>VZSC01011438.1:38924-59585 GCA_013398225.1 Steatornis caripensis
CCCCTCGTCCACCCAGCCAGTCATGCCATGATAGAAGGCTATCAGATTGGTCAAGCATACACTAAATGTTTTATCATTGAAGTAAAACTATTTAGAAGCACGATGTTTAAGTAATTTGCTGGCTCTGAGCCTTAACAACGGGAGATGAAGGTAATAAAAGCTCTCTCCCATCTCCTCAGTGAAGACTGTTGCCCAAATCCTGAAGAATTAATTTTAAGGAGATATTTTAAGCTGATGCTTTGCCTAGGTCAGATTCATCAGTTCCTGAATTGAGGATGCTCCTAGTAGAGTCTCCGTGCATTTTGATAAAATGTGTGCGTGTTCTGGGGCCCTATGTGAGAAGAGTCTCTTTTCAGTATAAAAGGTGCTCTATCAAACATCAGAAATGAGAAATTCAGCTTCATAGCTGGGTGGTCTAAATATTGGCACATGATCCTCTGCAGCAGTTTTAGATTTTGAAAAGCAGCTTTTCCAGCACGTGTTCAGAATTGGAATAATTTACAATGTGGAAAAAAAAAAAATTACAGATTTCCAGTGTGTCAAGGACCAGTCGTCTTCTGTTTCCATATACTGCTTCTTGGGCCAGGTTTCAGCTTCTGAGGAACTGAGCAAAGCCCAGGAGAAGGCCTTTGCTGGGAGAGTAATGCACAAAAACTAAACGAGACTTAGTAATGTGAGCCGCAATCTGACATACGTTGGAGCCTTAAGTCCTGGATAACTAGAATCTAGTCATCCTCCTCCTGACCCCATAAATGGAAGAGTAGTAAACCTGGCTGGCTGTTTATCCTCAGTGCAATGTCAGCCATGGCTGGTTATGTTGCATGTGTATTCACCTCTCCTTCTGTGCAAATCACAGCAAGAACAGCTTCTTTTCCAGAGATGGGAAGTTCCTGGGTTTATTACGTGCAGTAATAGAAATATGTTACAGCAACCACTGTTAAGGTGCTGATTGAAAGAGATGCATTCATGGGTTTCAGTGGACAGTTTTGCCTTAGGAAGACTGAATACAAGCAGAAAGAGTTTTTATTGTCTTCAGTGATCAGTATCTTGAATTTGAGGGCTAGATTACCTCCAAAAGCAAGTGGACAAAATGCAATTGTTAACAGAGTGACTTTGTCTGTGAGGACCAGGTTGGATGGGGCTTTGAGCAACCTGATCTAGTAGAAGGTGTCCCTGTCAATGGCAGGGGGTTGGAACTGGATGATCTTTAAGGTCCCTTCCAACCAAACCATTTCATGATTCTATGATTTTACATTGTCTAGGTCCTTAAAGAAAATCAGCTTGCTGGGTAAACACAATCCCCTTTGCGTAGCCGTCTTTGCATTGGTGCCTATACAAATTCTTTTTGTTGTTGCTGGTCTGGGTTGTTTTGGTTTTTTTTTTTATGAATTGGGTCACTTTCCAGCATTAGAGCGTGATAACAAAATCCAATGTGACAGCTCCCCTGTTAATGGAGAAGCCGCTGCCCGAGCGTTCCCACACCTTTCAAGGAGTTGCACACACACCACTGGAGACTTTGACTGCTACGACTGGTGTCCCTTCGCAGTGGGTGTCTCCAGTGAGCTGAAGGGTGCCCCTTTCGACTCCTCACTCACATACACACTCGCGCACGGGTGCTTCCTCTTCCTTCAGTCTTGACTTCCTCTTCCTTCTGGGTTTCCCAGAGCAGAGTCTCAGGTATCAAATCTTAGATATAAAAAAAAATAATTTATTCAGATAGTACAGCAGAAAAACAGCTCAACCTGGGGGCCTCCAGAGGGGCACCCCAGACAAAGAAAGCGCTGGACAAGGGATAAGGGTACAAACCCTTACAGTCCATGCACCCACCCCCCACACACTCTTCACGTGCTTTTTTTGGTCTGATAGAGATTTCTGGTCTGGGGTCTTCTAACACTTTTCTCTGTCTCCAGGCAGGCCGTTAACTGTTCTTATCTTGTTGAGTTACAGCTTCTGCTGATGGCTGTAGCCTCCTTATCTGCTGGTTTGCACTTCTTGTGCACCTGCTCGCTGGCAGAGCATGGGAAGCTGAAAAGTCCTAGACTTGGGATAAACATTTCTTAGCGACAACTAAAACATCCGTGTGTTATCAACATTATTCTCACACTAAATCCAAAACACAGCACTGCACCAGCTGCTAGGAAGAAAATGAACTCCATCCCAGACGAAAGCATATCTAGGTGAAAGTCCACAGCTTGCAGCCTAAGGCTTCAGCAAATCCAGCCACTCATGCTAAGTAAGTGACAAGCAAGCAGTATACCAAATTGCACAACATTGTGCTGTAACTCTGCATCCTAATGCTAAGTGATTGACCCCGAGCGATTAATTCTATTTAAAACTTACTGATTTAAGCTGAACTACTAGTATTTCTTAACATCCCAAATATTCTAATGCTTTCAAGAGGGAGGTGTGAGGCAGCAAAGAAACACTCTGCCCTTGAAGGAATTCAGTCTCATGCAAATCAGTCTCTGGTGCTTCCAAGTGCTTCGTCAACCAACTTCTCAACAAACTGCTGAAAACATAATTGGACTCTGTTTTGATTGGTAAAGCAAATCTGGGAGGCAGTCCATAAGCAAAGGGGAAGATAAGCAGGGAAAGCTGAGATATACACCGAGTTAGTGTGGAAATAACCATCCTCTCAGGCTTATCTGAACTTTCTCGGACTGCTACACTGCGCAAGAAGAAAGGAAACATACCCAGGCTACCGCTTCTTTCTTTACCTTCTTCTCTGTGGTGAAGTCTAGCTAGTGCAAGTCACATAGACCACTTTGCTGAGGCAAGAGGAGACAAGCTGGTCAGTATGGGCAGATGCTGGGCTCCCACGAACCAGAACTTCAACATGTTTAGTGGGGAAGAGGAGCGTCGGAGGGAAAGGTGGAGAGTGTACTCTCTGCTGACCATGATACTGCTGCAGCTTGCTCTCCATGAATTGATGCTGCTGCTTACACAGTGGCTGTGGATTGTGATTATCCTGCTTTCCCGAGTTTCCTTGATCCCCTCCTCAACTTTTAAGTAACTGCCTAAAAAATAAGATAAGAAATCCTAGGGTTTGCTAGATGGTCCTGCCTTAATGCAATCCCATCAAGACAACACATTTTTTTGACATCATGCCAAACCCCTTGCAGGTATAACATTTCCTTTTTGGAGTGGCTATATTTTGTTTTCACCTCTGATGGAACCAAAATCCATGATCCATGTTCTGAAGCATGCACCATATACTGAAGTCTGCTCAGAGACATGTTTATCTCAGGGTTAAGATGTTCAGAATGTTAATATCATTGCACTGCATTCCACTGTAAACACACATGCTCAGATAAATTAATGCTGTAGGCATAATACTTGTGGTTTAGGTGGATATTTTTTTGCAAAATTGTGATCATTAAAAGCAGTGACATCAAAGGTCCAGGAATGTAGGACTGGCATCGCTTTGCATCCTGTATGAGGCCTTTGTGTGATAAAGGATTCGTGTGGAGTGTAAATAAAGTTTTCACCACAAGTCAATGAGCATTGCAGAAAATCAGACTCTAAACATGTAGCTGAAATAGAGAAGCAAGAACAAACTTGAGGATCCAGAATGAATCCAAGGACCCCATTCTAGTAGACGATTGCAGATTTCTTCTGGAGATTCCCATCTCTGTATAGAGGCGAATGTCCTCTTGACATTTCTAGCTCCTCACTGTTTCAAAGGAAATACATTCTGCGTGTAGCTGTAGTTGCTCAGTTGTACTTGCAGGTAGAACTGACCTTGCAAAATGAGCATAAGATTAGTAACAGCATAGAATTATTAAAGCAGAGTGCTGGGCCATCTTGTCTAGACCATGCTTTTGCCAAAAAAGGTAGGACCAGATGATCCTTGTGGTCCCTTCCAACCTGGTATTCTATGATTCTATCATTCCCTAATTCTATGATTCGTATTTGTTGAAGTAAATCTACTCTCTTTCTCGCTCATCTTACATTATCTCTGAGTAATGTCATTTCCCTCTACAATTTCAATTGGAATGACTCTACTCATCTCCTAGATCTACTTTTTTTCATTACTTTTCATTCTTACTTTTTTTCAACCTAAAGCCAAAAAGAGCTCATTATCTTCCCTGTACTCTGTCTCCTTTCTTTCTGCCTTAAGTCCCTTTCTTTGTCTCTCCCAGTCACTGAGCAAAACGTAATCATTCGGTGTATTTCTCAGGTCTGTTTCTCAGACTTGGACTTCAGATTTGACTTGCCTCTTTTCTATGTTATTATATGCCTATCTCTAAAGCTTGTGGAGTCTTTCTCCATAATGTCTCTATGATAATGATGGCCATGGGACTAAACTTTCATCCTGGGACTTGAGCCTCTGCTGCTGTAATATTCTTTTCTCTGTCTTGATGATTTAGATTGCTCTATCCAGAATGATTTTGCTATAACCATTCTGACTCATCTGCACGGACTCGCTTGTTCTCATATCTTTATCGTGCTAAGCATAAGCTACTTGTGTTCACTCTCAAGACCATTCATAGCTACGAACTCTGGCCCTTTTATCATCTGCCACTCAGTATAATAGGTTCTGCAATAATCTTGGAACAACAGTTGTGGGCTGGAGTCTGCTCCTCTTCTTCCATGCAACAGTATATTACTCCTGGAGTAGCCTCTTAGGTTTTCAATGGGTATACTTGAGAGACTGCATACAACCCATTCTGAGTAAGGGTAGAAAAGTCTGCTCTGAATTATTATTATATAATAAATAATCTCCAGATGAAATCATTTGATCGTTTTCAAAATCGGTATCCTTTGAAATAGTAAAGTAACAAGAACAGATGTATCCTCATGTTACCATGCGTCACAAATGAAGTAAATAGATGCCTATGCATGAATGCCCTGACTGTTGTAACATCCATCAGCTCGTGTTTTGTAATAACTGGGATAAGACAATTATGAATAATTACCATAATGAAATAAACTCATATACGATGAGGACTATAATACTGCACCATTAGCTAGTTTAGAAAGCTTTCAGAGACAGATATGGATAGATTTAAAATAGCACTGCTGAGCCAATAAGCTGATTTATTAATCTTTGATCTCCCTGTGCCCAGGGCTACCCTCTTTGCAGTTAATAGTAGTCATTCTTGCTAATGATGAAAGTGTTTAAAAATGAGCATTAATGGAAACTTAATTAAGTATCATTAAATAAACTAGAAGTAGCTCTTGTGGCCACAGAGAATCATGCAATCAGAGACATGATCAGATTTAACAGTTTCACTGAACAAAGCAGTTCCTTTCAATTCCAAGATTTAGACTTTCCTAGAAGAGAAGTTGACATTCATTGTCAAGATGAAGAATAGTACATCTCTGTTTGGTTTGTTTATTTGTATAGTGGGNGACATCAAAGGTCCAGGAATGTAGGACTGGCATCGCTTTGCATCCTGTATGAGGCCTTTGTGTGATAAAGGATTCGTGTGGAGTGTAAATAAAGTTTTCACCACAAGTCAATGAGCATTGCAGAAAATCAGACTCTAAACATGTAGCTGAAATAGAGAAGCAAGAACAAACTTGAGGATCCAGAATGAATCCAAGGACCCCATTCTAGTAGACGATTGCAGATTTCTTCTGGAGATTCCCATCTCTGTATAGAGGCGAATGTCCTCTTGACATTTCTAGCTCCTCACTGTTTCAAAGGAAATACATTCTGCGTGTAGCTGTAGTTGCTCAGTTGTACTTGCAGGTAGAACTGACCTTGCAAAATGAGCATAAGATTAGTAACAGCATAGAATTATTAAAGCAGAGTGCTGGGCCATCTTGTCTAGACCATGCTTTTGCCAAAAAAGGTAGGACCAGATGATCCTTGTGGTCCCTTCCAACCTGGTATTCTATGATTCTATCATTCCCTAATTCTATGATTCGTATTTGTTGAAGTAAATCTACTCTCTTTCTCGCTCATCTTACATTATCTCTGAGTAATGTCATTTCCCTCTACAATTTCAATTGGAATGACTCTACTCATCTCCTAGATCCACTTTTTTTCATTACTTTTCATTCTTACTTTTTTTCAACCTAAAGCCAAAAAGAGCTCATTATCTTCCCTGTACTCTGTCTCCTTTCTTTCTGCCTTAAGTCCCTTTCTTTGTCTCTCCCAGTCACTGAGCAAAACGTAATCATTCGGTGTATTTCTCAGGTCTGTTTCTCAGACTTGGACTTCAGATTTGACTTGCCTCTTTTCTATGTTATTATATGCCTATCTCTAAAGCTTGTGGAGTCTTTCTCCATAATGTCTCTATGATAATGATGGCCATGGGACTAAACTTTCATCCTGGGACTTGAGCCTCTGCTGCTGTAATATTCTTTTCTCTGTCTTGATGATTTAGATTGCTCTATCCAGAATGATTTTGCTATAACCATTCTGACTCATCTGCATGGACTCGCTTGTTCTCATATCTTTATCATGCTAAGCATAAGCTACTTGTGTTCACTCTCAAGACCATTCATAGCTACGAACTCTGGCCCTTTTATCATCTGCCACTCAGTATAATAGGTTCTGCAATAATCTTGGAACAACAGTTGTGGGCTGGAGTCTGCTCCTCTTCTTCCATGCAACAGTATATTACTCCTGGAGTAGCCTCTTAGGTTTTCAATGGGTATACTTGAGAGACTGCATACAACCCATTCTGAGTAAGGGTAGAAAAGTCTGCTCTGAATTATTATTATATAATAAATAATCTCCAGATGAAATCATTTGATCGTTTTCAAAATCGGTATCCTTTGAAATAGTAAAGTAACAAGAACAGATGTATCCTCATGTTACCATGCGTCACAAATGAAGTAAATAGATGCCTATGCATGAATGCCCTGACTGTTGTAACATCCATCAGCTCGTGTTTTGTAATAACTGGGATAAGACAATTATGAATAATTACCATAATGAAATAAACTCATATACGATGAGGACTATAATACTGCACCATTAGCTAGTTTAGAAAGCTTTCAGAGACAGATATGGATAGATTTAAAATAGCACTGCTGAGCCAATAAGCTGATTTATTAATCTTTGATCTCCCTGTGCCCAGGGCTACCCTCTTTGCAGTTAATAGTAGTCATTCTTGCTAATGATGAAAGTGTTTAAAAATGAGCATTAATGGAAACTTAATTAAGTATCATTAAATAAACTAGAAGTAGCTCTTGTGGCCACAGAGAATCATGCAATCAGAGACATGATCAGATTTAACAGTTTCACTGAACAAAGCAGCTCCTTTCAATTCCAAGATTTAGACTTTCCTAGAAGAGAAGTTGACATTCATTGTCAAGATGAAGAATAGTACATCTCTGTTTGGTTTGTTTATTTGTATAGTGGGTAAAGATCTGTTTCTTTGTGTGTTATGCTTTATCAGAAAGTTTCCACGAACTACTTTGGAGTAGATAACAACTGAAAACTTGGAGATTATTAAAGTTTGGTTTAGTTAAAAGTTTATTTATGTTGTGGAAAACAACACTTTATGTAGACTCTATGATGTAAAAAATACATCTTAAACTCTGAAAGTGGCACAAGTAAGTAATTAATCTGCTTTCCCTTATCTTTTCCCTTTGAGTATATTCCCCCATTTTCATTTGCATTAAGAGTTCATTCATTTAAGAGTACCTTTCTAAGCTGGTGGGAAAATATTCTTTGTATTTGAATGTGACATGCATTTAATGAAAGTGATAGGAAATTGCTCAATTTTCATAATGTTCCAGATAAAACACTGCCTTTTTATAACAGCTTGCTTAACAGTGAAATCAGTCTCATAGACAAAGCATTATTACTCTAGCTGTAGGATTGCGTCATTCTGTGTATTAGGGAAAAATGGTGAGGAGGTGCTGTATGCAGAAGTGTGTGTATGTATGTGAAAGACATTAATTTGGGTTTTTGGCAGGTGAAGTTCTTAGATATTAGTACAGTGACATCCATTCTGGNCTCATAGACAAAGCATTATTAGTCTAGCTGTAGGATTGCGTCATTCTGTGTATTAGGGAAAAATGGTGAGGAGGTGCTGTATGCAGAAGTGTGTGTATGTATGTGAAAGACATTAATTTGGGTTTTTGGCAGGTGAAGTTCTTAGATATTAGTACAGTGACATCCATTCTGGTAGGAGGTAATCTTTGCAGAACTGATCCAAGGGGTAGAGAAATACTGATTTCCTAAAGCAGCAGACCCTATTAGCATCAGCAATGGAAGTCTGTGTTTCTGCCACGTTGCCCCGCAGTGCTTTATACCACAGGGGTTCCTCTAGAAGCATGCAAGTGCAGTAGTCTCTTCTTTGTTTTCTATTCTTTCCTGACCCAGAGGCTTATTCTGTCAATGTGCTTTCNGTTTCTGCCACATTGCCCCGCAGTGCTTTATACCACAGGGGTTCCTCTAGAAGCATGCAAGTGCAGTAGTCTCTTCTTTGTTTTCTATTCTTTCCTGACCCAGAGGCTTATTCTGTCAATGTGCTTTCCTGTGAGGATTGGGATATAACAAGAATTTCAAATTTTTTTTTCCTTATTAAATTCCAGTTCTGCCATACCACTTAAAAGTGTGAGTTGGCTTTCATGCTATTGCTGTAAATATGCACCCAGGTGAGATACAGCTGGCAGAAAACTGAATCAGTTTAAAGCAATGCATTTAAAACTGAAGTATGTGCTGCACAGACTCCTCCTGCAGATCTGTGGCTTTGACACCGCTTCTCTTATTTTTTTAAATGTTTTTCTCTATACTGTTTATTTGGTATAGATATAAAAGGGGATGTGGAACATCTAAATGCCGTGACCCTGCTACTACATGCTCACGGATGACCATAGTGACCATGGTCATAGTCGTGGTTATGGTTGACTAGATTTCCCTCCCATCTCCAAACTGAAACCAATCCTATAGGGCAGAGCTGGCTCCGAAGAGAGTTTGAAGAAAACATCAGAATTTTCTGGACCCTACATTTTGCAGGGTAAAGAAGTTGAAAAGAATATCAGAAGAATATTTTTTCACCGATTCTTTACATTTACAGGAATTTGTAGGAAAATCACAGACAGATATGATTTGTCTTCTTAGTTTATGACACCTTTAAATCATATCAGTTTTATGTAAACATAATATTCAGATAGATAGTATTAAAACATTAGATTCCTACAGTGCCGTTCTTTTAAGTTGCAGGCTAAGGGAAGTGATTTTTCTTTATGTTCTTCTGATAAAATTCCAAATATCAATTATTTCTTTTTGTCCCACAAGTGAAACAATTAGCCTGGGGGAGATGCCAAGAACTGAAAAACTGTTCCAGTGTGTTGGCTTGTACGCCTGATGGCTTTGTAAAGTAAATTTTTCTAATACTCCTGTCATCTTTCTACACATGCACACAGTTCTCTCCTAATATTCTCATCTGCTACATTACAGGGTGTCTAGAGATCACAAAGAGTCAATCGAGCAGAGCTCCTCCAAAACAAGCAGTGTACAATGAATAGATGACCTCCTCTTTTCTATTGCTGTCAGTGCCCAAGGCCAGGAAATGAAAGGTTTTAATCTATTCTGAAAGCAGAGTGTTGATGTGCTGCTGCTGGGCTGTGACAAGCAGCAGTAAACAGTCTTCTAGATATAATAGTCAAAACTGTCATGCACTTAATGAGTGCTATATGAGCTCTAGCTGGCCTTACATACTATTTACATTCCACTTTTGTACACATTTAGAATTGGGAGACCATGGTGCAGATCTTTTTTTCCAGCTTACTAGTGTGTTTATTGGGAAGAGCTAAGGTCTGTGCCAAAAAAAAAAAAATCAAGTTACAGATCCCACAAGGTACTGAGGGCTTTTAATGCTTGCTTCAGGAAGCACACCACTGGTACTGCTTCAGTTGGAGTCCCACATAGGTAGTCAGCTCTCTGTTTGTCTTTTCAGCATGTCACTTATCCTTTCTGCTCCTGTCTTGCTTTTTGTTGCCATTGTGAGTCTGTTTCGTATTTAGCATGGTGGCCCACCTACTCTTCTTGTCAGATGTAATTAATGTCACAGCATCCACAGGAAAGAATGACATTTGAGAGCTGGCTGCACGGACTGGTTCCCTTGGCAGGATCATACAGTATGACTGGTCAAATACTTCACCTATTTCTTTGCCTACCCTTTTCCAAGGTTGAGTACTCCATCTGAAATTTGTGCCAGCTGAACGGCTCTTTGAGTCATTTCAGATAGGTGAGATAATGGCTTAAGCCAGTAATACGTTGCATGTATTTATGGGGTTTCTTCCTACCCAAAGTGACTAGTGGATGTGGCATACTGTATATAGTGAGTATCATACCACTCACTGCATGTCAGTATGGTACAACCAAGATTTTAGAACTGTCAGATAAACTACAAATTGAAACCTTTAGCCGGCAGCAAACTACTGTGTCACAGTCATTAGACTAAAAAACATGAGAAGTGCATTAGAGAGTGTTGTGAAAGTACATTCTGTCTAATCACAGCTGCAGGCAGTGTCTTTCTGAAGCAAGAAATAAATCACCAGAATGAAGGTCTGCTTTAACAGCAGAAAGTAGGGAGCAGCTTACATGCTGTTTACCTTAAAAGGGGTAGTGAACCTCAGGTTTTGTGTCTATAATTGTTCTAACGAGTTAATGTAAATGTTTATTTATTAAATCTGTGATGCTTAGCCCATTTCCCAAAGGTAAATATTATTTCTGGAACTGGGATATCTCAAAATCATAAGCAGCAAGGTGTTGCTCTTTTGCAGAGAGGTTTGCTGGTGTCACCTGAGAAGACCAGTGAAGCTCTCACACGAATAACAGTGGACAAAGATAATTGTAGCTGGTGTCACAATCTGTCCTTGTGCACCTTGCCAGGAGAGCACCGTTCCCTTGTGACTGAACCAAAGTGCTGAATCCTATCCAGTTCTCAGTTCCCTCCACTGATCAATGCTCCCAACCCTCAGTTTCTCACTTTGCAGGTACAGCTCCTTTGTCTGGCACCTGGAAGCAGAGCTATTTGGTATCCCACAGGCTGGTTGCCTAAGCATTATGCCACACCTGTGCTACACCTATGCCACAGTCTACTGAAATCTGTAGCGTGTCAAGTCCTTAATAGAGAGTGAGTTCAGATTCCTGGAGCACAACAAGCTCCTGAATACAATTTAGTTTCCTTGCTGTTTACCACTCTTCCCCCCTTGTTTTAGGTCACAGACAGCCCTCCCTGTAATCTTGCTTCTGATAGTGGAACATCTCTTTGTTCAGGGAAGTAGCCTCCGTTACTAAACTCTGTCTCTTTCTAAGTTGGTTAGTCTAAGTCTTTTCGTTACTACTATTCTGGCAGTAGATCACGGAATTTCAGAAACAAAACAAAAAGAGGCATGAGAGAGAGTCCCTTCAAAGTCAGTGGTATTATGGGCAGAACCCCTCTTGTTCCAGGAAGAAAGATGCATTCAGCTTAGTGGCTTTCTGTCATAGCTCATTAAGCAAAATCAAAATTAATCAATATGCTACAATTTCCTCATTTCCAGCTGTCATAATCTGAAGTTATGTCTCTGACATAGGGGTTCCATTTCTCTTTAGAAATTCTGCTTAGGCTTATAGCCTTTATTTTAGAAGATTCAACAACCTGGGTCCCAGATACATACATTGATTTGTTTGTGCCAAGAAAATATCATTCACAACTATTTCTGAATGAAAAAATGTAGACAGAATTACATCTATTGCATCTGGCATAATGGGGACTTTAATCTTGGGAGGGCCTTTTTAATGCAATATTAAAAGGCAGTGCATAGTTGAAAAAGGTTAGTGTTGTCTGTGTTCATTGGCCCTTTTATGATTTAGGTCTGGCTGTCTACATGGAACTATTGAATTTTTCTTTTGGGTGTAGACTTAGTATTGCTTTTAAAATGTGCACGTAATGACATTTCTCCTTATATAAACTATCTGCCCAGGCACAAACACTCTAAACGATAGAACAATGCCATTCTTTTTTCTGTGTGGGGTTTTTGTTTTGTTTTGTTTTTTTCTCTTATAAAGGGACAATCTCTTGTATGGGTTGGAAAGCCATAGCCATCTGACACTGGTGGCAGAAATTGAGTTCAGATGAGGAGAGCGCTCTTTATTCAGTGACCCACAGTGATTAATGGTAAAAAGGAAGATTTTAGCTTTTTGCTCTGAAATCTGTGGTTTGGGATGACTGTTCAGATTTCTGAAATGGAAAGATGTTGATGCTCTTTGCAAAATAAACAAATATTACTTAAAATAAAAAAAATCCCTGCAGCTTCACTGTGGCCCCTTTCGCTGTCACCTCTGCTCTGAAAAGTAGAGAGATTACACCAGCACAACCAAGTTTAAAGTTTAGCAATTCCCCTTTAATAGTATACACATATAATAAACTTTCTGTTGTTTGTATGTCAGCTTTTATGAAAATACCCTCCTGAAATTCAGTTGTAGTATTTCACGTAGCCTTACTTCAAGAATTGGTATCTTGAAATTACTTGACATAATATCCTGTCCTTCTCCCATGTTTTTCCTGTTAACATTATTGATGGAAGATGCTCATAGGAAACTGCTCAAGGCTGAATGCATCTGGGATACAGGTGGAAGAGCTACATGTGGGTGTAGTGACATGAAGCATGCTCTGCACTAGGTGGTGCTGATGGGAGAAACTACGGCCTCCTTAGTACTCCAGTAAATTTTCTGCCATTATCTTTAAAATAAGGAGTTCAAAGATACTTTGACGTGTACAGAGTGTGTTTCTTAGATTTTGAATGGGCTCTTTTGAGGAAGGGGCTCTTGAGAAAAATGAGACAAGTTCTGTAGAAAGGGACTTATTTGGACTAGTGAGTTGCATGAACGTAAAAATGCAAGTCTGCTGTCCCTAGTAGTATGGCCCTGTATCTCGGCCAGAATTTCTGCTTTTCCAGGACATATTATATGACAGTCCCTCAACCTGTATAACCATTCAGAACATCAGGCTTTTTATGTCTTACATAAAGAAAAGGGAAAGAATTTTCAAAAATAGGTACTTCGCTCATACACACTTATGAAAATCACATGGATCCTGAACTATAAATTTGGAAACCTAAATGCAGCACCTTCTTTTGAGAATTTTGTTCATACTTTGCAAATTTGATTGCTTTCAGCTATTCATCTAAGCGTATAGTGAGGCACGTAAGTAAAAATATTGCGATTCATAGAAGTCCTGAGTACCCTCTCCTTTTACTCCCACATCAGTGGGAGTTCAATTATTAATTATAAAGACTGAGGTTCTTTTTTTTAGATACCTCGTCATATAGTTTGCTTCAAATAGCAGCATCCAAGTTTGAAAATTGTGGACATAATCACTTAGGTCCCTAGGGATAATCTGTCAAATCTTAAATGACGAGGAAGTGGCTTGAGGTATCTTGATGCTTTCCAGATAATGTTTAGACAAAGAATGTCTGCATTATTCCTTTTCAGTCTGAAATCTGCAGATCTAGTACTAGGGAGGAAGCCTGGAAAACAATGACCTCCTTGTCAGAGACTCTGGTTTCAGTTGGGAATGGTCACTTGGCCTGTTTAGTTAATAAGCCCCAGAAACCTTCTGAATTAGAAAGAGCAAAGGATGTTAGTTTAGAAGGTCAGAGGGTTAACAATGGAAGGAGCAGTTGTATTCAAGGACATTTTCTAAGCAAAGTTTAGCAGGACAAAACAAAAATGGGAGAAGGATTGATAGGAGTTAGAATACCTACGGCTTACATATTTCTAGACCTCATCTTCTGATAGTATAAATTGTCACATCTTCAGTGGAACTAGTAGAATTATAGATGTTTATATTGGTAAGGACTAATTCCAAGCCCTTAGACTTCTAATTGCTTTGAAATAGGCTGATGAAAAAATTTTCAAAACATTTGGAATTTTAAATTGAATTAACGGATGAGATCCCTATTTCCTGGTTCTAATTTATGTGGAATGCTAAATACTCTGCTTTGTTAGTTAGAAAATGAATTTTCTTCATCTTCTTTTTGTCTGCCAGATGTAGTGGAAAGCTTTTGGATTTAGCATATACACAAAGGTCAGGGCACCAGAGTAAAACCCAGGATTGCGCAAATGGCGTGGCCTCTATAGCTTCAGGACATGGCCCTGTTGGGAGTCCAGTCCAGACCTAAATGAGAATATATTCCTTTGAATTCACTCATTCTTCTTCTGGACATTTGGAAAAAATAACATGGTCCTCTATCCCTGGAGACGAAAATCCTTTAAGAGTCTCCAATATGTAAGGTAATCCATTCATCAGCTTGGTCCATCTGCCTGAGTAAGTAAATCTTAATAGACCTGCGTTGTCTTCAAAGAGATGCTGACACAGTTTGATTACTTTTATATTGACAGCCAGGGCTTTTGTTCAAGCAAATAAGAATTGCAGAATTACTGAAAGCCTCTATGAAAATCACAGATTTCTAGTGTCATGATAACACCTTCATGAAAAAGAAACAACTTTTCTGCATTAGCCATTATGGGGAGTGTTTCCCATTTAACAACAGAACTTCAGCAATGTCACAACCTGAAGTATCAAACCAAGCCTGTCTAACACACAGAGCACCGCTTTCACTTGTTCAGTTATTTGTTGTGACCACATAGGGAAACTGCCAGACATAGCTCAAAGGAAAGGCTGGGTTTTAGGAGCTGCTTTATCAACATCTCTACCCCTTGTCTGACTCAAGTGCACATTTGGAGACATCTATTAAGTACATCATACGAGGTATTTATTTAAAAGCCTCTGATAGGGGAACAGTAACTTCGTTCCTGGCTGGTGGGCATGCCTATGAAAGCTTATTTGGCTTGGAGATGGCTTGACTTTATCTCCCAGAGTTCTGTGTAGACCAGTGTGTCCCAGCCTCAGGAGCTCAGGAAGCTCCTGCCACAGATCCTCCGCTCTCCTAGCCTAGTCCTTGCCTTAGGTTGCCTGTGAACGAGTGCAAGTGACTTTGCTGCTTAAAGAGCTGCTGATTATCTTGTCTGAAGCGAAGGTATTGGGCTGAAGGGACATACCCCCAAAACTAGTTGAATCAGTGTGAATAGACTATTTCGTTTAGCTTCCTTCAGTAAAGGATAAGCTGGGGAAAGAGAAAAGGAGTCTAGAATCTTATTTGCTGGTTTGTCAAAAATCTGTTGGGATTCTCCAGGATCTTCTTCATTCAGAGAGCCATCCTTGATTCACAGGTCCACAAAAAAAAACATTAAAATACACGTAAGGCTCTTCACAGAGGATGGCTTTCACCTCCAGGCCATTCATCTGGCATGGATTCTGAAATTCAATCGATTTTTTTTTTTTTTTCTGACGTAAACATAAACAACATAAAGCTCTGGTTAATCCTGTGAATAGATTTTTTTCCTGCTCATACAACGCTGTACTTTAAACTTGGCAGATTTTTAATGTTCCTTCAAAGCTGTTACTGTCTGCCATGTTGCTTTATCTGAGCCAAGGGTGCTTGGGGATTGATAACTCCCTTTCAGCCGTCGGCCCACACGTAGAATCTGACTTTTAGGAGATGGGAACTGTTCAAGGCACAAGCTGGACAGTTTGGATGGAATGTAATGCCACTTACGTTCCTAACACTCTCAGTCAGTGCTCAAATTCTGTGCAAGTAGCTTGAAAGGTTCAGCTACTAAAAACCTGTATGGGATGTTGGTTATCCGGCACTACCCTTCTGCACTATTTAGCAGTTTCTAAGTGGTTTTCCAAAGCAGTAATCTAAACTAATGTATGTTACAGACAGAATATTAGTCTGAGACTGAGTGATCTTGATTTCCCTCTCCACTCTATTTGTGGGTTTATTCTGGTAGCAGCCCAGGAAAACCCACCCGTGAGCACCTCTAAAACACAGTTCATAGTTATTGTGTTACTAGCATTGCTACTACGCGTTGCTGGATCAGGATCAAATTGCTCAGCAGTCTGCAGAATTAATGCCCAAGTGAAAAGACAACCAAACTCTCTTTGTTTCCAGAGTGAGAGTAGCAAATTTTACTTTGGTTAAGAAAACAATTCTCAATTTTATTGTATTCTTGTAGCAGTTCAGAAAAGAAGATAGAAAGAGCAGGTGTCCGGCTGAAAGCCTGGCTGTAGAAGAGAACACAGATCAATTAGCTCCCCTTGAAAGGGAATGTTATAGGGAAGGAATTAAGATGACAATATTTATTTTTCTTAATGAACATTAAACTGGCAAGCACTTTATTGTCCACCTCTAACAATCCAAAAATTCATTTACTTTCCTATTAGTTAGGTCTCAAAAACCAAAAGGATAACTTGGGACTGGAAATCCCTCTAACATTTTAGCTTGGGAGTAGTGGGTATTCTTTCAGCTTAATGAGTGCACAGTAGAAAATACAAGGCAACACTGCAGAAATGCTGTTTACCCTGCATACATTCGTATTAAATTTCACCTATTGTCATGCTAGAGGCCCATTGTAAACTGATTTGGCAGATAAATTTACGATGGCAATTTGCCTTCCAGTTGTATAATTTATTCATGTCAGATATAATTTATTATATGCTCCCTTAAACCAATCTTTTTTTTTTTCCTAGAGTACCACCTTAGTAAATAAAATTTATTGTTTACACTGAGCCTTCTGTGACTTCACAGTGGTCAGTCAGTAACCTCGGGGGGATAGTTTTGGTCACATTACTGGTCACTTATTTGGACGGATGATGGAGTGCCCCGGTCCCATCTGTACATATATTACTTTCTTTTGTCTTAGGGGCACGGTTGGAAAGATTAATTAGGTCCATCTGCAGGGAAGGATCAGCCTTAGGGGATTCAGGTAAATAAAATAAATGCCAAGGGGAAAAAATGCTGAGGGGGATGTTTTGAAAATCAAACTGTTTTCCATAACATTAATGGGGAAATTACATACAGAAGGAGACTGAAAGAAAAGTAAAACTGCCTTTTAGTCTGGGTTATTTCAGCATGACCTGATAAACATCTCCTATGGCTGCTGTGCTAGGATAAGGATCTATGAAGAGGGTTAAAGCCTGTGGGCAATATTCTCAGCTAATATAAATCAGTATGGCTTTCTGATCTCAGTGGAGCTACCTTCACTTTATAACAGTAGAGATTTGAGTCGTATCTGCCATAGTGATATTATTTCTGTCCTTCGTTTGAGTGGTCCAAAACATTCAGCAAACTGATCCTAGTTTACATTCTGTGCCTTCTTAATTTTTTTTATTATAACAGTGCTCTTACATGGAGAAAGAGCGCTTATGGCTCTTACATCCCCCCTCTGTTTTCCTTTCCTTTCCTTTATGCTTCTTTCCGTATTTTCTTCCTTATCTTTCCTTATCTTCCCTTTCCTCCAAAAAGTTCAGCATGAATGAATCTAATAGCATTGAGCTAACTGATGGGATCACAGCTTGTAAAATGGAAACTCACCTCTTACTGACTTTTATATCCTTATTATATGCATAATTAATTGGTGTAACTATTATATAAGCCATTGGAAATTTGTTGCCGTTTAACTCACGTCTCACTCTGTTGCCTTATCAATCTAAGTGGGGATCTGTATTCCACAATGCAATGGGATTACAATCCACAATTATTTTCATAAAACACAAAATGGAAAAACAAAAAGACCGTTTTTCTCTCTGAGCTTTGGCTGTCTTAAGGAACTGGAATATAAGAGTCATTTTGCTTTTAAACTTTTGTTGGAGTGAAGCTAGGATCCTTATGAGTTTGGAGTTCAACTCCTCCTGACTTTTAAATTAGTAAAGGCAGACAAACATGAGGGCATATTTTTGAGACAGGGAGGGAAAACATAAATGATTTAAAAGCAAAAGGAAGAAGCATACAGAAAGGTTACCAAGAAAAATGTAACTCAAAGGGCAAGGGATGGCTGTTGGTGATCAATTCAACCACTGTGTATACATGAAGACCTACTGGTGAGAGGGAAGACATTGGCTCTGGAAATGCATGTGCCTGTCTCCAGCCTGGGCTAGCAGTAGTGGCCTCTCAGGCTCAGAGAGGGACAATTCCTTCTGTGGTTGCACTTCGAGGTCTAATTCTAAATGATGAGTCCTCAGTATGCAGTGCTTGAAGGAAACTGCCTCTGTGTATAAATAAGGTGTGAAATATGTACACATTGCCACACAGAGCCGATTAGACACCCTACAGTGTATCTGGGGTTTTGTTTTAGAAATGGTACTGTATAGATGGATGGGTACCTCATGGTCTTTAGATAAGATTATCATGTAAATAAAAATGTAATTTGGTATCTGTGTGTTCAGGATAAATAGCTCGATGTACTGCCATTGCAGAATAGAGCCTTTATTGCCCGAAGGCACTTATTCCTTCTAGCTTGCCACGCTTCCTAGATGAAGGGTATTCTGAAGGCACTCTCCTGGTCTTCACGAAACAGGTCAATGGCCACAGTCCCACACCTAGAAAACAAGTCCTACATCTTACAAACCCTCTCACAGCTAACATCTGCTGGAATAGTTTTTGTTCGTATCAGTGGTGCAGCAAATGAAAGAATAGTTGTGGAACTTAAATAGTCCTTTAAAGAAAAAAGTGTCCCCCCCCTAAAATCTTCTGGGCTTAGGACTTTGTCCTGCAAAGAGTGAGCCATGTCACTTCCACTGGGCTCGATGTATACATGTTCTGCAGGATTCTGGAAGCAAGCCTGGATCATGGCTACCATGTTTTCAGTTGTGCAATTGGGAAGTTGAAACTGAGGGACTGAGCAGGGTTTTTCTTCCCTGTTTCATAGCAACACACAGACTTGGTATGGGTTTGTTGGGTCTGCAGCCTCTCATTTGTAAGACTTGAACTTACCTGCAATAGGGTAATGATTTGTGTGTCTGGCTTTCTTTTCCCCAAGTGGTTTTTTTGTTTGTTTGTTGAGGCAACTGGAAATCTTTAAACAAAGTATTTCAGATGAGGATTAATTATTTTGTAATTTACTAAAAACTGAAAAATGCTTTGTGCTCTGGTTTTGGGTTTGGGTTTGTTTTTTTTTTTTTTAAGAGAGACCCTGTTATTGAAAACAGATATTCCTCACTGAAATTTTCATTTCCTGGGAAAAAACCCCAAGTTTTCCATCAAAATATTTCAGTTAAAGAACTATGCCAAGTCTCCAGGGTGTGCTTCTGGAAAGACAGGGGGAAAAAAGGGTAGAGAAAGAGTGACTATCAACAGACAAATATTGGTTCTGCTCTATGGTTCTTACTCAGATAAAATTCTTGCTGGGATAAGAAATGAGAGCAAATTTCAGCATATAGGAACTGGAGAATCCTGCGTAACGTATGGCTAAAGTAACTCTGAGATCTATACATTTTCCAGGAGTGAACACATTTTATACATACCTCAAGTAACCGACTTGTTCATTTTACGGAGTGAGTCTAACAAGTGAAGAATGGTGGTGAACGTACCATGAAGCTGGCTCAGCAAAGGTTTTCCTATAATTAAAATACATCTGGCTCTGTTCTGAGTGGGAAATCACAGACCTCTGAATGTTTTGAGTATTTCCTTATGCACAACAGCAGCAGGAAAAGCTCCATGTGCCTTAACCCATCAAATTCTGTTCCTCTTAATCACGTGGATAAATCAGCCGCAACAAGGAAGTTTTTAGCACCTTTGATCCGAAACTGAGGGGTACAAAGATGATGGAAAGTCTGAGAGGCAGAGAGCCATGCTCAAATCTTTAGCACACCGGTATTAATTTAAGTAAGTGTGAAATAGCTTGATGTGCTTCTGCATAAAAGCTTGTGACTGCCATGGGCGCTGCTCTTTCTGATGCCGTAGGAATAACTTCTGGTTCCACAGCCGTATCCTCCAACGGCCAAAAGTGCCACAGAGCAATGGGAGTGCGAGGCTGTGACTGGGGAACAGCACAGACACTGTACGTGTCTTTGTCCTTCACCCTTCTCAAAGGGGCAGACCTGGATCAGAGGCAGTGATAGCTTCCTCATAACTGTCGCTTACCCTGGAAAGGGCTGTGTTCCCTGGCACCTCTTTGTCTGGTGGTCATCCAGATTAGCAGTGTTGGGAACGGGTTCGCTGGTGTGCAGGCCCGCCAGGCTGGGAGACCATGGCGCGCGGGGCGAGGGTGTAACGCATTGCTGTGCCTCGGCCCAGCGTCCTGGGGATCAACCCAGCGCGAATCCCAAGAGGCTGCTTTTATTTGGATTGCCCTCTCCCCTCCCTGCCTGCCTTAGGGGCCTCTCATCAAGTCCTCAACGTCCACCCCAGCTGTGGAACAAGTGACAGTCGGGCTCTCCTTCCTGGGAAGCCCCGGGAGACAGCTGGCGAGCTGCAAGGCAGGCGGGCAGGGAGTGAGGGATGGAGGACTGCATGCATGGATGGATGCATGGATGCATGGATGGACGGACGGGTGGCGGGGCCGGCTGGGAGGGGGCACGGCCGTCTGGCGGCGCGGTGCCGGCCCCGGGGGAAGGGGAGGGGGCCGGGTGGGTGTGACCCGCTCTCCCAGCCGCCGCCGCTGCCCGCCCCCCTCACAAGGTGCCGGAGCCCGAGAGAGAGCAGCAGCGCCGCGTCCCCGCCGCCGTCCGCAGCGCCCGCCCCGCCATGCCCAACTTCGCCGGCACTTGGAAGATGAGGAGCAGCGAGAATTTCGACGAGCTCCTCAAGGCGCTGGGTGAGGCGCGGGGGAGCCGGGCAGCGGGCGGCCCGGGGCTGTGTCCCGCGGGGGAGGAGGGGGGGCCGCAGCCGCGCTCCGGTGCCTCCAGAGCCAGGGAG
>VZSC01011438.1:60150-94492 GCA_013398225.1 Steatornis caripensis
CGGAGCCCCGCGTCGGGCTGCGCGCAGTGCCCCGGGGCCGCGCCGCCGCCCCCCGCCCGCTCAGCCCCGCACGCGGCTGGCGACTGCAAAGCTCTGCTTCCTCCCCGCTTCGCCCAGGTGTCAATGCCATGCTCAGGAAGGTGGCGGTGGCTGCCGCCTCCAAACCCCACGTGGAGATCCGCCAGGACGGGGACCAGTTCTACATCAAAACTTCCACCACTGTCCGCACCACGGAGATCAACTTCAAGATCGGGGAGAGCTTTGAGGAGGAGACGGTGGATGGACGAAAGTGCAGGGTAGGAGGAGAGCTCGGGCGCGTGTGTGCGCGCGTCGCCGACTTCTTTTTAGACGGGACAAACGCGTCTGCTGCTGGTGTCCCCAGGCAGGGGCATTGCTGCCCTCCACCCTCTTCTTCCCAGGAACACTCTTGGGGGGTTCTCGGTGGTCACTGCTCCTCTTGTCCCTTGTCCGACATTCTCCCTCTTGCAGGGTAGAACTGAAGTCCGAAGGCAGCAGAGCATGGCAGGTCCCTAAGGCAGAGTTGGAGCACCTGCTTGCCAGCTCCTTGGCTGGCAGGGTTTTGTCCAGCTCTTTTTTGCTTCCCTCTCCTCAGCTGCGGTGAAAGCTCTCCCCAGCCTCCGTCCCTGACAGGAACGTGGGGAACGGTGGAGCAAGAGATAGCTCAAGAGTCAGGATTTAGTGCACAAACCTGACGTAACTTTTGTCCTAAACTGAATTGGCTGAGTTCACGAGCAGGACCGCGAGACCGGTGGTAGTTTGCGGCTGAAATCCTCTTTCATTCCCTTGCAAGCGCTTGTCTCCAGTTTGCTGACCGGATAAGTCTCTAACAGTGGAAGACAGGCTTTCAGCTAGTGTTACACCAGCCGTAGTTACACCATCTCCTTGGGCAGGAGCACATTAGAGGGCGTTCACTGGCGTGTTTTGGGCTTGGTTCTGTGTGTGAGCCCCTGCTCCTTCACCTTTGTAACGACTTCTGTGGCTGTGAAGGGGGGCTTTAAGTCGCTAGCATCTGACAGCAGCTTCTCGCTGGTGTAGATACATGGGATCTGGGGTATTGGAGAACTGGGCTGTGATCATAGCTGTCTCTTGAAAACATGTTATCAAAGGCGTGGGCTAGTTATCCTTTCCTCAGGCACTTTACTCCCACACTTACATGAGAAGTACGTCTAAAACGCTTATAAAAGAAGTATGAATAAAGAGTGTCAGAAGGTAGTCCCAAACGAGAACACAGTTTTAAAAGTATCCTGTGATGGTGAAATAATCTACCTTCCCACATATGATCTCTGCTGCTTCTTGGGCCAGCTTCTGAGACCGTTTGCACCACTAAAAATTCAGAACTTACTATCTCCAGTGCAATCGCTGTGAATTTAAATTTATGAAAAAGGGAGGTGGGTTCCGGGAGTCAGTGAACATTTAGAAGATCCACTTGATCTCTAGGTCGAGTTGTTGTATATTTAACAGTTTGTTCAGGAAATGTTGCTGGCTTTGTTAATTTATCTTGCTTGGCAAAAGTAGTATTTTAGTGTCTTCATGCATAATGCATATACAATAAATGTGACCCTCTTTCTAGAGAAGGATTTATTGCTGCAGATGGAAAAGCAATAATTACGGCTGTAAGCTATGAAAGTTGGAAAAATCTGAAAGAAATGTGTTTTGTGAAGTAGTAAATTTTTTCCATGTGTTCTGAAATTATTTATAGTCGACTCTCAGGAATAAGTTGTACTGCTGTGTGTATATAACCAAGATGTGGCCACAGAGCAGAAACTGACAGATAATAAAATAATACTTCAGAATGTAATTTGCAATATCTGGCAAAATTGCTGACTGGTGATAGATTTTGATACACTTTATGGGGTGGAGGGTTTTGTTCCACCAACTAACTTGATCCATTGTTCATACAGACAAAGAGCAAGTCGTATCTAGTTGTACTGCAAGGCATGGCTTCTGTAACTGCCATTTGAGATGGCTTGTTGGCTTAAAAAAACTATTGTTTTGAAAAAATATTTATAAAGTAAATAGCTCATTTTAAATCAAAGTAAAGTGTTTTTTTTTTTCCCTTGGAAAGTCTGGGAAGTGTTAACTTGCCTTTATGCATATATATGCACACACGCACATGTATATATATATTATCACAGACTAATGAATGTCTCCCATGCGCTAGTTATAAAGCGATTACTTGCACATTCATTACAGGGCATCCTTCTGCACAGCTGTTCCATTGCGCTGTAGAATAATAGTTCACTGCTAGAATGAAAAGTAACAGCGTCAGGGCTTGCCTGTTTGTAAAAGCTAGACAAAATCCTAAGGGTTGGTTTGTTTGTTTGTTTGTTTTTCATTTTTTCAGTGGTTTCATAGTCATTATCGAACTGCTTTGAAAAATGCCCAAAGGTATTTCAGTCTCTAGACTCACAACCTTAAAAAAGTAGTATCGCAAACACTAGAATTCTAACAAAGTTTCTTCAGTTTAGTTGTCATTTATTCTAGTTTGTTAGCACAGCAAGTGTTTAACATACAGTTAACTTGGCGTAGTGCCATATAGCATGAAAGGTTGTAAGCGACACATACTACATTACTTGTGACCACAACATGATACATACAATTATTTACGCTTTTACGCTACGGGGACTCTGTAGTGATAAATGATAACGGCAGATCGAACCACATGTGCACGAAGATGCTTGGGAATGTAGATACTACATTGTGACATGTTTCTAAATTAGACAGTTCAATGTGAAGCATTTTATGAAAACTGGTGGCTTTTTAATTTGGAAACAAATGCAGATTTATGCTGAAAAGACACATTTACAGTTACTTTGTTATTAATATATACCTATTTCCAAAATGCCTCCTCACACTTTGATTTCACCAATTTCCACTGACGTCTTTTTCCCTTTGCCTTTATCTATCTATGTGTTGCTCCTTTACTGCAGCAATTATTCTCACTACCGCTCATTGTTGTCTCTCTGCCTCATGCTGCTGGGGAATATAATTAATGTTATTCCTAATGGTTTTCTTGCCTGCAGAGTTTGGCCACTTGGGAGAATGAAAACAAGATCTACTGCAAACAAACTCTTATTGAGGGAGATGGCCCCAAAACATACTGGACTCGAGAATTGGCTAATGATGAGCTGATTTTGGTAAGAAACTTGAGCGCACCCAATACATGCACCATATTAACAGGTTTTTGTTACCATGTAGTATGACTTACTATTTTTCCTTACTTAAGTCCATCTGGAAAACTACCATTTTCATAATCCTCTACAGTAGGATTCATACATCACTTGTTTTCCTTTCTTTTTAAATGTTTCTTTTTGAGAACAAATGAAGATGTGTGCAGGTTCTTAATTGCGTTTTATTGCTCTAACTTTTGCCGTACTTTTACTGGTAGAATAATCACAAGTGGGCCACTTCTGCTCTGTAAATTCACACCACCACCCAAGAATTTGCTTGATTTATTGCAGATTTTCTCTGTTGAAAGTGAGATCAAGGCATTTGACCTCATTTCTGGAGAACCTTCTTTTTCAGGCATGTGCATAATACGTTGCTTCTTGTCCACGATCACATGGCGTACAGCGGGAAAGATGTGGCATTTTGCTAGCGTGCTCTAATCTCATTCTGTTTATGAAGAACATATAATTCCTCCCCCACCTCTGCTGCCTTCCCCAATTCCTTGATCAATCTCTGAATCCGGTTCAGAATTGCCTTCAGGAGTTTCTCAGAAATACAACGATTTGCACATTTGCTGTCAGCCAATATCCCCCCCCACTCCTGTGTGACCTTCCCTATGGCAGCAGGGTTACTGTAGGCATTCTGAGCAGCACCTCTGCAACCATCTCACCACTTACGCCATGAGTCATGTGAAGTTTATTTATTTATATCGTACTCATTTCTGTTAGACTTGAATTCTCTTCACTGAATCTTTCCTCAGTAATCCCCCTGCATTAATGAAGTGGATAAAGACACGGTTTCTCTGAGTTACAAGTAGCACAGTTCAGCTTGAGTTCATAATTGTTTTATTGCACATGTTCTTGCTAGTGAATTCCGGATAAATAGTTGATTAGACTGTTACGCCTCATCAGTTTGGGCATGGAAGGCAGGCTGCTGGAGCGACGGGTAAGAAAACATCAAAGCAGGGAGGTTTAATTTCAAACTATCACACTAACTAAACCTCTGCTCTTTAAAAAACAAACAGCCTCCCCAGTGTTTCTCTAAAGCAGTTGGAGTTCTGTTTTTAAGATCGCATCTGAAGCAAAAACAGGACCCAAACCTAACCAAGTATAAACAGAATGCTTTTAAGGTGTTAATATTATTCCAGACGCCTTGGAAGTGTTCACGCACCCCTTATGAGGAGGTGTATGCCCTTAGCGAAGTCACAATGGTTTCTATTGAATGAATACTCCAGTTCTGGGTAATTTCTTTTGACTCAACCACTGGAATTCTTTATATTATCAAAAAACTTTAGGAGGCAAAGGACTTTGATCTCTGCTTCACATCTTTATATATAATGCAATGGACAAAAGATATTCTCAACTATAATTTTTCCAACTTTCTAACAATACGTTTCTGTAGTTTATTATTTAAGTAACAAACCAGTGAGGCAGCTGTTAAACAAAGCGAGCTGCTCCAAGCAAAGCAAGAAAGCCAGTCGTAATACGATTGCCTCCTGCAATCAGCAATGTCAACTTACCCTGCTGGGGAAAAAGAGTGAGGTTGGTTAAGAAACCAGAGTAATTCAAAGATTATAAAGCCATGCAACTTTTTTTCTTGTATAATACAGCCTGTTGAGCTTTTCTGCATTAATTATTTTTCAAATTAGGATATAAATCAGAAAAAAATCCTTCTTATTAAAAATATTTCCATTTATAGCAACTCAGTGACGACTTTTGATAAGTTGTTTTACTAGTTAATTTCCCTGCCATTAAAATATACACATTATTTCTAATCTGTATATGTCTAGATTCAACTTGCAGTCATTACATATTGTTTATAAAAGAACCTAAATAACATGCCTAAAGTTTGTAATTGCAAATACTACTCTTAACAACACTGATCAAGCCACCTCTTCGAAGAATCTTCTTGTTGTTAAGCTAAACCATTGGAAGACTCTGAGCCCTTCAACATAAAGCAAGCTTTCCTTGAATCATTCTTCCCGCGCTTCTATAACCGCCTCCAATTTATCAATTTTCTTTCTAAACTATGAACACCAGAACTACACACACTGTTTTGCTAACAACCACACTAGTACCTGATGTAGTGGTGACTTCATCTCCCTACTCTTATCTGACATTATTGGAATTTATATGCGAAGACTTTGTTAACTCTTTTTTGGGAACTCGTGCTCGGCTGATCATGATCCCAAGTAATTTTTCTGGTTTCAGATTCCCCAGACTGATCCCCGTCCCCTCTCCTGCAAGTTGGGACTGTGTTCATTGGTTGTAATGTGAGATTTTACCATGGCCATTATGAAAACATAGTGTTGCTTCCAAGGGATCCAGATCATTTTCTCTGCCTTCTATTATTTAATACAATATGCAGTTCCATTCTCCTACCTCTTTTCTGGAGCGTAATGGCCTCTTTTGCTTTATTAAATATGAGGACATTACTTGGTCCTCAGGACAAAGATTTTCAAGCCCCTCGTGACATTTGATGGGACTGAATGTACAAATCTTGAATACATGGGTCAACACGTTGAAAATCTGACACCCTAAAGCTCAGCTATGAGGTGTTTGTAGGAGTAATGGTGGTGAGTGTGAGGTCTCTGGTCCTTAGGAGAAGTTAAGATGGCCAAAATTAACCCTTCTTGGAGGCAGCGAAGGGTTCTACTGTTTGGAGGAAGACAGAAGAGGGTAAGGGAAGCTACATTTTCTTGTCTGTGACCCCTAATTTTAGAACCCCAGAATATTCCCTCTAGACCATTATTTGGGCTTTAAAGCTAGACTACCTGAAGGGATTGGCTGAGGTGTGGTCCTTAACTATAACAGGGACCAAAGTAGGAATAGGAGCTCTTAGCAAGAAGACCATGTGATGCCTTTTGATCTCTTGCCTCTCAACTGTGTTTGGGTTTTTCATCACTCTCGTGAAGAAAGATTCAACTTGGATTATTTTATCTTATGCTTGAAAATACTCCTTGGATCTGTCTGCAAACCCCCACTTACATCTTACTTCTTCAAAACTAAGATCTCAGTGAGAAGAAGAGGTCTTTCTTTGTCTTCTTTCGTTCTTCTCCCATCCTCCCAGCTTTGTTTGGTTTCTTTAGGACCTGAAATTCATTCTCATTCAGTTCTGCTGCCCATATCACTTCAAATACTTAACGATTCCCACCTTCACACTTCTCAAACCTCCCTACTTACCTAAGAAATATTTTCTGTTCCTTTACTCTTTCTGATGTGCTTTGGTAAGCTTTCCCTATTTCCATTCTGGTGGACAGCCTTAAATAAGCAGAAGGAAACCACGTTCTTGTGAACTTCCAGATGTCTGCAGCTGGGGAGCTCTTATGGGGCAGAGCCTGTGGTGTAGCAGTTTAGGAACTCTGTAAGGCCTATACTTATTCTCACAGTCTCTGCTCCTGTTTCTCTATCCATGGGCATCTTTCAAGAAGTCTTGAGTCTCCTTCTTAGCTGTTACATGCGTTTGCAGAAGAAATCTAGAAAACTCATGCCCCATTTGGAAAAAGTTGCAAGAAGGAATCTAAACTGTGTTATACTGAGGCGTGAATGGAAAAAAGGCTTGGGGCAACAGGCAGGGGGTAAGGAATGAGTTTTCCTCTGCTAATACTGGCGGCATAAATGTTGGAGCTTTGCCACATAATTTTGATCTAATATGCTGCATTGCTTAGGGGGTCCATATGATTATGACATTCTCCTAGTGGAAGGATATATTTCTCTCCCCAACACAGCATGTTAAATAAAATGCATTTATTATCACATATAATAAAAAAAAAATCGGCGTTGAATTGTCATGGCTACCACAGAGCTAAAATAGAAACCATATTACTGTGTAATTATCAATCTTTCTTGCATCCTTGCAGAAGAATTCGTTATGTTCTTCAAAGATATTCCCTTGGAGCAATATGATGGTCTTCCATGTCACATCATGTCCTCTGGTACACAGATGCTGGGAACAAACTATTTGGTTAGCAAAGATTTTCTTTACTTTCAGGTACCCGTTAAGTTTGCCTTTAGTTCTCCTTAGCTCCTTGCAGCATGGAGGATGAGGTTACTCTTATTGGTAGCAGTATAAATTGGTAGCAGTATAAACACTGTTCAGCTCATGCAATGGCAGATGTAGGTCCAAAGTCCTGTTAGCAAGAGTCCTTTCAGCTGAGTAAGGGAAGAAGGATCAAGCTGTCCTTTATAAAAAAGGTGCTGTGAATGTGTTAGAATGTCGCAACTACTTTCGTCAGTGCTGTTTATTCTAATGTCATCTGATGCACTTGCTGGGATTTCAGTGCTGCATTTTCAGAAGTACTGAATAATGTAGATTAAAAAAATGCATGGAATATGCAAGCAAGGGAGGGTGAAACGGATAGAGCCCATCAAAGTCCACATATGTTTGTCTTGGCTGTATCTTTAGGTTATATTGTATTGTACTTTAAGACTGTAATGCAAGCAGAGAGTCGCAATATCTGTATTTACACCTCCACATTCATAAACTATACTTGGATTAGCACTTGACCAGTCAAGATCAGAATGTAAGACAAAAATACGTGTTTCCTTTACTTGTCTGAAAATTAAGATCTAGGAATAAGTCGATTCTAATATGCTTTTTCTTCCCCTTTCTTTTATACTCCGTAATGTGTTTGCTGTTGCTGTGTGTTTTTGTTAGGGACGTTAATGAGCTATCAATCACTTGTGTAAGTCAGAAGAACAAAAGGTCTGCTCTTTACAAAGTTAAAGGATGCTGCTTCCAAATGTTAGCTATTCAAATGAGAAACATTTATATTCAGACTTTTATCTGCATTGCTGCTTTCATGGCCGCTCATGCCTCTATAGATTTCAGTTTAATCTGTAACACACAAACATTTTAAAGTGGGTGATTACTGAAGAGGGGCTTTAAAAACAGCCTCAGACCACATTTTACACAGTTCACGTATCACACAGGGGTTCTCAGAATCAATTATAGCAAGGGTCAAAGATCAGAACATTAGGGGGGTTTCAAGCATGGTTTCTATTCTACATTCCCTCCCCCGAAAAATCATGCCATTGTTGATTAAAACTGGTGAACTGTGGAGCCTAGATGAGTGAGTGAACATTTTTTAAATTATATTGCTGGCTTCTAAAATTAAACGTAGTAGGTGAGAAGGGTCAATGCAGATTTGGAAAGATACTTTGCAGCCAAATGCTGAGATTGTGATGTGCCTAAGCCTTTATCAAACAATGTTAAACTACCTAAGTGTTTCACTTTTCTGTAGTTTTTGGAGAGTGATCTTAAATAAAATCAGTTACCCAAAGGAGAGTCTACTCATAGTGAGGTCAGTGGGGGGTTTTGCTGCTGACCTCGTTAAAGCAGCCTTGATAAAAGTTCATAAGCCTGTAATAACGCATACGTGCGTGTTGCATGGACCTAATGCTTCAAGTTACTCTTTGCCACAAGCAGTTTTACAAGGAGGCCTAGGGATCTGCAGACCCTGCTCGCTAGTACAGCCTGGTCTGGGTCACATCCCAAATGTATAAGCAGAGAAAGAAGCCAAAGCCATTTGCATCTTGGATGCATGTGATCCTGTATATAGTCTCTTATAATACCAGTTGTAGCTTAGATGTTTGCTGTGTACTGGGAAATACCATTGTCTCGTGTTCATACCTCTGTCGTTCATTTGCTGCATGACTCTGAGGAAACTGTATAACATAGCAGTTCTCAAACACAAATACCAACATTTAGGTACCTTGATAAATGACCTGATTTTGCACGGTCCTGTTCATTGATATCCTGCAGAAAGTGAAGTTGTATGTTGGGTGTTTTGCTATTAATATCCAAGTTTGAAAGTGGGGGCTGCACCTTCTGTGACTATGGCCCCATAATGATCAACGTCTTTCATAAAGTGTTACGGGAGTCAGGAGGAGAAAGGAAATATGCAATATGCCTTTATTGTGAATATTTCTATCTTTGTTCTGGATAACATGGAAGTTTGCACGTGGACAAAGCCTTTTCTGAGGATTCATTTAAGTACTCTCTTCTCTTCTCCATTTGTTTACTGATGTATCCTGTCTTTCTTTTGCAAGTTGCTTCTGCAGGTTGGTCAGTCATGAGCAGATAACAGGGGATTTTTTGCGTACACTGGCAGAAGTGATCTCTCCCAGGTGATTGTTTCAATGGTAGTCTTCCTAATTATACTGTGTGTTCCACTTATCACAAGGGCTCCTCAGCAAAGAAGGCCTTCAAACAGCAGACTTACTCATACAGTAATGTAGTACTGCCCCGTAATTCTCTTTTAATCTCTAATGATGTCAGTGGTCATCAAATTTTGAGTGAACTGGGAGAGGTCAATTTATTGGATTATCCCCCTGTGCAGGGCTCTGTTTGCAGTGTGCTTTTGGACTCTTAGCTACAGATTATGACAAGCTAAATGAAGAAAACTATTCTGTAATTTACAGTGATTGCACATTTAAAATCCTGTTTTATATTTACATAGCAGCCTTGCCTTGTAGCATTTTGTAAGATAAGTGGGACCTTTATAAGCTGATGAGAAGGTGGTGTTTGAAAATCCTGCATCTTCTCATCACATTTGAATTGCAATTTGGTAGTGTTGTAATTTTTTTTTTTCAGTTGCTCTGGTAAAACTTCACCACCAAATAGCCAGGATTGCTCACTCTCTCTATTAGGAAGTTCTCCTCCTTTGGGTTATGGAAATCCTTAAAGTCTGCTTGTTCTGACAGGGACTAGCACTTTTTTCCAATCTAGAACTATAGACACTAAGCTGCTTCATCCTACCCCTGAATACAAGGATTTAAGTGTGAAGGATAGAGGAGTTTTAGATAGAGGCCTTTTGATTTGGAACTTCCCCTGAGCTTGGGCCCAGCTGTACGTTAGACATTTCTGTGAGTAACCACCACAAAAGGAACACAGCAAGTTTGAAAACGTTTCTCTTTGCTTTGTTTAGCAACATTTAGTGGAGTTTTATCAACGGTGCTAGTAAATTACAGTAAGATAGGGAAACACCTTTTACGTAAGTCCACGTTTAAGCCATGTATATAACCGCGATGGTCAAAGCCAATTATTTATGTGCTTCAGTGTGGGATTAGGTGGCTCATCATCTGAATGGGTGTAGGGTATAAAATCTAAGTGCTAAAAAATGCAGTTTATTCCTTAAACAGGTCAGAGGCCACATAATCTAAGATGGGCCTTCAAGGAAAGGATGCCCAGCTTTTTGAGAAGTGCCCACTGGCTACGTGGTACTCCACAGTAACTGTAATTGGGCTTTGCATTAATTTTATCTCTTTACAGTCTAGATTCAAAGATGCCATTGTGTTAAATTATAGTGGTTTTCCAGACAAACTGGTGTGTCACAGAGAATGACAGTCCTTGTGTATAGCAAGTAAGACTACTATGTATCTGGGTTTCCCAGGTGTGTCCGTGTTTTCTGCACTTAATTTTTATCCTGACAGAGTGATTGCAATGCAGTCCTTTGCTTGACATTTTCAAGAGTCTAGAAGCCCAGCTGGAGCTGGATGTTGAAAGTACAAACGAATGGCCATTGCGCTTTGTCACAAGTGCGTCAGGTTGCGACTCTGTGAGCGCACGACAGTCAGTCTGTGTGTACATACGGGGGACTTGCTGCCTCTGCAACGTGTTCTGGATGCACACCCTTACTGCTGAGCTTTCCCAGAAAGTTATTTTTTAATTCCTCCACAAATTTTTATCTTTATGTTCACACTCCCTCTTGTGCGTCTTGCAAGGAAGCTGCCAGTCAGACTACACTGATGTCTTAGGAGCAAGCTCTGCCCAGGAACGCAGTCTGCGAACTGGACACTAGAATTTCAGACACTTAGACCTACAGTAGCACCCTAGGACAGACTTGTAGTATGGATCACACCTATTTCAGTCTACTCTTCCCTGCAGTGTTCCCTCCCAATGCAACTGGTTGTGAGAACAACTGCTGTTGCACGGGTTTAGGGGAAAGAGTTTGTCTCTTAATTTCCCCGAAAGAATGGACATGAATTTACTAGGGATCTTACAAGAGTTTTGGCAAACTGCTGCTGCAGCCTTTCTCATTAGAACTGGCTGCCGGGGCACCCACTCACATCACAAGATGTGGCTGCGTGGCTGTGCAGCTCCCACTGTCAGACTGGGGCCATGCCAGCTCTTGAAGAACACTACACAAAGACTGTTTTACTATTATTTATGATTTGTGTTGAAACAGCAGCAGGGGACCCAAACTTCACTGTGCTTAGCAGAGCCTGAATGTTCCATAGAAAGACAATCGCTGTGACAGTGACCTTCCAGTCCCCACAGACAGCCTCAAGCCCTGGATGGTCTTGACTCTGATTTGCTTTCTCTGGCAAAGTTCCTGCCGAAATAATTTTGCCTTTGTGTATAATTTTTGAAATGTTGAAGGAAGCCATGGTAAGGGGATTTGCAGCTGGGCAGTAGAGAACTATCTGCAGCCTTTAACGTTCGTTTTCAGACATTTTCATGTATAAGCTAAAAATGTATACAAAGATTGGTATGATAAGCTCTTTATATGCATAAAACCAAAGTCTGTATCTCCAAAATACTAACAGACTTCTCTCCTCAATAAAGTGAACAACATGTAAGCCAGAGTCAGTTTTAAAGCCAAGTCCTTCCATAGAGGTGTTGGCCAAAACAGGCGTAGAAAGCATTAAAACAAAGTCCAGCTGAATTTTCATAACACACTGGGGTAGGTCTTAATTATATTTTTCAGTGAGACCTTGGCAGTTATTACAGCCAAACATCCCACCTCACAACTGGTTAGTGGTGGGCTCGAAACTGTCTGTCGGTGTAGCTGAACATAAGGTTTTTTGCAGTCAATATTTCTTTGCTCTCGCACTCACTGTTTCCTTCATGTTTAATTGCTTGCTTAGATTTTAGCCTGCCAGACCTGAAATTACATACAAACACTTTGGGGTTTAGGTGGCTTTCTCAGACAGCTGTTACAATCACTGTCCTGCCTAAATGTCCTGATAATCCGTGCTGCAATATTGCTCTGGTGGAATTGCCTTTTAAGTGCAGAACGACAGAGCGATTTAAAAAATGCAAACTTCCAGGTGCATACCTGAAACTCTCTTTCAGTCAATGGTATAACATCATCTAACACCAGCTCTGAGTATCTGGAAAATCAAGGTACCCTGTGGTACTGAATCTGGTATAATAAATGGGATGATAATGGGACATGGTCTGTAGTAAGTCAGTGACTTTCAGCTGTGTAGTGAAACGTTTGTGAAATCTCGTAGGTGCTTAGTCACGTGAAAGGAGTTTGATCTCCCCTACATTTTTCTCCATTACGTGCCCTCATTTCAGACCCTTATCATAGTTAACAAATTCACCGGTTAAGGTCACGGTATCCTGAAAAGAGGTTGTGATTGCCACTGCCCACATTACAGCTTGGGAGAGAGTGGGTTGGTATCCTAGCATGGTGTGTCAACATCTTGCAGCAGCGTTATGTTTACAGGTCATAGGTGTACATTCTCCTGGTCTTTAGCATTGCTCCACTGACTTCATTTGAACTACTCTAGTTTATACCTGCAAGTATCAAAGAATACCTTTTGAACATGCCATCTGAATTCCACCCTCAGCGTTTCCAGTTCAAAGTGCTGCAGCTGTTTCTAAATATAACAACAGTACATTCCAAATTATCTTTCTTTTCTCATGTTTATTTATAAATGCATGCTGAGAAACTGTAGAAAAAGGGAATTTCTGCGTCATTTATCATTCTGACAAAATTCATCACGCCTTGGAAAAAAGGTCACTTACATTGCATTCCTCTTCCAAAACGACTCCTTTCTTTACTTTCGTCTGTCAAAAGACATAGAAAAATGTATTTCTGCTGTAGAACTAGCTGCTATAGTAAAAGTAACATCAAAAAATGCTGTTAATGTTTGCTGGTTCAATCTCTTCTGATTGATTTCTTTTTCTTTTCCAGACCTTTGGTGCTGATGATGTTGTGTGCACAAGAATTTATGTAAGAGAGTAAAAACATCAATTTACTTGTCATCTGGGATGAAGTGGAGAACTGTGAAAATCCCCAGTATAATGAGTATCTGTGTGTGCTGTTACTAATGCGGTGTTGTATGTGACCGTGTGTGTTATATCTGACCCCATATTCTCTGTTAAGTGTATTTTGCTTTCATTTTTCATCGCAGACACTATTCCTTCCCACTTTTATGCCATCGTTTTTCGTGTCTGCTTTGTATTTTGTAGTTGTCACTTGCTATGGTTTCATCAATTATTAAACTTATTGGGCATAACTCATAGCCGTTTTGGGGTGTTTTTAACAGAAAAGCCAGCAGGGCTTTGGTTAGGACTTAAACACTTTTTACCCTCTGTTGAAGTCAGTGAGGAGTTTCACTGCTGTTGGCTGGCACTGTACTGTCAGGGAACACGTCCCAGGGCAACACAAAGCGCAGGAGAGCAAATGAGTTGCACGGCCTTTGGCAGAGCTGCAGGCTCCTCTCTCAAACCTAGAGCTCTGCTTCTTTCTGTCCTGTCTCCTTGGGACAGTTGTTGAGGAGCAATTCCTGTATCCTGTGATTGCTGGGATAGTGATTCAGCAGAACCAGACAAGACGAGGAGAGATCTTTACCCTCTTTCCTGCTGCGTCTCTGAAGACTGCCCAAACTTTCCCTGTTGAGACACTCATTATCCAAGTACAAAACCCAGCTGTATCTATAGGGCAAATAACATTGTGATCATGACTAATGCTGCTTGTCATCACTCCCAAGCCCCTCAGGCCTGATCAGAGAGCCAACAGAACCTGACAGACTTTACTTGTTTGGGTCATAAAAAGATAAAGCTGAGGGGAGCTGCTTTTCTCCTACGTTCTCACCTGTGACAGAGAGAGCTTCCGATGGCTTCACTCCCCCTCGGTGTTACAGTTCTCGCTTTTGGTGACTCAATATTTCACTCTTTGAACAACTAAGTATTTCACAAACCAGGGCCATAGTTCAAGAATGAAAGAAACACCAAATTTAATGTATTTATTCTGGCTCAGAGTTCTGGCCACAGCACTATCGAGTGTAAGATTCAAGCTGAACAGACATGCCACTAATGAACCAGAAACTCTCATGTTCTTCAGCCTCGGAAATACCTGGAGATTGAGACTAGGGGCACTGCTTAGTTCAGTGCAAAAAACAAGCTTATCTGACCAACTTTCAGCTTTGCAAGAATAGTTTGTCTGCTTCAGGTCACACAATCACAGAAGATTTTCAAGAGGTTCGGTGTCAGCAGGGAATATGCCCTGTTCACTGGACAGGGCTCAATATTCAGAATGGGGAAGGCAGGTCCAAATCTTGATTGTCTTGGGACGTCCATGGGAAACAAATTACTTTGTCTCTTCATCACTTGCATAGCTATGCAGAGCAATCCCCTTTGACAGGACTGTCAAACCGCTATGAAGAAATCAGCCACCTGTTCTATGTATTGCAGCGGGAGCTACAGCAGGACAACAGGAGAGACATACAATGTTTTGTGTCTTCTCTGCTCTGACAGGTCGCGGTTTCCTTCTCTGCCATCAGCGCTCAAGATACAATATTGCAGTTGAAAAGGAGGATCTTTTCCTTCCACGCTCCAACCTTAAGCCGAACGCTGTTTCCAAGACCTTGGTTCAGTTGGTACCAATTAAATACACTGCGTGTTAGCTCACATCGAAGCAGAGGCTGAAATTAGTTTATTATGGTTTGGATGCAGCTGGAGCTACCCCCCAGTAAGAATGACACCATAGGGGGAAAGACAGTGAACTATCTTTATTTTCTATCTTCTTTTAAGATTAAAATTAAAATGGTTGGGTGGTTTTTTTCCAAACAAATTCCATTTCAGGAGTATCTGGACCTGCTTGTGCAATCAGCTGTGCCAAAGGGACTCCATGAAAAGTGCCAGGATGAGCTAGCTCAAGGCTTCTCAGTGGTGCAGACAAAACTGTGTCTTGCCACATCAAGGCTGGAAAGTAAATAGCACTGTGTTGCAGGACGTGCTGGCACATGCCCTATCCTACAGCAACAGGAGCCCACCAACACTGCTTTGCCTCCACCTTCCAGAAGGCGGGTGGTGGATGTCAGGGCTGGTACAAGCTGATGAGGCAAGGAGTAGAGCCAAAGCCAGTGGTTAGCAGGGCTGTTTTGCCATTCCAGAAAAATGCTACTCTTAGCAATTACCTTTGCTGCCGTGTGTCTAAAGCAGCACGGTTTGTGAGGCTTCAGCAAGGTATTGGTATGAACCTTACATGGTGTAGATCAAGAGAGTGCATTTAACGGAAGCGGTCATTTCTGTGTTTCATTTCTAGGAAGGCTCATGCTAAGCTGTTGTGCTGCTCAAGCAAATATCCTTCAGAAAGCTTTCCCATCAACTGGAAAATACCAAGTCAGGTTTCCATCCAGCTGGCAACTACTATTCAAGTAGTAAAGCATGAGCTGTGTAACTGGGTTGTAGAGGTTATGATTAAAAACAGGCTCTTGAGATACGAGCTACCCTGCATAGCTGGGAACTTTCTTCTTCCAGGATTGAAACTGGTCCCCTAAGCTTCATTTGCAGTCTGGCGTGACAGAAGTTCCTTTCTTTAGTAATTTCAGTGTGGAAGCTTCATCACTTCATTGGCTTTCATGGAGTTACATTAGCGTTACTGGTGCACGGGTAAATTCATATGAACAGAGACTAGAGTTGGTCCAGGGCTTTAGTTTTATGGCTCATTGTTGAAACAGTGCAAGGGCCAAACTGGATTTTGAGTCCTCCTGGATTTAAAAGCTCTTCAAATCCAGGCACACAAGGATTTGGAATGATTTTACTCTCCAAGAGCAGTTGTCTCCTGCCTTTCTTTTCTTTGCTGAGATTAAGTTCCTTTGGGAACACGGAAGTTGAACAATGTGAGGGTAGCCAGCAGAGACAGTTTTATCCACTTTTTTGCATAAAAAATAATGAATTCACCCCTCCCCAGATGAGGTGATGGAAGCAGAGTAGAGTTACTGTAGCTGGCACCCATAAAAACTTAGTCTCACAATGTCTGAGTGTTGAACGGTTGCTTAGCAGAATAGGATCCTAAAGCTTCAGGCGCCCACTCTCTTCATGTAGGAGGGAGGGACAGAATTCGGTAGGCAAAGGTGCCATGGCAATGGAGCACCTAAGGGTTACATAAATGGTTTGTTGATTACTTGATAGCATGTGGATATCTGAAAAGGGCCCCAGGGATTTTGTGGATATTGCCTTCCAGATTCAGATCAAAGAGAAGCTCTCTGCATCACCAGGTCTTTTAATCAGGCCTGTGATGCAACAAGCAGCGGAGCCAGGGACAGAGCCTGGCTCACAGTTATGTGTATCAGTGAGCAAGCAGAAGCTTCCTTCCCCTCGTGCTGCCATGTTCTAATTAACACTTTGTCGCTCGACCTGGAAGCACTCAGTGGTTACAGGCATAGAATGGCGATAAACATGGCTCACCTCTGTCTGGATGGCAGCCGACTGACCACTGCGTGCATAACCACCCACTGCATGACTGCTGTCTTGCAAGGCTCTGTGCCCAAGAAGCTGGACTTCTGAGGTCTGCCAGCACTCAATGGCGATGGCCAAATAACTTTCAGGCTTTGTTGCTAAGACCTTTCTGACCATATAAGTGAATGCATTAGGGAACTCTTCCGTGTGAGTTTATTACATGCTACTACTTATGCTTGAGAATATTTCTCCACACAAGACCAGCAGAACACAGATCTAAAGGCTTTGTCTTGCAGTCGTCTAAACAGTCCTGCTGGCTGAATGGATACAGTGGGTATTCAGTTGCCTAAACATAGGTGTCTACAGCTATTTTAGATGTCCTGTGTATCCAAGAGATCTGCACAAAGCTAGCATTTAACACAGGCTCTGCATGAGATCTGTGCCTTTTTTTGGATAGGCAGCAGCAGACCGGGGACAAAACCTGAGGGCATCACAACACAGACGGCTGTGACAAGGCAACTGACTCCCACCCTACGGGCCTGCAGGCTTGGGACCATGCTGTGCACTGCATTGACCACGCTGATAACTAACTGCTACAGCAAGACCAAGAAAGGGTTGTACGGATATCTGCAGCAACTTGGCACACATGTAACATTTCACAAAACCAAAACTTCCCCACATGAGTGGAACGGTAGGATACAGCAGCCATATTCTCTGCCCTAGGGCAAGAAGAGTTCATTTTAGGATTATCCTTTGATTTTCCATACTTTGTTCTTATGCTGCTTTCACAAATCATTTATTGTTTTTCTTTTCTCCAGGAAAAATAAATATCCTAACCAGTAAACAGAACAGGCAGTGAAGTTGGATTCAAAATAATCCACTGTGGGAAACCTAAAATATGAAGAAAAAATCTCAGCCAGAAATGTGATATGGCATTGAATTGTTCAGTTCACACGTATCTGTAGCACCAGCTACCACTGTGTGGGAACAGAGCTGTCCCGCTGCATGCCCTGGAGACCTAGTGCTGCTTTAGCTCAAGTGGTCACTTTTTGCACTCTGAGTGCGGAGAGATCTATTTCTGCTGACAGGAAGCACCAAATCCCACATGGCTGAGGAATCCAGGCTCTTTGAATCCTATTAAAATGTGTGCTGTTTGAATACTGCCATGTCAGAAGTCAAACAATCTAAGGTGTTCTCTTTCATACTACAGATGGCTGGCTGGCTGGCTGGCTGGCTAAGGAGGGTGGTGAAAAACCCGCTGTTATTAGTAATGGAGGAATAGGTGGGAATAGATGTCGTAGTGCTTCCTGCTAACTTCTTCATTTTCAACATTCCCCACAGTGCCTCCCAGAACATGAGGCCAGTTTCGATCAGAAGCAAAAACTCCCAGGATTTTACTCCACTCTTACTTGACTCCTGCTGCACGCTGTTAAATCAGAGTGAAGTTCTGAAACGAAGGATTTTGTCTTGTATCTCTCACGCTGTTCCCATCTGAGGACCTGCCAGCGCTGCTCCGCCGACACGATCTGTGGCAGGCACTCAGGTTTTTTGCCATGTTCTCAAAACAAAGAGGAATCCAGCAGCTAGTCTGTTTTACCAGCTTTTGAACGATTTGATGTTAGAATTTGACGTATGGTCACACACTGCAACTAGAGAGGAAGGTGGTGAGGCTTGAAATGGTTTCTGCAGCAGGCAATACCGCAGTCTCCTGCTAGATACTGCTCTCCCCCGCACAAACCGGCTGCTCACTGGAAGAGGCAGTTCAGCTGCTCAAGCAGAAGGGAGGTGGTGGTCTGTGCGACTCACCGAGCTACAGATTTCTTAAAAGCCCTGCAGATGTGTATCTCAGTGTTAATCTTCGCAAGATGTTCATGTGGAGCTGGTGAACTGATTTCATCACAGGTCTGATGAGTTCACATAAAGGGCTGAACCTTCCATGTCTAAGTAGCTGCCACTGCTGGGAGGCAAAGGTGCAACTGGAAATCAAGTGATCTTACAGAAACTGCAGATAGGAATAGCTATAGTGGGTCAGGGCAAAGGTCCTCTCTCCTCCGGTATCCAGTGCCTAAGACTCTTCCCTGTGCCCCCGTGAGCCCGCATATCCCTTTAGCAGGCTGAAAGACATACAGCTGGTCTGCCTCCAGCTGTGCCTTGGAAATATCTCTGTGTGCTTCTGTCTCATTCGCTCCAATTTCCTCACCTTTGTGTTCCACATACAAAATGTGTCCCACAAAAAAAAAACGGCAAGGGCTTTTTTGCCCCCATCAAAGTGACCAAGGGACCTGTCACCTTTTCAAATGCACTGAGAATTTTTGGCATCTCAGGTTGGGCTGAGACAGACAGCATCACCGAAATATACGGCAGTTTTGATGACCAAGGACATAGGGAGTCTGCCCACCGTGGGTAAAATAAAAAGTATGCTATCCTTTTGTGTTTAGCTTCTACTCTGCCCTGTGACACAAATCCAGAAAAAACACCCGCAAGGTGAGGGTTTATCGTAGCATCTCTGGAGAAAGATTCGTGATTTAAAACAATCTTGATGGAAAGCGGTGTTATCAATGTTACTCAGAGAGACCTTTTGAGCACTAACCTATTGTCCATGTCAATGCTGAGATTCTGATGCTGTTAAGAGGTTGCTGATTGCTGGAGCTATTTCTTTCCATTTCTCTTGCTGCAGTTGGGAGATTTTTAAAATGTTCCATATGTGGAAGTCTATGTAAAATTGACACTGTGCCATAATGATGCATAGTGAGTCTGGAACATCTGAAGAATGATATTAATTTGCATATGATCCTCCGTAGGGCTTGCCAGGACATCAGCAATGACTGCAGTGAGAAGTCTGTGTCTGAAGTAAGCACCTAATAACTCTTTTTGCAGGAGTTTTTAAGACTGAGCTTATGCAGTCTGTGGCAAGGCTAGAGACTGAGAACATATTGCAGTTATTACGGAGCTCGAAGTCCAAGTTCCTTTTCAGACACGTCACCAGAAATGTGTTTTAATCAAAAGCGTTTTAGTGAAGTAAATTGGAATCATCTGTCCCTGACTGGCATCCTGTTCTCTCAAGTGTGATTTATTTCCTGATTCCTTTAATGAACTTGATACCAATACTTTGTGATGAACACGAAGAACAAACAGTACGGATCTGTAATGCTTTCTATCAGCACAGGTTACACAGAAATGTCGTGGTGGTCGGCTTTGTTGCAGCAACAAATAGAATCTTCAAAACAGGCCATAGGGCAGCCGTGGGAATGGCCAGAATGCTGTAAAAGGACCGTTTTCAGGGACAGAGCTTTCTTCCTTGATATTACGTAGCAGGAGAATGAATTAATTCACTGATCTGTCGTTGACATTTCATCCTGCTGGAAAAATATCCAAGAAGATACTCCAGGACTTGGGGTGGGAGACATCTCGCAGTGTTTCTCCTAACCCCATGGCCAGGGCACCAAGCAGGGTGGACACAAAATTGTATTTTCAAGAAAGGGAAGAAGGAGGCAAGAAAGCTGTAGCGTGTGATCACCTGTGTGTGAAATAGCCACCGCATCAGAGTACCTAATCTCCACACAGCTCTAGTAGCCATAGCTGAAGATGAACACAGTCTTCCCTTGCCTTTCTTTCAGTTCATTAGGAAGTGACTGATTTTGTTCAAAAGTTATTCACTTCTGTCTGGCTGAAAGATAGACAGATGGCATGGCTGGGAGACCTCCCTCCAATCTTGAGAAGCCAGGCTACAATGCAGTAAGATTGTACAGCTGACACAGTTTTAGTGACAGAAAGGAACGCTATACACTCCTGCACGGAGGGCGAACAGTGCTATGAAATGTACCGCTCCGTTATTTTCCCAAAGCCTTTTTATTTTACCATGTGGATTGACGCCGAGGCACACAAAATTTTCCATACGAAACTCAAACAGCTCTTTCCCCTCTCACCACCAATAGTATTCTGTGTGTTATGTCAGCGGGGAACACTCTGCGTTGTAGATAAAAGTTAAAACAATCTCAAGCATAATACTTGGAACCATAGAAGGATCTCAGAATAAAGCCCTGAATCTGTTCCAAGGTGGGGGGGAGGAGAGAGAGGGAATTTATAACTTTTTCTACCATTTTTTTTGTCTTGGTTTTGGCTGAGAAGCAGAATTTAAGGAAGAGTTTGAACACTCTGCCATAATTAAAAGCCTCGGAAGAGCTGCTTGGATGCTTTTTAACTTACATGCATTTAAACAAATTGCTGTATAGCCCCCTAAACCGTTCGACGTTTGCTTTTGTTAGGGCAAATTGTGGTTACATCTACTTTTGACACTGATATCTTGTGAAAAAGTAAGTTGCTCTCTACTAAGTTTAAACAACTGCATGTGCTAAATGCTTGTAATAAGTGCAGCGGCCTGTTAAATGAAGTTTTAATTTATTCAAGTTTTGTTAATTTTATGAATACTTTTGAATAAGTAATTATCATTTTGCCCGAAGCCTGTCATTTGGATGCTGCAATAATTAGGGTGCCTGTTAGCCAGATTTTGTCATCTAATAACACAAAGCAAACATAGAAGGAAATTGCTGGGTGAGGAGAAAAAGGTTGTATCTTGAAGACAAAGATATTGGGATAAGAATTTAAAAGACACGTCTCTGTAAGCAAGACAGGAGTTAAAGTTTTGGAGCTGATTGATTCAACAGTGACACAATTACATAGTTCCTCTTGCAGACAGCAGCCGTCACAGCTGGGTGACTGGAGGCAGCAGCAGGCGATGGCCCATGGGGACGGTTGGGGGCGGCCGCTCTTTGTGTTGCGGAGAGCGTAAGAATCTGACGGCAGGCCGCGAACGTGCATCTGGTAAAGAGAAGAGTTCACGTAAGTTGGTCATAAGCAGATGAGATCAGTCTCAAGGAAATGAGGAGAGCCTACAAACATCCTGGTTTTCGCTGGCTGGGAACGGCATGAATCTCCCTCTCAGTTACCCAGTCCTGGGAGGTATATAATCATTCCGTTACGCTGCAATCTGGGCAGCAGTTTTTAGCTCTTTCCTACAAAATTGCGTTATTGCCTTGCAAGGATTTTACTACCATAGTTACCCACACATATGTAAAGGTGCTTTTTAAAATAAACTCTTCTCTTTGTAGTTTGGGCATATGTGCCCAGTGGAGTCCACTTAGTCTCTGCACTGTCCAGAGCTTAGTATTGCTGCACAGAAGACGGAAGGGAGGCTGTGGAGTCTCCTTCTCTGGAGAGATTCAAAACCCACCTGGACATGTTCCTGTGCCCCCTGCTCTGGGGGCACCTGCTTTAGCAGGGGCGTGGGACTGGGGGATCTCCAGAGGGCCCTTCCAACCCCTGCCGTGCTGTGATTCTGTGAAGGAACTAGCTGGCTTTGGAGGGTTATCCACAGAAACAAAAACGTCGGAAGACCTATGCCTCACAAAAATGTGAGACATCATGGAGCAACAGGGTAGAGAATGCTATACGCGGGGCCAGTGCCCACCGGCAGACCAAGAAACGTGCCTTTGGTCAAGGAAGCAGCTCTTGTTCCTCCTCTGCCGCTGCTTGGCAGGAGCCAGGATGTGCCTTTCTGGGTGAGTCCAGGAATAAGGGACAGGAATGTAGGACATGCAGGAAGGTGGATGGTCAGGGATGTCAGCCATGATTTTCTGAAATGGAAGATGTTGGTGTGGGAAACACTTTTATCCCTTGAAAATAGGTGCAAGAGTGTCTTTTTACATTTAAGGATGTCTTACATAGCTCTTTCACTCCACCTGGTCAAGGCCTCAGTCCTGCAAACAGTATGTTGGATGCTGCTCACTTGAAAGCAATACGGTTACTTGCTCAAAGGCTGCTTAGCATGTGTTCTCCATGCGCACACACGCTTCTGCACTGGGAGATCTTGGTGCAAGGCTGTTGAGGGAAACTAATGGTGTAGGCATAAGGAATTTCTTTTCAGTTTCATCTGTAAAGTGCCAGCTGCGTTTCTGGCTATAAAAATAGCAACAGTGCCCTTTGTATATATGACTTTAAGGGCATAATTTGTCTTATACTGGTATAATAACTACTGTCTTCTCATGCGTAGTGTTGCAAGAATAGCCAGAAGGCGTTCAGCCTGCGTGAAGCTTGCAACAGAGATGTAGTATTCTTCACAACACGTGGTGAAGTCCTCTATTGTTTCTGGAAATCTTTGTAGTTCGAATGCATTATTTGGCTGTCTCATCATCTGTGCGCATGATAAACTGTGTACTTTTGACTATTGTTTTATGAAACTGTGGCTATGAAAATGAAATGGCCTTTTACTTTATTTGGGCAACAAAGCGATTTATGAAATAACACATCCGTTTTCCTGCTGGGAAGTTCAGGCGTGCTTTAAGCCCCAGAGCTGACTGTAGGCTGAGACTGTGCCTTTGCCATAGTTATTCACCATTTATATTATTGGAGTGCACAGGAGGACTGAGCCCCTCTACTGCCCCAGACTCTACTCTGTTAGGCGCTGTACAAAGACGGTTTGAGGACCTCCCAAGCTTCCATCTCTGTAAATGCCCTGGGGCAATAGCGGGGACAGAAAGACACACTCATCTTCCCTATGGGGTTCAACTGGTCCACGTGCAGGTTCTCATCCCTTGTATTTCAGTGGTGGGCTGGAGGCACAGGAGGAGAATTAGAGCAGCACAGAAAACAAATCATTCACATAGCCTTACTTCAGTGCCTCCCGTCTCAGCTCTCTCCACAGCAAGGCCTTCTTCCAGAGCCACACCGTTTTCACTTCACTGGGTTCTTGGCTCAATGTAGGCCTGGGAAACGCTGCCCCATCTGTTGTGGGCGGTGTGTGTGTCTCAGGACAACCCACGCTCGCATGAAACGGAGCTGTGATCAGCTTTAATCTGGAGTTACAGTCGAGTGCATCCAGCTTGGTTTGGGCAGTCATGATAGCTGGCTGAGGCCACTTGGCTTCATCTGGTGAAGGGTAAATGACTGAAAGGATGGAAACAGGGCTTTTTAATTGCCAAGCCACTCGAATCAATAGGGAACTCTGCATGCTACTACGTGTGGTCTCCATGGACTCCATATGAAAGATGAAGGCAGCTGTGACCTCGCTTCACCACCCTTGCCTCAATCAATAGCTACCAGCTTTTAAAGTCCCAAAACGTGTGATTAAGCCTCTGCTGCGTGAAGTTAGCATTTCCTAGCATACAGGCCATTGTCCCGACTGAAAGGACCTAAAAGCCCTTATTCTGTGAGGGTTAATGACCAGATGTCCCTGGAAGGAAGCCCATCAGCCCTGGTCCTCAGCGCCAGGGATTACTGCAGCTGATTTCATTCCCCTTTGCACCCATGTCTTAGCTTCAGTGGGCAGCGTGGAGCACTCCACTTGAGTAAATGAGTCTATGTGTGCAGGAATAATCCCAGTGATGTCCCGGGAGAGGACTGGAAAGAGAGATGTTATTCACTACTGTTGTGTGGAGGATCCTCTTAGTCTATCAGAGGGATGCAAACTCAAACCCTTCCATACCTGGGAGTATGACAGTGCATGTTTCAAGACCATTTATCCAGCACTTTCTCTGGAGCAGTCTGCCTTAGGGAGTAAGTGCTTGCATAAATGCGATAGTGCCAGTAAGGCTTAAATCAGACTGTCCCCTCCTAATAGCAATGCTTTAATAATGCGCAAACAGGACAATTGCATTGTCTGTATGAAAACAGTAAGGACAGGTGTATGGTTTGCAACAGCAGGTGCTTCAGCACCTTTAACAGGCAGGGAATGAGCAGTATAGTTTCAAGAAATAAATGAACAAAGCAAGTTGCGTCATATATGACGTATGTAAGCCACACATCTAGCAGTGCTAATAATGATACATCATCCTCTAAGGGCCATTTCAATGTCACCATTTTCATGCAGAAAGCCAACAGTACATACATCAACTTAAAAGGGTTCTTTAAGCAGCTGGCTTTCTTACTTGCATTCTTCTTTCGCTCCTTCTCATTATTGACCCCAAAGCTCAAGAGGCTGTGAGGACGTCTCACTCCAAGGAAAACGCTAATACTGGTATCTTGCTCTCCACATGGTGTATTATCGACTGTACGTTACTCCACTCAGGCAGCACAATTGGATAGGGAATTTGGTTAGCACAGTATAACCAGGGTATGTGGTAATTACTAGGGCGTCATGATCAGTCTTACGACATGTTTTTGCAGTTGTTAATTAAGGCTTTCATTTTCATTTGTATGTCAAAATGTTGAAAAACTTTGAACAGCGTTTATAAATTTCTAGTCCCCATAGCCAGCAGCAGCTTTGCTTTTGGATAAAGAAAAGCCCTGAAAGTCTGCCTCCCATAGGTTGTGCCTTGCAGGTGAGTCTCTGCGTAAGGACAGGTCATTAAGGATTTGCTGCTCAAGGCAGCATGGAGGCAGAAATAAACTTAAACGTGCACAGAGTGTGGGGCACAGATTAATCCAGTCATGATTCAGTTTGAGTGCAAGATTAGTTTTCTCTGAAAGCATTTGCTCACAATCTAGGTCACAGCAACAAAGGCTATGGGAGGGATTGACTGATGGCAAAAGGAGTAAAGCTGAAATTACCTGTCTTCAACAGCTGTCTATGTCTAAGCCAGATGCCTGCAATGTTAAATATTCTGTGGGAACCGAGGTCTGTACCCATGTGGACGCTGTAGTGGGAAGAAACCGAACTGTACATTTATTTAAGTCCACACAATGACCTCGTAACTGTCTCATCTGTGCTATTGCTAAAAACCTCTGCTTCTTTTCATGCTAAAAGTATGCTGAACGCTCATTTTCACAGCTAGCTCATACTATGGTCTTTTTCTACTGCTTCACTTCCTTCCCCTGAATAAAATAATCATTTTTGAACTCAGTACTGTGACCCAAACATTGATACAGATTAAGATGACCAGCATATGATAGGAAACAGAAAATCCAGCTAGACTCATTCAGCATAAACAAATATTTTGAGGTGCATTGCTCAGGCAGTGATTAGTTTGCCAGCTGTAGGCTGAGCTTCAGAGGAAATTAAAAAGATGGAGGATGCTGAAAACTGCAGGGGGAAAGAAACTACGTCAGGGAACACTGATTCATAATGCAGCAGGGAAAGAGTGGGGTTTAGACTAGGATCTACCAGATTTTAAGATTCTTGCCTCTTTGAGAGTCATTCTATCTGTGAGATGCTCTCTATACTGTCACGCCAGCAGTGGAGCGGAAACTGGTTATTTTAATAGGCAAGAGGAGGGGGGAAAGTCCTGCATAAAACCAAGAGGAAAATATTGCATGTACCTTTTCAAAATCCTTCAGGATGCAGCTGCAGATAATGAAGACAAATTATTCCTTCAAAATGCCAATAAAGATAATAATGGAAACAAGCTATGCCTAGAATTCACCTCAGCTTTAGATTCTGATGGCAACAAAGCCAATAGCGTAATGGAGCCTATTAATGCAGTAGGAGGCAGAAAGAGACAAAAGCTAGAAGGATGAAGAGTTATTTAAAATCTCAAGGTGATTTGTACAAAAGAGTCTGAGGCAGGAAATCGTCACCGAGATCACGAAAACACGAACGGTACACGCTGAATAACAAAAATACCTTACGGCCTCGCTACCTTCACTTGCAGATAGTATGGGTGCCCTCTCCAAAATGAGCTATTTCAGCAAACAGCATCAAGTGGGAAATAGTCAGAATGTTTTCAGAAATACAGTTCTTTTTGTCAAAAAACATCAGTCAGGCTCCAAACCGCTCCTGTCAGTGATGGAACATTAGCCAGGAAAATTCAGTAGATTTAGGGAAGGATTTCTACTGAAAAAGCAGCCACTTATAGACAACATCTCAGTAATTTTGGCACTCAGTGGTATTACAAGAGACATGGGAAAGCTAGTTCCAAGTTCCTCTTCCTGTTTTAGACGATGCCATGAGCTTCAGTCTGATGATCTGGAAGATGCCTGCTTACAGTAAGAGATTTTTGGCAGCATGGAGATTCTCTTGATCCCTGGAAATGACAAAAAGATATGAAAGAAAGAAATATAAACTATATGCACTTCTAAAACAGAATACTAGTCACCTTATCACTTCACACCTAAGGCTATCTGGTAAAACAGCAAGGCTGGAGCGCCCTTTTGTGCCACTTCCTCTGATTTTTAAGAAAATTTGGGACATAAATTAAATGTAAAGGAATAGAAAAAGCATATTTTGAGCTGGAAGTTCTGGAGAGGGAACTGAGAAGATTCAAGGACGGGGCGAAACAGGCGGGAAAGTAGAAAGCTTGGTTCATTTCTGTCAAACTCATCACAGGATTCCTGGAGGATAACACAGGCACTGCCTGAGCCCTCACGAACCCTGAGCAACAGGGCAGGCCTGTTCTGCGTACAACAAAACACGAAGTTGTCACTGAGGTCTGCTGAGAACAAGGCTGTAAGTGTAAGGGACACGCACACCATCCAAATAGCTGTACTTAAGGGATCGGTGTTGAAAGCACAGCTGGCAGCCTGTATTAATTAGGTTTAACCTGTTATCCAAGGAGACCATACACTTATGATGGGAGTCTGTGAACTCCCAGAGGGAGACCAACTACTGACTTCACTAGGATGGTTTAGAAATTATCTTGTAGCCCTTCAAGGCCTCTCCTCTAGTGATTTATGATTTCATACGCTTTTGAGAATCTATCTCACACCTGCCCTTGAAACCTCAGCCTGCTCCTTTTTACACTTGCCCTGGTAGCTCTTTTAGACATTTGTAAAAATCCTCAGAGCCACAACATTATCCCTCCTCTGAAAACCCGCTTGTGTCAAGGAGTCCCTGACACACAGGACAGTGGTGTGGTAGCAGAAGGGCTGTGCCACTGCTGCTGATGGTCACTGGTACCCTGGGCTTCCCCAGCTGTCTGCCATCTCTCAGATGCTAAAGCTGTTGCAGCAGGAGCAGTCTCCGTTACACATGCACGGTCTGTATTACAGTGGGGCCTCTCATTGGAGGCAGCAGTATATTACCTCTAAGCAGAAAAATACCGCTACCAAGAGAACAAAGACTTTCAACTGAGATTAACATTTTATTGCCTGGGCGGTAGGTATCAAAGGCTCTTCTGGAGGCACTTCAGTCCAGTCGGATTAAAATCAGCACAGCTGTTCCCCAACTGGTTTTAAAAACGCTTCCAGCAAATGCCACTTCGGCTGTTGCTGTCCTTCTCCTGGAAGCCGCACCATCCTGCTCAGCTCAGCTAGAGACTCGCCCTTCCACTTTCTCCGCCTCCCCTGTGTGTTTGCTTCAGGCCTACCAGTCTCCATTCCTGCATCCTCTCTGCACTTCCCAGCAACAACCTTCAGCACAAAATTGATGAGAAGAGCATGCTGGGGGGTTACCAGTAAGGAAATGAAATTGCACACACAAGCAAGGGAGGCTGCGAGTATGGGAGACGTCAGGTTCCTCTTCCTCTGCTCTCTCCTCTACACTGAACTTGCGGCACCAGGAGTGTATAGCTCTAACCAGTTCTTCCTGCGCTGACGGGACACGGTGAGCTCTGCTGTAGCCAGCCGACTCCTCACCTGCCTTGGGGCTGCTCAGCAGAGGCAGTAGGACAGGTGTTTTCCTTGTGCAGGCCATGTGGAGGTGAAACTTTCAGATGGTGAGAACTGCACAGACAACAATAGCAATTAATTGTTTCTGCCTCTGCCGTGGCTGATGGGGTGCGGAAACCTTTGGCAGCAATGCAGGGATGAAGGGAAGGAGGACTGGATGAGGGCTGGAAGACCCAGGCCCCTAACTGCACTTGGAAGTAAGCAATAGTGTGTACGTGTTAAAGAAAATACATGAGACTGCCTGTGCTGAAGAAGCTAGGACGGCAGGACTGGAGCAGCTCCTCTTCTGCTAAAAAGCTGCAGATGGGTGATCCTGGTGGGAAGCTGAACAACAGAGAGACATAAGTAGGTTTCAGGGTTTGTCTAAGCTCATTTGATCGCTCTCCGATGCACTGCATCAAATCAGACTCCTGCGGTGCTCTAGCCTAGATTTCACTCCATCCCTAGGATGCAGATGCCATCTGCAGGAGCCACTCGATCCAGCCTCTTGCAAGCTACAATAGCTGTGAAGGCAAGATTTAATTCTAGTAGTGGAAGAGGTGTCAGAAAAGAGACTCTGCCTGCATCCCTGCCTGAACCCCGAGAAGAAAGCACAACCCTTGTTTGTGGAGAGAGCTGCAATGGCGGGTGGCAGCAAAACTGCCTCTCTCAGCTAGGGTCCAGGGGCAGAGGAGACTGGTTGGCTCAGCTACCTCTCCTCTTTTTGGTTGTAGATTGAACGTGTCTCCTTGTAGAGCTAGGGGCTTCCCACCTCCAGCAAAAGTGTGTTTGACAATATTTAGACAGAAAGGCTGGTGTTGTCTGCTCCCCCAGCTGCCTTCTTCCCCAATACACCCGTTGGGTTCTCCTAAATACACAGGTCTGTGGGACTCTTACCAAGTCCTGACTTGAGGACCATTTTCTAAGACAGATGAGACTGTTACTCGTTTCTAAGAAGGATATGTATGGTTTTGAACGGTTGTTAGCTTCATGAGTTGGGTTTTATCTTGCTAAAAGTCTCATTCAGTGGAATACAGTAAGTCCTGAGCACACCCCCAACATCCCTCTCTCTCCTTTGCGTCACAGTGCAGGTACCGAAATATTAAGACTGACCTGAAAACAGAATGTGCTGTGAGCCAGGGCCCAACTCACCAGAAAACAAAATGCAGAAAGTGACTTGTCCTGCTGTGGAGGTTTCCACAGATCACTGACGATTGCGGATAAGCTGTCATCATATTAGGAGCATTTAATAGCAATCAGCAGTTAAGAAGAGCTTTAATACCATCCATGCTCCCCTTGCGCACGAGGGAATTGCAGAGCCTGGTGCTGAAGGGTGTAACTTTATGGTCATTCTTGCCAACTTTTCACTAACCCCCCCACAAATTTCTTTCTTGTGGATGTATGGAATGTGTTCCCTGCTGCCATCTCTCTTTGAAGGGATGGAGCTCTGGGCTTTGTGCACCTGGGATGTGCCCGACAGTGCTGCCAAGCACTCAGCCCTCCTCGCTTTCTTCCCTCCAGATGTGAGAAGTGCACATAGTGGTACTTGCCAAATTAAGCATTCTCCTGTAGTGAGTGGGGAGGGCAGGCGATTTGGCTCTCTAGAGTGTACGTCAGCAGATGGCAGGTGAGCTCTATCTTCCTGAAAGGGAAAACACTTGTTCCCGGAGGTTTAGGAGTGAAAGCTCTGCCAGCGGTGTCTGGGCTTGCAAAAATCCTGAGGTAAGAAAGCTGAACCGTGCCTCCCCCCTCAGTTTCCAGCAGTGTTTAGGAAAAAAGGCAACAGATGCCATCCATTTAAAACAAGCGTGTAAGTAACAACCACAGCCTGAACCAAAACAGATGTCATCTCTGTGGCTGTTAAGCTTGATATTTCACAGACTGCCCTAAGCACTGGACAGTGTAGCTTGAGGTTCCCCAGTCGTTTGTTGTACTTCCTGAAATGAAGACCTCATGCTCACAACTCAGGATCCAGTTAATCTGCCATCAGCACAAAACAGACCGCCGCCTTCTTCCTGACATCTCTGGGAAAAGACTTTGCATACACTTAAGACTCTGCTGAGTAACTCAAAACGGCAATTTTTCAAGCTCCCTGGTGATGCAGGAGGACCAACAGTACTGCAACCCGAAAATAGGTGCCTGTTTTCAGAATAGTAGAGGTTTGCCATCCTGTTCTTTTATTACGTGATCTATTTGGAAGTAAGCGTGTTTAGTCTACTGAATTTCCCATTTGGTACTAAAAACCCCTTCAGAGCAAGGTTGTTCTCCTAAACACAGTTTGGGCAGGATCCTATATACTAGCAGTTCTCTCACAAGTAAAAATCATCTTAAACGCCTCTTTTCTTCATCTGGAGAAGTAAAATCTACTGAGCCCCAGAACTAAGTTTTTAAAAGCAGCTTCCGTGATACTTGAGCCTCTCCTTATACCCACCCTGAACTTTAGAAAAGTTCACGTGCTATCTCCAGATATTTACAAGACAGCATTGTCATCTAACTTACTGAGAGCCTGCTGAATGCTTGGGAGGGACTTTTAGAGGGGTTTTAGAGCTGTGTACATCCATCTAAATGGCAGCTTTTGTAAGAGATTAAAACAAATTTTTTGACTTCCTGGGTGCCAGCATCTTAGAGGAAAAATTATCACGCCAACTAGAATTGCTATTGGTGAATCAAGTAATAAACATCAGTCTGAGGTAATTCATATCCCAGGGGATGAGAAATCTAGGGAGTGTTATTTCTCTGTGGAGCCCTAGCATGGGTAAGGAACTTGACTCTCGGTGTCGTTTGTGACACTGGCTCAGAAGCACAAACTCATTGCCACTCAGTTAGTGTTACAAATAAATGTTTTCTTGTCTGGCAGTTATTAATCTACTTATTAGAGATTTTGTGTAGTGATTATAAGCAATAAACAAAAGTGAAGCTTAAATTCATATTCTTGAAGATGAGACGGTGGCACTGAGGATACTGTATTACGAAAATATTACGAAAGCAAAGATTGTATCTCAAACTGTGTGGTATCAAAACTAAATATTCAGTCATGTTCTTGCTGAAATATCCAACCTGCCGTGTTCTTAGTTTAGAGCTCACCTAGTTCCTGTGGCTTTGCTGCTGTGGCACGAGACCTAGGGGAATGCAACCGTTTGATTTTTTTCTTACAAATTGTCCAACATGAATTTTACAAACCCCCTTTTCAGTTTGTTACTGAAAATATGCCAATGTCAAAATGTCTTTGTGATTTTCTTAATTAGCTGCCCCAAGTAGCTCCAACTTTGACACAGTCTGTGCATAGATTGCACGTGTCTTACCTACCTCTGTAGATATACTTGTGCATCTTTGACTCGATTGACTGGACTGACCCAAATTTCTTAAGTGAATATTCTACAGAGGTTTCCAAAGTTTTCATTCTTAATCTCCTAAACTCACTCACGTGGAAAAAACCTTCAGCTGGTGCGTTACTGTTTTCATCTATAGCTGGGTATGAAAATTAATCTTTACTTTCCTCCTCTAAGGATCTCTCACTGCCTTAGAACTGTTCAAGATTCACGCCACTCGAGCTCTAAATACAACAGTCACATAGAAGTCGTGTATGTGTGGCCAGGATTAGAAGCGATCTGATTCAAAGGCCTGCACTTGCAACTGTTGGACCAACCCACTTCTCCTGTAGAGGAATGTATGGTGTGGGTGCTGCCAGCTTGTTCCTGCTATTGTCTGTCATCCAGCTTTACAGAAAAAGAGAGGAAGAGAAAAGAAAGGCACAACCAGAGAAGTGTCGTGCGTTACATTGGGTTCTCTCTTTGTCTCGGTATGGTCTCTCTTTTCTATGATACTGCTGTGGAACACAGACCTAAGAGCATTATTTAGCTCGGCTTTTTCCACAACAAAACTGCTTTCTCTGTCTGAAGGCTGAAAGTGGGTGAACAACAATACTGAAATTCTCTCTATGGAGTGACTGCCTTTCACAGAAGTAGCACAAAGTAATTTCTTTTATTCACATTCTCTTCTTCACTAAGATGCTCCCATTTAGCCTGCTTCTGTCAGCTCTAATTACAAACCAGCAATACTTATCCCTGGTTTTCTTCTGAATAAACTCTCCCTTGAATTTGACTTGTTTCAGGATGTTGCATGCCAGCTGGGAAATGGAGAAAACATTCTGGAAACTGCAAAAACATTTTTCTTCCTAGACTGTTACACGACACCTTAAAGGGCTCCATGATTCTAAAAGAATCACACATGCACACACACACACACAAAAGTATGCAGAATAGTGGAGTAGCCCACACGCTAATATACAAAAAGAAAGAAAATTTTCAGTATAAATTAATATTAAAAGCCAAACATCAAACAGCCAAACATTGTGTTAAAAGCAAATATATGTGGGATTTGCTTTCCAAAAACCTGTCTGACACGTAAGAAGGGCACAAAAACCTAAATGTTTGGAGCTAAAGGATTTAGTATGTGAACAAGAAATACTCCATACTCCCTAAAATTCCTTTCCCTGGATGTACCTGACCCACCAAAGTCAGACTTCAGCCAACAGTGGAAGATAACCAGAAGTCATTTTGTCACTGGCGTCCTGTGGACTCAGCCTTGTGAGACCAGAGGTTTCTTTCACAAAGGAAAACAAGTGGGTCAGTGATGGTGCAGAATGTCCCTAGAGATGCATCTTACCTGAATTTGCCAAGAGACAAAGCTGCCATCATTCGTGTGCCAACACTTCATCTGCTTGTCACGGCACCTCCCAGCACTGACCCCAGAAACTCTGCCAAAGTACTCCGGGAGCAAACGCGTGGCCAGCACGTGTGAGGCAGCCACGTGCGCTGGGGAGCAGAGGGTAAAACTGCCAAGATATTAGGCTGCAGCCCTCACTGTTTGTCTGAGCTTTGTAATGAAAAATGACTGCACTGATCCAACAAGGGTAAAAGCTATAAACAAGATGCCACACATAATCCATTCAAAGAAACAGACAGCTTTTGGCATCCTGAATGTGCTTTACACAACTGAACCGGGGGAGCTACTCTAGACACCTCTTGGCCACATCCTCCACCTGATCTAGTTTCCTTCCCACTGATCTATTTCCTTCTGCCTGCAGTCTCTCAAACATATGCCAGACATCACTGCAATCTGAAACAGGCAAAAAGATGCCAGAATTATGGTTGCTCATGCGGTTTTGAGTGTAACTTTTGCAATCAGTGTGTCAAGTCATTCTGTCACAGTTCAGGAAGGCAATGGCAGTTTAGGTCAAAACAGATGGAGGCAAAAGGGAAAACGGATCAATAAAGAGGCAGAGTCACAGACATCTTTTTGGTAATCTTCTCGGCTGCCTGAACCTGGTGATGAGCTCTAGCTGCACTGATGTCTAAACCCTAGATATTATCTGTGCCTTGTAGCCTGGAGAAACTCGCATTGCTTGACTTGGTCACCACTGTGAGCGTGACCACATGTACTCATGCTGTTGTGCTGAAGATTAAGACAAAAATAAAATTCCGTCATCCGGCCAAGAAAAAAGATCATCATGTGAAAGTGAGAATAAAAATATGAGAAGGAAAGAACCTCCCAAAGAAATCTAGTATCAGAAACTAAGACCAAAGGAAGGTTAAGCCCGGCTGCATGACAGAATGACGATGTTGTCTTTCCACACTTTCCAGCGTGGGCTGCGCTAACGTTAACGCTCTGCATCAGCAATCCTATCAGCTGACGGGGCTTTTTAACGCTTCGCCCTGGGAGAGGTTTGCTGGTACTTAGTTCCTTCAAGGCATTCAATGCGATCCTTGCCGTGGAAGGCAGGAACACGATGATGCACCGTGCAATCTAACGGGAGATCTGGAGCGCTGCTGCAACGGTCCCGCGCGTTTACGGCGCGCTCTGGTAAACGCTACCAAGGGAAATGGGTCTCCTTAACGCGGCTCCAGCCTAAAGCGGCCACGCTCGTGATAGAGCGTGGAGAGCCCCGCTACCACGCTTCACTGTAACCCACTGCAAGGCTCGGAGGCCTCTGCAAGAGCCCCTCAGCCAGGGCTGCAGCCCGCTCCAGCTCAGGCGGCCGCTTTCCGCCGGGGAGAAGGGCACAGCCACCGCTCGCGGGCTGGTGCAAGACCCTTCGGCGCCTGACGCGAGGCGCCAGTGCCCGGGCCCCGAACGGGTGAGCGACGCCAGCTGCCCAGGCTCCGTCGCCTGCCTCACGCGTATCGCGAGAGCGGGCGAACCCCCCCCCCCCCCCCCC
>VZSC01011438.1:94989-124633 GCA_013398225.1 Steatornis caripensis
GGGCCCGCCCGCCCGCGGCTGCCCGGGGCGCTTGGCCGCCGCTGCAAGCCCGTCCCGCCGGGCCTCCGTTATTCCTGACGACCATTTTTGTCTCTTTTGGTTCCCTCTGCCGCAAACGGTGCGGCGGGCGAGGGGTGTCGTGCCCGTATAGGTGCCTGCTCGTCGGGCCGAGGCCTAAACGGTACTCGGCTTAATTTGGGGGGGGGGCGGGAGGGAATGTCACGTTAATTGTGCGGATGGTCAAGTGACGCAGTGTTTGTTAGCTGTTGGTAACATAGCGTTTGCTTTGCAATGAAAGCGTAACCGTGGTATATTAAGATCAAAGCAAACAGCAAACAAAGGGTAAGTGTTCTGCTGCAGAGCCAGCGTCTGGTATTTGTGCTCACAGGAGCAGCTCGGTGATGTCAGCACTAACACCATTTTCCACACAGTTTGTAATCTCTATTTTATTTCCTTAAACTTTTGCTGTATGAAGTTCTTTAGGTGTGGGGGAGTATATCCTCGGCGCTGTCCAGTTAGTTTGCTAGCAATTGAATTAAAGCAGTCCTCTTCATGAACACTACTTCTCAAGAAGTTGTTTATTCTCTGCACCTAATAGCTGTTACGAGGTTTATTTTTGTCTCTTGTTTGCTTGTCATTAGCCTGGCATTTAATGCTTTATGTTTTCTGCTATATTAAAACCTGTGTCTCTTATCTGAGGTGGTGAAGTGCATTTATCATGTTTTGTAGATGGTAAACTGAGACAATAAAGGTCAAATGTAGTCAGGCATTTGACTATACTGGCTACTTGTGTGGCCTGTATGTACCTACTATTGCAGGTACATTTAGAATTCGTCTTAGTCACACATCTTTATCATTAGGTATCTCAATCTATTTAGAAACCTTTCCATATTATGACTTGCTTACGGTCCTAGAGGAACATTATTTTTTGTAAAATCGGAAATAAAAAGTCGTTCTCATAAGGCCTCTATCAGTGCTCAAACCTTCCATTCTTTTATGGTTGTAACTTTTTTTGTTTGTTTTCGCACACCCCCCCCAGGAAGCCCTTACCAGCCCATCGTTGAAGCTTTACGAAAGTATCCACGAAAGAAGTTCTACAATGTCTCGAAGCTTGGAGGCACCAAGTATGGTAATGATACTTCTTAGTTGTTTGTAATTAGGATGGTACTAGCAGTACATGCACCGTCTATTGCTGTAAAGCGTTAGGAGGGGCAGTCATGAATACGTGAATTCTTAATAGGTGTATTTGAAAGCTTGTAATTTTCCAATCTGTTACTGCTTTGTGAAGCTGGTAGGGAGTAATACTTCACGTAGCTCTCTTTCAGTAAGGGAGAAAGTATAGGTGTCGCTGGAGTTTTCAGCATTACTTCAAATCTGAATAATTTATCTTTTGGAAAAAATGAAATGACAGTGAACTCCTATGTAGTACTTCAAAAATAAATGCAGTTTTTACTATAATTTTATAGTGCTTCTTGGTGTTCTAGTTTCACCTTGCCAACAACTTCAGATAGTGGGTAACTGTGTGTTTACCAGAACATAGCTTCTCCTACCATTGATGCAGAAGGATGAGGTTTTGTGGTGTTCCAACAATTGCTTGATCTCAACCTGTCATTAGTATGTAATATAACGTGGAGTGGTATATGCCAAGAAGACTTTTATTGGGTCTCTGTGTCTGAGTACCTTTTAAAAAATAAAAAACATGTGCACGTGTGATGGGAGAGGGGAATGCATGCAGATGGAGAGAGCTATAGATCAGTGTCAGCTGGAATAGGCTTTACTCTTGCAGATAATCAAAACATACCTTCATTATTCTCTCCTTTTGCTTTGATGTTAAACTCCTAAAATACTTACCTGAGGTACATATCAAAGATATTTGGGGTTCTTTTTTCAGTTTTGCTGGTTTGTGAGGTCTGAATTTCTCTCCTCTATTCACGAATTCATGATTTTTTTCTTAACTAAAAAAATTAGCAGTAGATACTTAACTTAAAACCCAAATTTGACAGCCCTAATTACTTCCCTATTGTCTGAAGGGAAGAGAGAGGGGAGCTAATGCACAATTGCTGCTGAAAATTTTGTGCGACAGCTGTGTGCTCTTGTAAATTTCTGCTACTTATAATAATGAAGTTAAATCTTCCAGATAAGCACGCAAGAAGGAGATGGAATGCTTCTGTTTGTGGCCTTGTCCAGGAAGAAGCAGTAGTGCGGTAGTAACAAAACTGGTCAGTTCTACAGCAGTCTTCTGAAAAGCATCGTGACAGGAGTGGAAATATAAACAGAAGATACTGCTTTCTGTCAAGATGTGCCATAAAGCTTGGAGCAGCCGCAGTTATTCCCGAAGATATTTGGAGGAGTCTAAATAGGCTAGACTAAGAGGGTCTTTGTCTTCCAGTAGAAACTTCTCTGCAGCCTCATATTAACTATATGTTAACAAGATATTAAGTAAAATTTAGGCACAGTGTGGGACAGCACTGATTGAAAAACCAACATCTGGAATTGCTCATTGCATTTGTTGCTAGAACATTAGTTTGGGGTTTTACCTGTTTGCCCTCTGCCTTGGGGCTTCTGACTGTCATCTGGCAATGAGTGCCTGTTTAAGTTGATCAGATTACTAGTGTAAATGTTAATTGATTTATTGGCCAATTTGCTAGGGAGAATCTGATTTTCTAGGGTTTAAAATAGTATTCAGTTATGGGTAAAATGATAGCTAGAAAGAGCTCGGAACGATTTAGGGCAGAGGTGTGACATCTGGAGATCTAGTCCAGCCTCTTGCTGGAACTAGAGCTAACTTGGAGAGCCTTTCTCGTTAGAGCGCTGCAAATCTGTGATGATGGAGATTCCACTGCCTCTCTTGATCCTGTGCCGAACCACCCTTCCTGTGAACTTCTTTTTCCTTGTATCCAGTCACAGTTTCCCTTCCTGCACCTTGTGACTTTCTTTTGTCCTTTCACTGTGCACTTCTGAGAAGTCAGGCCTCACCTTCTCTGCAGTTCCTATTAGATTGTGGATGACTACAGTTAGCTCACTTAGCTTTCTCTTCTCAGGATGAGTGAACCCAGGTGTCCCAACTGCTCCTGTATGTCAGGTCCAGCAGCCCCATAACCATCTCAGAAGGCCCCTGTATCTTGGGAGGCCCAAAACTAGACACAGTGTTGCAGATGCGAGATAGAGAGAAGTAGTAGCTTGTCCATAGCTGATGGCTGCTAAGCAGCCCATTAGACAGTTAGGTTTATCACTGTAAGAATGCCCTGCGTATTATTTGTAATCCAAGAAGCAGCAAACCAATTTTTTTTCTGGTAACTTGGCTTTTAAATAAAGCGAGTGGTGGCATTACAGCTGATTAGGCACGTTTTTGATGACATTCTTACATTATTTTGAGTGACTTGGCTAATGAGACAACAATGGACAATATCTGAGGCACACACACAATGAGAACAGAGACTATATTAATAGTTTGTAGACAAACCTCTGGATTAGGTTGAGACCACCAAATGTAACTTTTTTTTTGTTAAAGCCTAAGCTGAATTGTTTCACCCTCTTCTTCCAACTAACTTTTAAACTTCTTCTCACTGTTCTCATAAAATCATTTGCCTGCTTCAGTGGCGCTGAAAATAATGGGATTTGGGGAAAAATGTGAATTAATCTTGATTTTTTTTTTTTTTTTGGTTGCAGTGTATAGTGACATCTGCTTCTTTTTTCTCCTCCCATGTTTTTCATTCTCATTTCCAGTTCCCTCATTTTTTTGTGCCAGAAAACTGCTTCTAGTCAATACCTTAATCCAGATCAGTAACAAACTAACCAAAGTTGTATTTGGTGAAATGTCGTTCTTTATATTTTATGAAATGCGTTTCACTTTAGGGTGCATGGCAGAATAGTTTCTGTTCTTCGTATCCCTGTTTAATAAAAATACATGTATATATTCTGGCATTAGATGCTTTTGACTTGATATCTCAAGTAATGAAATGGTGACGTTTACAATTAAAAAATATTTTTTGAATATTCTAGTTGTTGTTGCTTTTCACCCACTTTGATCAGTAATTCCAGCTCTAGATTCCTTGCGTCTCTCTCCTGCCAGCATAGTGTACCTTCTTAAATGTCACTGTCTTAACACAATGCATTCGAGCCATTGGTATCTCCTGTTCAAATCCCATATGATAACTCATCTTCTGCAACATGTACATTTTGCAACTCACTGTTCCTTATTGTGTAATGAAGATCAAACCCAAAGGCAACTGGAAAAGCAGGCTCCTGTAGCTCTCATCCTTCCAATCCCTAGCAAAATGGAATTCTTCAGAAATGTGAGATTGTTATTTTTAAAAAACTACGTAAACTGAAGGTGTTGCACTAATTCAGTAATTTTGCTTTTCCTTAGATACTCTGCCTTATTCCATACGAGTGTTGTTTGAATCCAGTATCCGTAACTGTGATGGCTTCTTAGTGAAAGAAACAGATGCTATGAACATCTTAGACTGGAAAACAAAACAGAATAATGTTGAAGTGCCCTTCTGTCCTGCCAGAGTTGTTCTTCAAGACTTCACGTAAGTGTGTTTGTACATGTGCCAAAACTACTGAAATAATGTGTGTAAACTCAGTGAGTTGTATGTACAATTCTTTGGCTTGAAATAAATAGCACCTAGTCTTCTGATACTAAAGTATCTTTCTCTCTCAGCAGAAACCTGTGCACTGCTTCTGCTATCCAGTAAATTCCTCATGACAGTTACATGGGGGATGCAAGGATAGGAGTTGTTCCATAGGGCACCCTGTTTTAGTGCAGGTTGGCAAGGCCAAAGCTGTTGGCCCGCAGGGAACAGTTTACAGGGGAAGAGCCAAACCACAAATGGAAGTGGTGATATTTTGGCTGTAGCCATATGGCTGACAGTTCACTGAAGTATATAGAATTCTTGCTTGAGATAACTGAAGATTAAATATTGCTTACTCCACAAGTGTGTGTAATCCAACTGAATCCATGAATAATACATAATTTTAAAAGAAGTCTCTTAGGATATTAACTCTCTTCATGGTGTGATTATGGCATAGCTGAAAGGGTAGTCCTTCAGCAATTTGCAAATACTAAATTTGAGCTGTTTTGCTGACTCATTAACTATATATTTATCAAGAAGTGAGATAACTAAAGAGGGAATTGTGATATTAATAATAAATATGAGGTAACTTCTGCTTAGCAAGCAAAGTCAGGATGATTTATATAGTATTGTGTTATATAAACGTTGTCCTCCCTTCAGTTTTGTACTTGAGGTACACTTATCTATGTAATGGCAACAAGAATATTTATCTTTGTAAAATGCTATGGGCTTCGGAAATGGCTGTCTCTGTAAGAAGAGTAATAATACATGCTAAGGTGTTAAAATGTATTAGTTTTTTAGTGAAGTACTATCATACTTCAGAAGCATAGCAAGACAAAAGAGAAATGTAATTCTCTTCTCTAGGATGTTCCTGTGTTCTTGTTTGTTACGTTATCTTCAAACGTGCTGTTGCTTGTTGGGAATGAGTGCCAACCCCATTAACTTTTAAAAATGTTTCAAGTTCTATAAAATTTAGAGAATAGAATAGTAGGGGTTTATTATCTGAAATAGAACTTCGGTAGATGTAGACTTAAATAAAGTTAAAATTAAAAAGAAGCTTGTGTATTTCAGTGAGTTAATGTCCCATGTTATTACACTATTTTGTTTTTCCGTCTGTCAGTGGAATTCCAGCAATGGTGGATTTTGCTGCCATGAGGGAAGCTGTGAGAAATGCTGGAGGAGATCCTGTGAAAGTCAATCCTGCCTGCCCAACTGATCTCACTGTTGACCATTCTCTGCAGATTGATTTCAGCAAATGGTAACATATCTCTTGTTTTTTATGAACCATACATTTTTGTCTGATACTGAACTGTGGATTCATTCTGGTTCTGGTACTGTCCCATCAGATCATTTGTCATGTGCGGATCCATGAAACTAGACCTGATGGTATCCGGAAGAGGGCTGTATAAAAATGGGTAAAATAACGCTCTTGAAGGAGGGAAAGAGTGGGTGTGAGGGGTTATGGAGGAAGCTGGCTGACAACCCAAATTCTGGGCAAGAGATTGCTGAAATAACTGGATCTGTCGTGGTTTCCAGAAAATAATATATCTTAAGACAATGAGGCAGAGGGAGTTCATAATTTTGCTTTGCCCTGTTTTTACTGTTAATGTTAAACAAAACTTCTTTTTGAACACAACTGCATTGTCACAGCTCCAGAGAAACAGCTTGCGATCCTACTGGACGTTATGACAGACTGGCACTTCAGCCCACAGCTTACAATTGATTATTTTTTTTTAATGGGCCTGGATTTTACAACAGATTAAGAAGGACTGCGTGTATTTGCCGAGAGAGAAGTGTACTTGTAGGTCTGGGAAAGTACTGTCTGTCAGAAAAGGAAAACCACGCTGTCAGGTTTCCAGTCCCAATAATGTGGTGAAAACAGCCTGGGGCTGCCTTTTGCTAGAAACAATACTGCAGAAGAGGAAAAGCTCGTGTTTTATTCGGTGTTTGCTGAAGTAAACACCAAGTAAATAATGCAGCACCCTTCCACCTCCCCACCACCACTCCATCATGGAGCCTTTCATACTCATGCAGAATTGTGTAAACTGCTCAAGCTCTTTGGGAATTTTAAAAAAGTTCATGGGGAAAAGCCTGTGGTCAAATGGACATGGGTGCAGGAATTATTTCTGTAGACCTTCCAAATCCATACAGGATTTCAGTTTGGTTAGTATTAGAAGAATGAAGAGCAAGAAGCTACAAATCCTTTGTTGTGTTGCATATGTGTTTCAGTTCTGTGGTCTGTCCAGTCTTGTGTCTGGAGGGACAGCTGATTCGATTGCAATTAGGCTAGCCTAAAATTATCAGATAGACTGAGTGTTGGCAAGAGGTCTCAACATGCTGCTGTGTAATGATAAATCCAGCTTCTGTAGTTTCACTTTTGGAAAGCTTACAGGATCTCAGCAGCTGCTGGCCTGTGATAAGAAACCATTGGCTACGGGATGGTTTATGCGCCTTTTGTATAGCTTACATCTCCTGCTGCTCAGAGGCTCTTGAACCAAGTTGGGATTTAGACAAGGTATCCTCTGAGGCCATGCAATATCCTTCAATTTGATAACTAAGTATCTTTCTGGGTTACTAGAGCATAAGAAAGCAGTGGCTTTAATTAGGAATCCATGATTTGATAAATATTGAGAGGTAAAAAATTAATTCTTCACAACAAGCTTTTTTGCTCTCATGCAAAGAATGAGTATTGTACAAATAGAGGGTAACGTGCTGTACAGACTTGATTTTTTTTAAACACCAAGTTCTCTGTCTTCTGACTTGAGTAGCACATAAAATTTATCTGAGCCTTTGAGAATTTGTGTAAAAAGCCTAATGAGATAATAAAGTTAAGTTTCTTTCCTTGAGAAAGCTTTGTCTGTAATCATTCCTCTGTGGATTTAACACAACATGTACAGCACTGTCTTTAAAAAAGAAACATGTTCAGCAAGTCTACCACTTGGATGAGGCTCTACCCAGGTCTTCAAAGTTCAAAACCTTGAGTTTAGCCTTTGCAGCATTGTTTATAAACATTTCTGGTCTGTTGTGAGAAAACTGAAGGTGTTCTTTATATGGCATTAATCTTTCAGACAATCCAGTTCTGTTCCCTTACTTATTATCGTACTACCTTAGTTAACTAAGCTTATCCAGTGGTAGTTTACTTTGCAACAGGACTGTAGTAAAATAACAGGTTTTTTTCAGATAATATTTTATGATCTGTTGAAGGGATTGCAAAAAAAAAAAACCCAAACAAAAAGAGCAAAATTCCTAATGTCTGAATTATTCTTCTATTTAATGTTACAGTGCAATACAGAATGCTCCAAATCCTGGAGGGGGTGATTCACAGAAGCCGATGGCAAAGCTTTCTCCACTTAAAGCACAGCCTCGGAAACTACCTTGCAGGGGTCAAACGGGCTGCAAGGGGCCGTGTAGTGCTGGAGATTCGAGTCGCAACTCAGGACAATTTTCTGCGCAGATTGAGAACACGCCTATCCTCTGTCCTTTCCATCTTCAGCCGGTGCCTGAGTATGAAAGCTTCCCTTTTTTAAGTATTTGTGCCTTTTTGTGTTGTTAAGCACTGCCTGTGACAGTTCATAGAGGTGTGATTTTTTTTTTTTTTTCCTAAACATCCTTCTATATTCTTCACACATGCCACAGACAGGTTTCAGCATCTAGAAGAAGGTCTGATGTAGCAGATTTGAATTAGGCTACAATAATACGGGTTTTTTTTACAAGAAGGGCTTTACTAAACACAGTGCAGGCGGCTGACTGCGTGAGTCATGGCTGTGATTTTTAATTTAAATTTTGAGACTTCCCTCGTTTCTTTACAAGGACAGCAAAGCATAGCAGTAATCCTCTGTGTGTTACAAAGTAAACCTGAGTGAATAAACCAATGAAGCACTGATTTACTTCTAAAAGTAAATTTCTGTTTTTCTGTGAGAACTTTTCAAAAGTCTCTGACTCTTAAAGAACTAAGAACTAGCCTATGCATCATCCCCCAGCTTCTGTGCAATCTCACAGTCTGTCTGTCATTGAGTTGAAATTCAATGAATATCCTGCCTGTAGGTAATGGCCCAGAGGAACCTCATCTATCTGCTTTTTCCAGATTTTCAATATTATTAACAGATCATTGCATACCATTCCATCTAAGACAATGAAATGTAATTATCCTCCTCTTTCAGCTGCCACGTCTTTTCTCTGATAGAGAGAGTTCACTTTCCTATCTTCCTGTGCCTGACAGGTGTAGAATTTAAAAGCTGATCTAATCTGTATCCCACAGTGATATAGTGCTGATTGTGCTGGTGATTTTATAGATGTGCAAGTGTTCCTGCACAGCACAGGTGTAGGAATGTAGAATTAGTGATGTTTTCAGCAGTATTGATGTTTGTGGCAGCAAAACAGCAGTGTAATTTATTAAGCTGCAGTGTGAATGATGACTGTCCCTCAGGCCTTTGCAAAGCAGTAGGGCTGCTAACCCTCTGACACTGCAGAAGGGAAAGGGAAGGGTCATGATGTAAAATACATCTGTAGAAAACTGAGGTCTTCCTTCCTTCCTGATACAAAGCAAGTGTGTTCCTTTCCTTGTCCGCCTTCTCAAGGCAGAGATTATTCCTCTTAAATTGTGGGTTACTCCTTTATAATGAGTATCAGTATCTTGGTAAATAACACTTACTAAGCAAAGATGGTTCATTTTATGAGACTGTACTGATGAGTACTTGTGAAGAAAAAATTGTGGCTTGGAGGCAAAAAATAGAGACATGGAGGATAGTTAGAATTGCCCTGATGTTCTACTCGGCTGCTAAAGGGCTAGTACTGAACATGGAGAGTGTTTTTTGCGTGAACTAGTGAATGTCTTGGTTCTTTGCTGTAACTGAATTTTGAGGTGTGCAACTTGTAAGACTGCTGATTAGGGTGGGGGGAAAAAATCTTCTCTGTATTGTAGTAATGCTGGGAATAGATAGCTTTAAATGAGTAGTTTTGAGATCAAATGCTTTAGGCAAACTACACCTAGAATAAACATGTTCTCAAGCACAGCACAGATGAAATCAGTTGTTTTTCACTGTTCATAGAAAGTTTGCTGCAAGGAAGGAATTATCTTTGTTCTAATAAACCACTTCAAATTTTGCTGCAGGCTTAAATGAGTCTTTCATCTAACAAGCAAAAATAACAACTTGTTCTGTAATTTGAAATAAATTGTGATGGTGCTTGTAAACTTCATATCTTTCTAGGCCTGAGACAGTATTGAAAAATCAAGAGATGGAATTTGGCAGAAATAGAGAGAGGCTCCAATTTTTTAAGGTAGGTATGTATGTGGGCTTTGTCTTGTGTTGTGTTTTGGTTGTTTTAAGAGCTTGCTCTGTTTGTCTACCGGTGTTCACGTTTAGATGATAAATTAAATGTAATCATTGGGAAATGTCAAACCCTACTATGGGAACAGAAAATGGGCTAATAGCATGGTTTATTACTTTAAATCTAAAAATTGTTAGGTAGCAGAGGTTCTAAATCTAGGTCTTGCTTAAAGGGAAGATAATTTTTCGTAATTCTAACTTGAAAAGGTTTGTGCTGTTTGATTTGGTTCTCATCAGTGTGAAGGCAGTGGACAAAGTAGATATTTATGAAGCATTAGTCTTTTTAGTGCCTCTTAATGAGCTCAGTGCCATAGGTCACAATGAGTTTCTGGATAAAAGGTTCATTTGTTCATACTTCTGTTACTGAATCTTACTGAAGTTGGAAGCGTTGAACAGAGGCTGGTGTTGAGACGTTGCTGCTCTCAAACTAGGCAGTAGTGCTGGTAAACTTGTTTTTAATGGAAGTCTTGTGTGGTGAATATCAGCTGCTTTGTTGCTACCCAGGGATCTGCGGTGTTGGTATTTGATCTTCATCCTCTAATTTAACATGGTTTAGGAATCCGATGCAATGATCTAAAAATCTTTTCATATAGATACACTAGGAGGTTTCTTTCTGAAAGTTGCAAATTAGGGTTTACATTATTAAAGAGGGAAAGTGCCAAGCTGAATCTTGTTAGAGCTATTTCCGTGTCAGCTTTTGTAAATCTAGCATCCTGAGTTTGCATGTAGCAAGACACTTTTCTAAATTGCGTCTTCAGTCTCACCCAGGAGTGTAAAACCTGGGCTAAGTTCTGCCATAAATACAAGTGCTTAGGTTTTGTTGTCTAAATACTAGTCTTAGCTGTGCTTGAAATCAGTTGTATGAACTGGAAGGTAAGAGATTTATGCAGCCCTGCTTTTGAAAGGTAGGTATGAATTATTGATTCAGCCTTCAGCAGGAATTGAATGAATGGTTTTGTTGATGATTAAGAGTGCATAGGATCCAAGGGGATCATGTAGCTCTGTTTCACAAATGAGCAAAAGCCACTTACGTAAACAGCAAGTACTGCTTTATTGCATGTTAGTTTTGTCTTTTTAGTTACGTTCTAAGAATTGAATATACCTTTGAAAAAATGCAACTCATTTTTTCTCATTTTCAAAAAATTACAGTGGAGTTCCAAGGTTTTCAAGAATATTTCCATAATTCCACCTGAGACTGGAATGGCACACCAAGTTAACTTGGAATATTTGTCAAGAGTTGTTTTTGAAGTTAAAGATTTCCTATATCCAGATAGCGTGGTTGGCACAGATTCTCATACAACCATGGTAAATGGCTTGGGTATCTTGGGCTGGGGTAAGTATGCTAAGAATAACTGGATAGCACTTTGAAAGGCATACTAAAGCGTTACTGAGAAATATTTTCTCCCCGCTGGATATTTCTTTCTTGAGCGTAACAAACTCTGTCTCAAATTATGCTTCAGAATTTTTTTGTCTAAAAGTCATCTTAGCTAACACTTCTTTCAATTGAGAAACTGCTTTTTGTAATTTGAAGAGAAAATAGCCGAAACCCAATCGACATTTAAATAAGTGCTGTTTGTACATGCAGTATAAAATTTCTGTGAAAGTTTCTTTTCTCTTGGAAAGTTAATTTTAGATATAAAGTATTATCTGATTGAGTCTGAAGTCTAACCAGCAGTAATCTTGCTTGATTATATTTTCCTGAACAAATATTTAACTGAGAACTTCTACATTTCTTGCTGTAGTCTTTAGGCTTAATAGGTTTAATTAGATTTTAGGACCTCAAAATATTTAGTGTCGTTTACTTAAACTGATGGAAAGCGATCCAATATTCTCCTTCCAGGTGTTGGGGGAATTGAAACAGAAGCAGTGATGTTGGGGATGCCAGTTACTCTCACTTTGCCTGAGGTGGTTGGGTGTGAGCTGACAGGCACAGCCAGCCCACTTGCTACATCCATAGATATTGTTCTAAGCATTACAAAGGTAAGAGTTCGATGCCTTTCCAAACAAAGCAAAGTTTGTTGCGAGTTTTGCCGGGGGTGTTTGAGTTAAATGCTGGGAGTATTTCTCGTACACCTTTAATAGCGGCGGTGCAGAAAGATACAAATAATCTCTAACCGTTTTTATTTAATAATCCTCCAAAGTAGTGCTTTTTTCTTTTCCCTCTATAGTGGTTTACCTACAGGCCCTCTTTCACTAAAATATAATTTAAAAAAAAAATGCGTGCAGGGTTAGAGACAGGTAAGAGAAGCTCTGTTTTCCATTTTCCTCCTGCTGACAGCATGTGAGCTTCTTCTGTAGCTCAGAAACTTTTTCTGGGTACCTTTTTTGTTCTAAAATATTCCCGCAAGCCACAAGGCCTGTCTATGATTGTAAGGTGGTATAACTCAAGAATATATTTCCTGAAGACAGGGTTTTATCAGGGTGGCACAAACTGTCACTGTTGTAGTAGGTGAAGAGCTAGCGTCAAAGCATTGAAGAGCTGCGATTGCTTTGAAAACACATTCTTCTTTCTGGCATGATGCTTTAAAAAGCACCTATGTATCCTCAACTAGGAAATCTGAAGAAGTTGGTTGCAGATGAAGATGTTTTATTATGTTAACTTCCAGTGTGGATTTTTAGAACTCCGTATGTTAATGGGGTTTGGGGTTTTTTGCAAGTGTGGGCCTTAAGATTTCAGCTTTTTGTTTTAAATGTTCATTACTTGCTAGCTGCAAATTGTTGCAACAAACATTGCTTGCATTAGACATCTTCACGTAACTAATGTTGTTGTTGTGTGTTCTTTTAAACAGCATCTTAGGCAAGCTGATGTCGCTGGAAAATTTGTTGAGTTTTTTGGGAGCGGAGTTTCCCAGCTGTCTGTAGCAGACCGAACCACAATAGCAAATATGTGTCCTGAATACGGTGCTATTCTGAGCTTTTTCCCTGTTGATAATGTGACATTGAAGCACTTAAAGCATACAGGTAAAGATTAAACTAAAATAGTGATTTGTTGTAATAGTGTTTTAGATATGTGGCAGTAAGTTTTTTTCTTAAAACTCCATAGTTCTTAAACAGTGATTTTCTGCAAAGTTCTTACATGGTGTTAGTGTATAAAGTTCTGCTGTACAGTAGCAGACTGTGTCACGGGATGTACTTGGCCTCAACTTTTATCCTGTAGAATCTCATGCAGCTGAGTAACACCTACCACAAAATTGTACCATATATATTTACTGTTGGCTAGTATTGTGGGATGCTTAGTATGTGGCATTTGGATCTGGGTTATTTACCTGCTTTATTGGCATGGATGTTTTCTGGTGGCGTATTTCCCATGTACTGAATGAATGCACAGCGCTGGCATGTGGGTAGCTGACTTGCTCTTGAGGTTTGCGTCCAGTCTGGTTCATTTGTCTAATACCTGATTTACTAACATCGTGTTATTTTTCAACATCCAGAGTCCTTGTTTTTGAAAGCATATGTAAAGCTTTAAAAGAAAAGTATTAAGAAAATTCTCACATTTTGAAAAGTGTGTGGAATGTAAGACTTCTTAATACGCAATTAATCCCTTAGTCACCTGTAGATTCTCTACAAAATCAAAATCTAAAATAAGCACTAGAAATAAGTGAAACTGCAAAACAAATCACAACACACTTCTGATTTTTTTTCATAATGATTTTTATTTTTCCTTTGAAGATCATTATTTTGCTGACACTTCTAGCTAAGCTAGAAGGATGTTCATTCCTTATGAAGCTACTGCAAATAGAGAAAGCCACAGGGTAACAGATAAAAAAGTTCATTCACTTTAGTAAGCCTTTCTGACACTGAAATATGTTACTTTCAAATAAGAGTTAAACATTTTAAATTTAACAACAAACATGTTTTGTCTGGTCGGTGCAGAGCAAATGAAACATTTTCTAATGGTAGCCAGTAATACTGGCTGTTATCAACTAAGCACGTGATCTGTGTTAAACACGTAAATCTCAGTAGAGAAAAGCTTTACGTGCTTCAGGGACAAATCTGTAAATTTAGTTACACCTGCTGGAGTTGAAACAGCTTAACTTGTTCCTTGATATAAGAAGGAGAGTTAAGCTAATTTAAAAAGAAGTTAAAGTATTTTAATTCATGCATCATTCCTGAATAGCTCCTGGAGGTTGGGGTGTGGAAGTGGTGTGCCTTGAAAAAAAGTGCTTTGGATGTTCAAGGATAAACTTGATATGTTTGAAACAGTCTTAATTTCTGAGAATTGTGTTTTGTTTTTGGTTTTTTTCTTTTTAATGTGACATTTCTCATGTTTGAACTAACCTTCCTAAGGTTTTGGCAAGACCAAGCTTGAGGTCATGGAAGCATATCTTAAAGCTGTGAAGTTACTTAGAAATGATGAGAGTTCTTCCAGAGAACCTGAGTATTCCCAGGTATGCTAGAAATTACTTGTTTCTGCATGTTTGATCCTCATAATAAATAACTATTGCTGATCTAACAATTTTGTCTCCCACTGTAGGTTTCGTTGTTTTCATAAAAGTTGCATTTATTAACTCACAATTTTGAGAAGCAGAGTATGTTTGCAAAATGTAGTGGGGATGGGGGAAAGAAGGGAAGTACAGTAATGTATCATCATGTTCACATCAACTGACAGATACTGAATTCCTGTCACTCATGAGTGACCAGGTAAGTCTCATGGGTGGTAGTAAAGTCAGGGATAATGTTAAAACACTTCTAGTAAGATGAATAGCCTTTTACTGTGGGCAGTCTTGAAAATGGAAGCCCAGAGTTTTAATGTCTCAGAACATTCAAATTTTAAACAAAAGAGGTCATGGATGTCTCAAGAGTGTGTTCAGTGTTGGGCTGGGATTGATAATGCATGCTTTTTCTCTGTTTCTTTTTTTTTTTTAGGTAGTGCAAATTAGTCTAAGTTCTATAGTTCCATATGTCAGTGGCCCCAAGAGGTCTCAAGATAGAGTGGCTGTTAATAACATGAAAAGCGACTTCCAAGCCTGCTTAAATGAAAAGGTTTGTACAACTGATGCACTCTTCAAAAGGTACTTGATATAATCCATGTGAATGAATGTTATGTTACTTATTCCTTGCATACGTGCTGAGCCCTCCATATTGCTATATAAACAGCTTATCCAGTGATGCTCTTTTCTTGCTTGACAAGTGTCCCGAGGGTAGTAGCTGATAAATCATAGATGTGTTTGTCAGGAACATAAACTTCCAAAATTCCTTAATTTCACAGATCAGATTGCTAGGGAGGAGAAACTTAAGTAATAAATAGCATAAGCTTGGGAAACATTTTCTCGTTTTCAGAGGTTTTTAAACAACTGTATTTTACTTAATTTCCAAACCAGAACTACCATAAGAAAAGAAAACTCATCATGTCTTACAGGGATGCAGAAAGACTCCCAAGATTTGTAGCTAATCAGTGTTCTGGTTTCTTAGCAAGTGATTTTTGCTTGCAGCTTAACTTGACTTCACAGAGGAAATGCTTTTGCTGTGAAGATGATGCTTTTGGTTAGGAATTTGTATAGGTATATAGAAAGTAGCTAATATAGGAAGGCGTCTTCATTTTTTGTGTTTATCATTGAAGTTGAAGACTGGCAGCAGTATTAGAAACATCTACACTTAGACACTGTAAAAATTCTTTCTGTTGGTTTTAGCATTTCTTGCTTGTAATGAGGTGTGTGATACAGAATGATCAGTTGTGCTAGAGAGAAAAATCATAACTGATTGTGGGTCACACAGTGGTTGAGGTTGAAAGGGACCTCTGGAGGACGACTGAGTGCTGAAGAGCTGGAGGGTGTGAGGTGTTAATTGACCTAGTCTGCTTTTAGTTACCCTCTTCCAATTAAAATCTTAAGTATGCTTCTGATTCAGAAACAAGTATTGTATAGAATTAGACATGTACTCATAATGGATTGTTCTTTCATGTATAGCAGGAAATAAGCGTAGGATCAACCATGCTTTGTCTGGCATTTGTTCACAATTGTTGCAAAGGTAAAGCAATTACGAGGAAAGAAGAAGGGTGAGACCACTGTAGATCTGGAGAGAGGCAAGAACTGAGTGCTGCTTTTAAAATCTGTTTAGGGTTCATAGTGGGACAGTTGAGTATTATTTTAAAGTATTATTTTAAAATGAGGGTTCACTTGGTCTTGCTGTAACGTCATACTTTCTGTACTGTAATAACTGCTAACGTGTATTTTTGTCATCTAGTCTGGTGTTAAAGGGTTTCAGATTGCAGTTGAGAAACAGAATGACATTGTACCTGTTCAGTATGAAGGAAATGAATACAAGCTATCTCATGGCTGCATTGTCATTGCTGCAGTAATCAGCTGTACAAATAATTGTAATCCATCTGTCATGCTTGCTGCAGGTATGTTGTGACTAGTGACAACTAATTTGACCTTAATGGTGCTCCCATGTTTACACAGCCTTTAACTTTCACTTTTGTAGGTTCTCTGTAATGACTTGACCTAAAGGTTTGAGACTGTAAACTTCTAGCCTTAAGCATGTTGTATGTTCTGGAGGTTACATAATGAAAGTTATTTGTCAATAGTACAATCTCAAAATTTCTGTCATAAAGCAGTACTAATGATGATAATTACAAAATATTTACAGTTGGTAGTATTTCAACAGGTAACCAGTTTGAGCGCTCTTTTCAGAAGGATTAGCTTTGACTCCACCCTGGATGGTGGTAGCTTGAACCATAGTTAGCTGCAGAGTCTGGAAAGAAAATCCATATTGCCAAACAATTGCTCTGTGCTTTAGCCACTAATTAAGGGGTATGTGCTGTACCTTTGCAAGCTGCATACAATTTTCCCAGAGCAGTTAATCCTCTATCAGACCTTGCTGCCTTCTTTTGAAGTCCTCTGTGGCCAAGGCAAGCTTCCCTTTGAGGCTGTGTGGCCTGTATCAGAAGAAGAATAAATGGATTTGCACTGTCAGCTAGAACATAGGAAAGAGATTTTTCTTATGGAAAAGAAAATGGGCATCTACGTTATAGGAATGGGAACAAAAACGTAAATGGTATTGTTATGCATTAAGAAACATTATTCAGGCAAGTAGTTGCTTTAATATTTTAATAAACTGAAGGTCTACTCACCTCTGGGGGGATTTTTATGCTTAATTTAACTAAGGTAGCATCATACAGATGTTCTTTTAAGGGATATACAAAACATAAGCTGTCTCCTTTTTTTTTTTTTCTGTAGGACTCCTGGCCAAAAAAGCTGTTGAAGCTGGCCTCATGGTTAAGCCCTACATAAGAACAAGTTTATCACCAGGCAGTGGAATGGTTACACATTACCTCAGTTCAAGTGGAGTATTACCATACCTCAGTAAGCTTGGGTAAGTTGTGGCTCCTACTTCATTTGCCACTTTAGGAAAATAGTACACAGGGATTTTATACAGCTTGGTAAATATGGTTGCTGTTGATTTTGGGTTGGCTAGTTCTTAACTTACTAGATTGTCTTTTTAACTGCTTGCTGACCTAAAGTTGTGGTTTACTCCATTTTATTCCAACCTAACAATTTACTATGTGTAGATCTCTACCTCATCTGAGCTCTGTATTTTCAGTAGCGATCTACTTAAAATTAAGTGTCTTACAAGACAGGATGTACTTGTTTATGTATTTTAAAAGTGCAAGCTGGGTGTAAATTTGTCAGTAGAGTCTGTATTAGTCTTTTCTTAACGTTGGTGCTGTTGTAGTTTGATTAGCATGTTTGTGGTTGCTCTGTAGCAATAACAGTTAGATTATGTTCATAATTCTGTAGCAGTGCCCAGCTATGCTCTGTGAGGAATATTATTGCCTTTCCTTTGCCATTACTTACAGAACTAACAACCTGTTGAGATATTTTATTTGACTTATCTTGGTCGATTACACAAATGTTATCTTGTATCTTCCTGCTTGCATCAGTGAGATGTAGTGTACACTGCTCACTTCCTAAAACGTCATAATTGTTAAAGGAAAAATAAAACCAAACTTCTTAGTGATTGCTAATAGAGGAAAAAGCTCTTCTGATAACAAATGGCTTGTGATCATTTAATGTGCTGCTTGATTGTTGTTTTCCAATGTAGGTTTGAGGTTGTTGGTTATGGGTGTTCAACCTGCGTTGGAAACACTGCCCCTTTGCCAGAAGCCATCAGGAATGCAATAAAACAGGTAAAACTCTAAGGCTTGTTGAATACAGAAAGATAGTTCTAACCCAGTTAAGCAATCGAGAAATACAGTAATCTGTGCAAAATATACTTTGTTTGTTTGGACAGGCTAGAGAGTTAGGCGAAGGGGAACCTGATGAAATTCAATAAGGGCAAGTGTAGGGTCCTGCATGTAGGGAGGAATAACCCCATGCACCAGTACATGTTGGGGGCTGAATTGCTGGAGAGCAGCTCTGCAGAGAAGGACCTGGGAGTGCTGGCGGACAACAGGCTCACCATGAGCCAGCAATGTGCCCTTGTGGCCAGGAAGGCCGATGGTGTTGTGGGGTGCATTAAGAGTGTGGCCAGCAGGTCGAGGGAAGTGATCCTGCCCCTCTACTCTGCCCTGGGAAGGCCACATCTGGAGCGCTGTGTGCAGTTCTGGGCTCCCCAGTTCAAGAGAGACAGGGAAAGACTGGAAAGAGTCCAGTGGACGGCAGCAAAGATGATGAGGGGACTGGAGCATCTCTGCTATGAGGAAGGGCTGAGAGCCCTGGGTCTGTTCAGCCTGGAGAAGAGCAGGCTGAGAGGGGATCTTAGCAATGCTGATCAATATCTAAAGGGCGGCCATCAAGAGGATGGGGCCAGACTCTTCTCAGTGGTGCCCAGCGACAGGACAAGGGGCAATGGGCACAAAGTGGAGCGCAGGCAGTTCCACCTGAATGTGCAGAAGAACTTCTGGACTGTGAGGGTGCCAGAGCCCTGGCACAGGCTGCCCAGGGAGGCTGTGGAGTCTCCTTCTCTGGAGAGATTTAAACCCGCCTGGACGTGTTCCTGTGCCCCCTGCTCTGGGGGCACCTGCTTTAGCAGGGGGGTGGGACTGGGGGATCTCCAGAGGGCCCTTCCAACCCCTGCCATTCTGTAATTGTGTGTGATTCTGCATGACATTTTTGCACATCTGCAGGTTGGAGGGAGACAGTGGTATTTCATTCCTATATAAAGTAAACATAATAAATAACATTGGTAGCATACAGGTATAAATAACAAGATAAATACATAGGGTCTAATCTTACGGAAGATGCAATGCGTAGATTTTGTTTCATAAACGAAGAGTAGGATTTTAGTGCTTGAGTGATGTTTAACCAGCAGTGTCTAAACAGCTGCAGCATTCTTCTTCTGTGAAGCAGAAGAAAAATACAAGAAATAAAAGGCAGGAGCGGAGTTCGCTGAAGTGACTGGAGAACACATCAGAGGGGCAAGAGTTAGAAGGAGGAAAGGTAGTGGGAGAGAACAAAATGCCTTTAAATTGAAGCGTTACAATAAATATTTGAAGTGGAATGCTAAAAGCACATCTAACTTAGTCAATAACAAGTAGCACAAGCTGTTGAAGTACCACAAAGTCCTAGAAAAATACATGTGGGTCTGCCTTTCAGGGTGATATAATTGCCTGTGGAGTATTGTCTGGAACAAAGAACTTTGAAGGACGTCTCTGTGACTGTGTCCGTGCCAACTACCTTGCTTCGCCGCCGCTCGTAGTTGCTTATGCTATTGCAGGCACTGTTAGAATAGACTTCGAAACTGAGCCTTTGGGTAAGTATTTCCTTACGTCTTATATTTCTCCATCTAATGCATACGTAGAATGCATACGTTTCTTCACATGCATTTCAGCATACAAAATCAGTATATTTTAAGAGAAAGCACAGTCATGTTTGGTGTTGCTCATAGCTAAAGCAAAGCATTCACTTCACTGATTAAATTCTTTGCATATCTGGTACAATCCTTGAAGGCTTGAATATATACATATTTATATTCTAATATAAATATAAAATCTAATATTTTATTTTTTGCAATTACTGTTCTGTTTAAAATCTTACTCAGGCACTGGTTTTAATGGCAAAAGTATTTACTTACGAGATATTTGGCCCACCCGAAGCGAACTTCACACAGTGGAGGAAGAGTGTGTGATATCGTCCATGTTTAAGGAATTGAAAGAAAAAATGGAGGTAAGAATGGTCTTTTGTTCTGCATAACTTAAAGGTTGCTTTTCACTGTAGCTTTAGAATATCTTCCAGTTGAATATGATTGGTTTGACAGTTATTTCCATTACTGTAAAGGAGGACTTAACTGAGGAGATACTTGCATTAAATAGTGATTCTTAAGTAATATCCAATAAGGTTATTTGTAGTATATAATAGAAATTAAAAAGAAAGTCACCAATAGGTCTTTGGTTTCAGAATGTAAACAGATCCTAAACCAATTTCTCTGTTCCTTTTGGTTAACTTTCTTCTTTGTAGAAAGGAAACAAACGATGGAATTTACTGGAAGCACCTGAGTCAACTTTATTTCCCTGGGATTTAAAATCTACTTATATCAGATGTCCTTCCTTTTTTGATAAACTTGTAAGTACATTGGATCGATCCACCAAATTATATGCATTACATTTAAGTAAAGGAATAGCTGTTCCAGTAAAGCTGGAAAAAAAGTGACTAATTTTATTATCACTAATATTTCTCAGCCTTCTAAATACTGTTCGTGTGTGTGGAATGAGTGGAGCCTGTACATCAATATGCGTTCATATATTGCAGATATGTTTTACGTCTCTCATGGTCTTGGGAGAAAAACATGTTTCTTATTTTTGTTGTTGTTCCCCGCCTCGCTCCTTCCCTTTTAGGCCAAAGAACCAGTTTTACCACAACCAATTGAAAATGCCCATGTCTTGCTCTATTTGGGAGATTCTGTAACTACAGATCACATATCTCCTGCTGGAAGCATTGCAAGGAGTAGTGCTGCTGCTAAGTATCTGACCAACAAGGGGTAAGGACTTTAAAGGATATTAAACGGATCTAATTATATCAGAGAACTACTTAACGTGCCAAAAAATTGATTGGCACTGTTGCTTTCCTTTATAAATGCCTGTCTGCTTAAAGTGAAGATTATACATGGGTAAGCAAAATTGTAAGTTATTGGCATTTATTAAGTGATCACCTGCCTTGCAGTCCCAGTAATCATCTTTCCTGCACTCTGTGTAAGGTTACAAGAAACAACTGAGACATACTCTTAAAGAACTCATTTCCATAGCTGCCGTTACAGTGACATCTGCCACCAAATGCATGCCAAAGCAAAAATAATTCCCTAATGTACAAATCGGGTGACTGATCTCCTGTTACTGTGAGGTTAGTCACTGTTACTGTCATTGGCCGCAAGAACAGTCAGATAGATGCACAGAACAGATCAGAAGCTCTAGAAGCATACAGAATTTAAGGAAGTGAAGTCCAGTTTTATAAATGAATGTGACTGGTGCTCTAATTTACCTCTGCATCAGTGAGCATCCTGCAGCAGTCAGTAGTGGGTGCCTTTCACCTCCACTGAAATTCTGGAAAGACACGGAACACAACGCGGTGCTGGGCTATTCAGTGTCACACCTCTGCAGAATACTTTGGGAACTATTGTCCTGTACTGCAAAGGTGTATTACTATTGCAGTGTCAGTGAAGCACAACAAAATAACGGCCCGGGGTGTGGACTCTTCTTTCTAACCATTGCATTCAATCTGAATGAGTAGTATTATGAGACAGAAAGAATTAGGTGGCCTTTAACCATAGGACGGTCGTTTGATTTTTGAGTAAAGGTCTCATTTTGGTACAACATTTGTTCATGAATGTGCTGATAGAGGTAAGAGGATTAGTAAACAGACTTCTTTCCTGAAGACAACTCTTGAACTAGAACAGTCTCCCCATAATCTTTTTGTAAGTACCATACTGCTCTTAAGACTTTATAATGAAGTCCTAGAAAATGAATTTAAAATTGCAGCTTTCCTCATGAATAATCAAGCAATGATTTGCATGTTTTATTCACGATTTATAATAATTACATTTGTTGGATGAACAGTTCTTTAGATCTTGCACTGAAAACTTGAGATGCTGGAATAATAAAAATGATAATACAATTTTAAACCAGATAATCTTTAAAATAACTGATTCCCTTTTGAATATTCTTTTTATTCTAGACTCACACCTCGTGAATTCAACTCTTACGGAGCTCGAAGAGGTAATGATGCTGTGATGACAAGAGGCACCTTTGCAAATATCAAGCTTCTGAATAAGTTCATAGGAAAACCAGCTCCTAAAACAATTCACTTCCCATCAGGACAAACGGTAAAAATATATTTGTTTGCATAGCTCCTCTGAGATAGTGATGCGGATTTAGAGCTCAGTCATACTATTTCACTTTTGTTTTTCCACAGCTAGATGTGTTTGAAGCAGCAGAGTTGTACCAGAAAGAAGGCATCCCTGTAATTACTCTAGCAGGAAAGAAGTATGGACTGGGTAGCTCAAGAGACTGGGCTGCAAAAGGACCTTTTTTACTGGTACTTGCTGGTTTGTTTGGGTTTGGGGTGTGTTTTTGTTTTTTATGGAAATGCCTAGAACCACGTTGTTTAATTTGGCTTATGAATGTGTTTAGAAACTGTCCTCAGTCTTGAATATAATACCACATTTTGGTTTTAAAGACTTCTCAATAATTTCTTTGCTAGAATCTTCATAGAAGAGAATCACTAGTCAAGATAAATTAGACATTTATCTACTGCTGACCTCTGTTTGGGATCCGTGGGGTATTAAGTACCTAGCTATTGGAGACTAATTTCCACTAATAATCAGAATATATTCTGAGTCGACCATTTATTCATGTGGAGTAATGGAAGCAACTACATTCTGTCTGGGATTTTCTGCCTGCTAACTACAGCATGGTCACTGTCTGTTTGAAAACTCCATTTCATACTGTATGGGTGTACTCTGGCTTACGTGCTTTTATCTAACTGCAAAGCTAAAAGATGTTCCCTGCTTACTTACAGGACTCATACAAAGCACTCTCTTTACTCTTTGGTTTGAATTGCAAGCTTTTGGACATAATATGGTATTTGAAGCTTACTTTTGCATTTCACTCTGACTACTATACTGAAATAAAAAATCACTTGTATTTTTGCAGGGTGTTAAAGCTGTCCTGGCTGAAAGCTATGAGAAGGTTCATAGAAGTCAGTTGATTGGAATTGGCATAGCTCCACTTCAGTTTCTTCCAGGGGAAAATCCAAGTACTTTGGGTCTCACTGGCAGAGAGCAGTTTTCTATATTGTTCCCTTCAGAGCTGTCGCCCGGGATGACCTTGGATATTAAGGTATCGTTGGAATATTTTTTTAATTTCTCCCTTAAATGTACTGACAATTGAAAGCACAGAAAGAAAAGTTGATCCTGGTGACTGAAAGCAGGAAAACACCAAAACTTCATTCTCTTTGAAAGTAAGTTTACAGTCTTGCCTGAAATTTCTTGTGGCTGTAGAAGTTTCCCAAAAAGTACACGTACACATTCTTTCTCCACAACTTTTTATGCAACCTGAAATTCTTGATTATTCTTTTGGGCGTTGTTTCCCTCTCTCATGGGCGCTGTGTTTAGGGTAGAGTTGAGTCACATCTCTCATTCGGGCTCTTTTAAAGACAAGAGTGCAACTATTTGAGAGAGACTTTGGCTTTCTGTTCTGGAAACACTGTGCCCATAATAACACACTTTGTGCCATCTTAGGGAAGTGGCTTTTTCTTTGCTATCAATAGGGATGCTACGAGCGTGCTCCCAGATGCATCTAAACGGTGCAGTAAAATAAGCCTTCGTTCTGTTCCCAGCAGTGTCTTGCATCTGAAGTGGCAGATAAGCAGGTTGAATTTGCTTGTGTTCAACAAAACCTGGGGTTATAATGTTAGCTGAGAATAAGAAAGGGGAAGTGAAAGCAAAACTCTTAATTGGTTTCTCTCTTTTGCTTTTGTTTTGAAGACAAGCACTGGAAAAGTATTCAGCGTGATTGCCTTGTTTGAAAACGATATGGAGATAACTTTATACAAATACGGCGGAAGTCTAAACTTTGTGGCTCGAAGATTCTTATAGTAGCTACTGACTATATGGGTACCTTGCATAACTGGTAATTCTGAAAATGCCTTGTGTGAAGCCAGGAATCTGTACTGTGGAACTGCAAACAGTCCTCGTGTGCTCAAACTTACTTCGTCCATGGATGTAAAAGATTGTGAATCATTGTAACTGCAACAAGATCCTTCCTGATTTTAAATAATATTCTAATGGTGCTATTAAACATTGCTAAAATCAACGTGTGTATTGTGGCAGAGAGCTGTAAGTATGGAGGGGATGTTTTATCGGACCATTTTGTAAATAAACTATGCGAAATCTGAAACTGATTGTGCTGAAGATTATTATGAGAGAAGATTTTCTGCAGTTGTTTCCACCTGTAAATCTGTGTATTGCTGTTTGTTGGTTTAAGGGTAACAGATGGTATGGAATGTTAAAGGCCAAACAGATTTTTTTTTTTTATTGCATCCAGGGCTTAAAACAGATACTCAGTTTTGAATTTCTTGCTCTGTAGGTTATGGGCTGAACAAAAAGCAGTCCACGTGAGGCCCGTGGTATCCTGTATCACAGATCATGACTTCCTTACCTTTATTATGGCATTATGTTTCATTTGCGTCCAGATTTAAAACTGCTCACGCTATGAAATATTGTGTGCTTAAAAAGTACGGAAAACATCTCTGCATTTAAAAAACTGCTTGCTGCTGTTTTGCTCACGCAGGGTAAGTGTAACACCCCAGCTTTTTTGGCAAGCTGCAGCGTCCTTCGATTGAAGTTTGTCGTATCTACTTCAAGGGATGCAGTTTGTCATTCATGACATCAGTTTTTACTGTACTGTCTGCGATAGCGTTAGACAAAGTACCTCCCCTTAGTATTTTAACCTTTAAAAATCTTTAAAAGCATTTATTAGGGCTGTTTAAATTCCTCTGCTTTAAGTACAGCCTGTGTCTAGTAAGTTATACTTACTTGTCAAATGTTACATAGCCGAGGGAGCCATACTGCCTTTTAATGCTTCCTGATGCGCTGTTAGTTTACAGCTCTTCCAAACAAGTGTCACGTTCCCCTGCCGAAGATCCCAGAATACTGAACGAATCTGGCTCTTACGCCATCGTGACTTCTATAAATTTAATTCTCAGCACATTGATGGTAAAAAGCCTGTTTCATATTTAATGTTAACAGAAGATGCACAGTTTCAGCAAAAGTGCCTGTGGTACCACCTAGCTGAGCATCACTAGCTTCTCATCTGTGCAAGTGAGACTTCAGCTTCAAGATGCTATTTCTATGCTCCTGTATCTTGAAAAGCTTCATAATACCGTTGATGGTTTCTGTAGAGATTGACTTCTTTTGGAGAACAAAACTGCAATAACTTGCCTGTAAATTGTCAAGATTTTGCTTTAAGATTTTCTGCTCTTGATAAACATTGTCTTAAATATCAAACCTTTCACGAGGACTATATTAGCTTTACTACATGTGCTTTCAATTTATAACCAGACACTAAGCTAGTTGACTTGCAAACTAACAGATTAACTGTTCAGATATTTAAATAGTATGTTTCTGACATTCCTTTAAAAACAAAAAAAAAATTATAAAAACTCTGGCAGGATTATATCACAATATATTATTTTTTGACAGTTCAAATGCCAAATTAATTTTACTTCACTGGCATAACTGATACAGTTGGGGTTTTTTATTGGACAGAGTTCCCTAAACTTTGAAATTCTGTATAATCTGTTTCCATATTTCACTAGTTTTGCTGTGGTTTTCTTTTAGTCAAGATAACAACAGTTCCAGTGACTCCTACCACTGATACGGGTGATAAATCATTGCATTTTTGAATACTATATTCAACTGAGTGCTGAATGAGTTTCTGTTCTGTGGTACACTTCTGCTTAATTTTATCCAGAGTTACTGATCAGATCTTACTTGTTGTACAACAGTGTCTAATGCTATTTTTTTCCCTGCTCAAAGGTGTATTCTTGATTTAGTTCAAGAAAATGCATGTTCATTATTGGGAAGCAAATAGGAATTTAGTGCTGGCACATAATGACGCCTTGTGCAAATGATAAATAAAAACACAACTACAAGCCTGTTCCAAATTTTTGCAACTGCTAATGCTTGAACGGCACGCAGCCTCCCGCCCTCTCTAGTGCAGTAACACGCTCCTTGCTTCAGGAGACAGTCATCCAGGCCCTGTCAAGGTAAACCAGTGTTGTGAAGTTAAGTGCCAGTGCTAGGGCTGTGACTTACCTGCGAGTTGTCACCAATAAAGCTAGTTGTCTCTTTAAGAGACATGATGGGTTTCATTACCACAGCAACTGCTTTATTTCTGCTGCACTCCTGTCTCTTACAATCAACGGAAGACAGCTTTTGAGCTGTGCTCTGGCACAGCTGCTGCTCAACTTGAGGCTCCTGTGATTGTTGCTGCAGTGGGTCCAGCCCTCACTATGCCAAGGTCAGTAACACCTTTGTGAGCTGTGCTGCCTGGCTCCTGCCTGCAGGATCTGTATGCCTAAAGCATAGTGGGTGCTGCGAGGAACAGCGCTGCTTACGTACCCATCTCCTGCGTGGTAGTGAGCTGCCGCTGAAGGTAATGCTGGCCTGTCCCTTCCACCGTAACTTGCCTGTCCCCTCTCCCTCCTGCAGCAGTGAACGGGGAAAAGTCCAGTTCAACAGCCCAGCAGCACAGGGAAGACATTTTAACTTTGAACACACGACTAGGATCCTATGAGCTTTAGACGGGAAAGAGGGACATCTGCTTTCTGGCAGTGGCAGGGTACGGTACAGTCAGAGGGTCGCTGTGATCACAGACAGAAAACCATTGTTCAATTAGACCTCTTCTAGTATCTTAAAAGCATAGGAGGAAGCGTACCTTTTTGAAGAAGTGACTTAATGCGCTAGACGTATTTATCCTAGAATTCTCCAGTTGGGTTTGGGGGGAGAATCTGTTCCAATTTTCTAAATGTTTTCTCTCCTTGTGCCTGCGTTCCTCCCTCCCCTCATGAACAATAAAGCTTTGGGATAGTGTTGATGTTTATACGTTTTACACCTAAGTATAAGAACATGAAACTCTATATTAATATTTAAGCAACTGCAAATCAATGTCTGCTGTTTAAAGCCAACAGAACAGTGTTAAGTTTAAGTTCCGTAAGTATTGTATAGATATAGCTTAAGTTCAATCGATGACAATTGTGCATAAAATGTTACCGATGCTGTAAATTATTTTTAATAAAGAAAATTGTATCCCAGTTCTGGTACGTTACCATTTATTTTGAATAGATAGCATGGAATACACTTCAAATGGTGCTGTAAGTATGTATGAAAGGGTGGGGTGAATAAGGAAAAGAGTGTAATTGCACATGTTTTGCTTTCTTTTTAGGAGTGCCTCATGTGGGCTCCCAAAGCATGTTTAGTTGGTGTAGAAAGAGGTTTTCTGCATTAGCTGAGTTCCAGATACCAGTCTGGATATTGTAACTATATCAAATGCTTTTTGAATAACCTATTTTTTTTTCTTCAGGAAAATGTCTGCTTTGATTTAGAATCTAGATCAAATCCTGTATTAAAGCAAGCTGTTTTAGTAGATCTAAAGGTTAAAGCCGAGGTTATGGTTACGGCACGCAGAGCTCACAGCTGTGGCAAGATTGTCCGAAGTGGTTTGGGGGTGTCCGACACTGACCCACCTCTGAAGACTCACTTTCAGAACAGGCATTAGGCTTGCATCTGACACAGAGACGTTAAATTATTCAAGTCTTATCTTTCTTGCAGACAACGATAAGAGAGGCCAAAGTACAACCTTAGTCCTGTGCGTCGCCTCACGCCGCGGTGTGCTTCCCACCAGAACGCTGGGTGGGCAGGAGAAGCACGCAAGGCTGTATTGGCCCTGCTGTGTGGAAACTAAGGCAGGACTACTGAGGTACAGATCTGCCAAATGCATTGTAATTTTGTTTACAGGGAGAATGAGTCTATTCTGATTTTTCTGTAACCTGCTATGCGTGTTGAAGTCACAAGTGCAGTAAGAGTGCTTTCCTGCTATATCAGTTTTGTTCCAGTGAGCTAAACCTTCAGTCAGCCTCAGAAATAGGAGAGGGAACCCTAAATATTTTCTGGAGCTATTTTGTTCTTGATAAAACTTGCTTGTGTGATTTCTGGGGGGCTGGGAGATGGGATAGGAAAGTAGGTAAAGCCAAGATTAAAGCCTATTAATGCCAAGATTCTTTTTTTTTATTTCAGTCAGCCTTTCCTAAATCCTTTTTTCCTCAGACTCCTAATTTCATCATAGTGGGAACTCAAATATTGCATTAGATTACGGGGGGTTTTATTAGGAATTTCAGAAAAGATAGATATATCGGATCTTGAAAGTTTGTATGTGTGAGGGACTGGCATTTGTAATCATTTTAATTAAGTCTGAAATTCTCTAGGACTGGACAAGTGTTCCCAGTCTGAACTCCTGTCCAGCCTGAAGGATATCCTGAGAAAGATGCCTTAGGTTTGTTACAGGCGAATGATCTTTGGTCACGACACATGGTAAAGGTTTCTCATCTAGAGTGCCGATAAAAGGATTTAAACAAAACAATCAAATGTAAATCTCCGTTTGTACTGGTAGCAGCGGGAGCTCGTGGGGTTTTTTGTTGTTGTTGTGAGTTTTTTTCCGTTTTCCTGACAGGAGCTGTACGTTTCCTTCCCTGCCGTGCTGTTTGGAAACAAAAAATAACAGCACGGCGCCCGTGGCGTGGTGTGCCACCACGGCGTGAGCGTGCCCTTGCTCTGACCGCGCGCCCTCCCGCCGAGCGNGGGTTGCCGGGCTGTGCGGAGCGGAGGCCGGGGCCCGGGCGGGAGACGAGCGAGCGTCTGTGGGTTCGTTGTGCGTTCCTCAACGCGGTTCCTCTGCAGGCCGTGACCAGGCAGGAGGACGGCACCTGCTTTAACCTTTAGATCTACTAAAGACTTCTTGTCTTTTGCAGACGGGCATTTAGACCTTCCTGGACAGGGATTCAGCAGCTCTTCCTTAGGAAATCAGTTGCTCCTGGTGAGCAACGTACCAGGTTAGGCAGCTGTTGGAAATTCGCTAATAAAAATCCTCCCAGCCAATAAGCTGTTGGTGTCTACTTGTTCTGAACAGATCGAGGGCATCTCTCTAGGATTCTTTCTTGTGGGGGGCTACACACTGAGTAGTTGACAAGAAACCACGATCTGAGAAACCCGGGCTGGCTTGGTGGGTCTTCTTTCCTTGTTTAATGAACGTAGGAAACTTCTCTCCAGTACCCGAATGCGTTTTGTTGCAGTAATTACTGCTTCTGATGTCAGAATACAGATGAGATAATACAGCTTCTCTTTTTCTCTTAGAGACACGATGTCTTCTGGCAATGACTGTCAGCCTCAGGAATTCACCAAACCAGCACTTGGTGAAAAAGAAGCGACTGAATTGGTCGACAGGGTGTTTGGATTAAAGGTGTCTTGGATCAGGCCGCTCCCCAGCTACGAGGATCAGAATTTCCACGTGCGCGTCTCAAGAAACGAAGGTGCGGCTGAAGGTGTTGATGAGTTCGTCCTGAAAATCACCAATTCAGAAGACAGCCAGGAGCCTGACCTCATCGAAGCACAGACCCAGGCCATGATGTTTCTCAACACTGAAGGCTTCCCTTCAGCTACTCCTTATCTTACAAAAGATGGTAACATAATGTCTCTGGAGTCGGGAGGTGAGCAGTTATGAGTGCCTTTATGGCCTAGCCATCACCCTTACCT
>VZSC01011438.1:130900-142636 GCA_013398225.1 Steatornis caripensis
CACTGCGGCCGCGGCGCGGGGGGCGCTGGGCCGGGCCCGTCTGCAGCGCCCTCTGGGCTCGGCCCGGGGTCCGGCGGCGCGGGGCACTCCGCTCGCTGCCGGGTAACGCGCGTTGTGCTGTCTTCCAGACCCGCTCCCCTGCTGCCCGCGGCGCGTCCCCGGCACGATGGTGAGTGGCAGCCGCGGCGAGGCGACGGGCGGTCGCGCTGCAGCGGGGCCGCGGTCAGCGCCGGTGGGGCCGGGGCGGGGGCTTGGCGGGGGCCGTGGGCCGGGCCCGCGGGGGCAGCGGTGGCGGCGTTACTCTGTTACCTCGGGCGCCGACCGAGCTCAGCAGGCGGTGGGCTTTCTGGCATGCGGCTCAGAGCACCGCTGATTTTAGAACGTTGCTTTCTGACGAGAGAACAATGATACTGAACGAGCTATTGCTTTTTACAGTCTCGAAGATATGACTCCAGAACTACCATATTTTCTCCAGAAGGTATTTTTTTTAACCCCGCACTTTCAAGTAAACTCTGACCGTTCTATCCAGCTTCTCTAAACTAAATAACAAGCTACTTGTACAAAGGTTGGTTGTTTATAGCGTGTTTCTGTCCGTGTGTGAGTTACAAAAATCATATTTACCTGCTAGAAGCAGCACACAATTCTGTAAGGGCACCGAGGGTCCAAAGTGGAGACTTCCAGATTTGTTCTAATTCAGTCAATAATGAGACCATGCCCCATTAACAAGCAATACCACCTGCCATGTTTTTGAACTATCTTGAGCAAACCTTCACCATTCATCTTTTGTTTGAGTGTGGATGGATTTTGTTACTGATCCTCTCCCGGAGACTGCATAATACCCTGCTGGTGCAATCACACCTCTCCTTGTTGTTCTTACGTGTGCTGAAATGAGTACGTACAAGCCGTGTTTTCTTATTTCTTAGATGGGGCGGACTCAGTTTAGTATCAAATATTTTCTTTGGTTGTTGAAAATCTGTTTTGGTTCATTCTACTGCAGCAGAGACTTCTCTAGGACTATTTTTTGGTTTTTTTGGTAGAAGAAAAGGGCTTTTTCCACATTGGCGATGCCCTCTATTACCTTACCAGATTTGTGGATTTTCCTTTTCTGACTCCTTCCTCGTTTTCAGCCAGTTAATTTACTATCAACTGGTAATAGACTGAAGACCTCAGACTAGGTTGTACAATGGGCATCCGTCAGGTTCTTGCAAATTTAAGTGACCTTGCGTACTTGGTCTTGTTCAGTGTTACTTGTTTGCTGTTACTAATTTAAATCCTTTCTCAGGTCGCTTGTACCAGGTTGAGTATGCAATGGAAGCAATTGGACATGCAGGTACTTGCTTGGGAATTCTAGCAAATGATGGTGTTTTGCTAGCAGCAGAGAGGCGCAACATTCACAAGCTTCTTGATGAAGTGTTTTTCTCTGAGAAGATATACAAACTTAATGAGTAAGTTGAAATGATGATCAAATGTCCACTGACATTATCAGTAACAAAACACTGCTGTTATTCAGACATTTTAACGCCAAACCTGCTTTGTTTTATTTGAGGTGTTAGTATTCTTTTTGTTCAGTGTTTTAGACAGATGCGACTGTTTTGTCATTGTTCGCTTCAGTAGTTCTCCTTCTAAACTAGAAGCATCGCTTTTTTCTTTTTTAATCTCTAAAAGAATTTGTGAGGTGGAATAGCCTGCTGGTACTTCCCCATACAAGGTAATGTTATTGCAGCACTTCAGAAAATCCGAAATTCTCCGTTTTACAAAACGCCACGGGGGCGGGAGGCACACAAAAATCACGATGGTGTTTCAGCTCAGTGTCCTCTTCTAAGTCTTTGTTTTTCTTTTATGATTGAAAGAGGACATGATGATTCGCTAAAACACGCCTTAGGTCTCTTTGCCCCAATTGTAGCAGAGATGGGACATCACCTCCCTGTTACGACTTCCATTTTAGCTCTCTGGAAGTTAAATTTGCGATGTCAGAGCAAAGAGTGTTACATGTTATGCTCTCTTGCCTGTAAGGCAGGTAGAGCTTCATCCTTGCCAGAAGGCGCACATGAAACATAAAGAACTTTTCATCCTGTCATCCTCCCATTCTGTGTTGATCCTGAAAGCGAGCTAGGACTGTGGGAAGTACTGGATTTTCAAGGAGGCTGGAGTAGTCACCTCGGCCAGCCCTTCCGTCTTCTGAAAAATGCTTAAGTTCAGTTGGAAAAAATAACCTGGATTCTTTTTCTTGAATCCTTTCTGTGTACTGAAAGCTTTGTAGCAGGATCGGATTGGGCAAAAGAGATCTTAAATTAAGAGCTAATGAAACAATCAAGGATGCAAAGCGCTTATGTTTCTTACGATGTAGTCAAGGTCACTGAGGTTCAGTTACACAAATGCAGTATGTCAGCCAGCAACTTGCACTGTCACATCTGTATGGCTCATTCAAGATTGTGCTGTGGTGTGTCAGGGGGCCTCCACATAGGCACCTGTGCGGAGCTAATGGCTCCTGTGAAGACTCTCAGGACTTAAATCATCTTTGGCATGATCCTGTTCTCACAACTACATGTGTAACTAACATACCAACCCGCTTGCTTTTTGCCATTCACCTCTGCTCTTACGAAATGGCTGCCTAGTATTTTTCACGTACCCTAAAGGCAGGAGGTGATGAACCTCTCTTACATGGCAGCTACGTAGTTTTGATCAGAAAAGCCCAACAGTAGTTGTTCTGCTTGAACTGCTGTATGAAGACATGACTATTTGTTGAAGATTGATAGGAATTCAGTTAATTTGTATGCTTATATTACAGGGATATGGCTTGCAGTGTTGCAGGAATAACTTCGGATGCCAATGTTCTAACAAATGAACTGAGACTGATTGCGCAGAGGTAGGTCTGCTGATAGTGAACATGGTTTTACTTGTCTGCGCTGTCAGATTCGGTTCTGTTTATGTGTTAAACCCAAATGAACATGTGTTTAGTAGAGCAGAAGTAGATCGAGGTAAACCAGATAGATCAAAGAAGCTCTGACTTAGTTTCTTGTTAAATGTGATACAGGGTACTGTCAGCAAAACAGGTTTTGAAAACTTTTTTTTTTTTATCTTTCGTATTAGGTATTTGTTACAATATCAAGAGCCCATTCCTTGTGAACAACTGGTGACGGCACTATGTGATATCAAGCAGGCTTATACACAGTTTGGAGGTAATAACATGTGATGAACCATTGTGCTTTTAAATGTCTAAAGAATGATTCTGTTACATAATTTGAAGCATCTGAGTCTCTGGACAGTTCTACCAAATTCTTCTCTAGACCTCTGTACAGGGAAAAACAATAGCCAAATTTGAGAGAGGAGTGGGTAGTCATGGTCGCTGTTTTGCTACTGAAGGCACTGCTTTTTAGTGATTGAGAAGTTGACAGCTGAGATTGCGTCCCATTGCACAGAACGCTTTCAGTGCTCTTGGATTTAGTGAATGCCTTCAGAGGACCAGCAGAGAATTGTTTGCTATGTAACCTTTCAGCATTTTCATAGAATCATAGGATGGTTTGTGTTGGAAGGGACCTTTAAAGACCATCTAGTCCAACCCCCCTGGAATGAGCAGGGACATCTTCAACTCGATCGGGTTGCTCACAGCCCCGTCCAACCTGACCTTAAAAGTTTCCAGCGAGGAGGGGGCATCCTTCTGGGCAACCTGTGCCAGTGTTCCACCACCCTCATCGTAAAAAATTTCTTATATCTAGTCTGAATCTACCCTCATCTAGTTTAAAACTGTTTCCCCTTGTCCAGTTACTACATTTTGGGCCTGGCCAGTATAATGGCACAATGAATCACAAATAAGACTGTATGTAGGGATATCAATATTGTAACGCTTTTAAAAATACTGTTTCTGTGGATCAAGCAACACGTTAGAAAATGTTGTGAGTAGTGTTACTTAGCACGTGAGCTGATGATTGTGGGATTTTAGATATACGTAGCGTGAAAGAATGACCTTTTATGTACCTGGCTTGTGCACCATTAAGTTATATGCTTTAACAGCTAAGCTGCATACTTTAAATATTAAGTTTTGATTTAAAATCCTGAGATGGTAAATTATTATTCATGGAGACAGAGATGAGCTGCTCTTAGGGTTAAATGAAATAAACCTCTGCTGCCTCCTCCCCCCCCCCCGTCACTTAGAAAGAAATGCTGCCATGCTTATCTCTAGCAACAGACGTGCAGAACGGTCTGTTAAATCCTAGTTCACAGGAATAAATTTGGAAAAGGAAATCAAAGAAAATAATTGTCGCTCATGACCGATCTTGTTGCTAAATTTAGATTGCTAATAGCCTTCTTTTCAACAGGAAAACGTCCTTTTGGTGTTTCGTTGCTGTATATTGGCTGGGATAAGCATTATGGATTTCAGCTGTATCAAAGTGATCCTAGTGGAAATTATGGAGGGTGGAAAGCTACATGCATTGGGAATAATAGTGCTGTAAGTTCTGGTTTTTTTCCTCTCAAAAATTCAAATAAAAAGAAAAAGGGGGTGTATATTGCCCTTTACTAATTAAAACTGAGTTGTCAATTACTGGTGCAGACCAGAAATAGGTAACTGTAGAAACGCTGCCGTTACTTGTGTATTGATACTGCCTGGCAAAAAGCAACTGTGTGGTTGATTGCCCAAAGATATCATTTTCATTTCTGTGAAATTTATAGGCAGCTGTGTCAATGCTAAAGCAAGACTACAAAGAAGGAGAAATGACCTTGAAGACCGCACTTGCATTAGCCATTAAGGTTCTAAACAAAACCATGGATGTTAGCAAACTCTCTGCAGAGAAAGGTAAGCAGTTCGCTAATACAGGATAACGCCCTTTGCTTAAAACCAGAAAATGTAGTGAATGTATATACAGTAGATGTGGTTTATTGGATTTTTAGTTGTCATGTGAAATATACTAGAAGATGCAGCAGCTCTCAGCCTTACTATTTCTAACAGGCATACAGATAGCTTAGCTGAGGATGCTCCACCTTGGTCAGCTCTGGGAGCTAGACCGCAGTTTGGGGATCGCGGGCCGTAGTGGTGCAGTAGCACAAATGGCTGCGTGTCTGAGAAGAATCACTGGGGAGGTATTAACGCGCGCATGTATGCTGCTGCAGAAGAGGACTGCTGCTGACTGGCTTGCCAATCAAGCATTTTTGTAGAGGCAGGGCAAGAGCCTTCTGCCTCGTTGTCAGTTGTAACCTTCTGACTGTCAGTCTTACCCTTCTGATGATTGCTATGTCTGAAGGACAAAATGTAATGCTGCTGTCTGTTCCATATGTTTCAGTTGAAATTGCAACACTGACAAGAGAGAACGGAAAGACAGTAATAAGGGTTCTGAAGCAAAAGGAGGTGGAACAGTTGATAAAACAACATGAGGAGGAGGAAGCAAAAGCTGAACGTGAAAAGAAGGAAAAAGAACAAAAAGAGAAGGATAAATAGAATACGAAATCAAGTGTTCTGTTGATAATATAGGACCTGCTTCAGTAAAAGATAATCTGGATTTCTATTTTGTAGAGGCCTACAAATACGCCATGGAGGACTCAGAATTACTTTTGATGAACCAGGTCCTTAATCATCGTTCAGATAATTAGTTTACTGCTCCTTACATTGACCAATAATTGCTTTAATTCTTGAACACTCTATTTCTTTCATCTTCTATTTTTTATTATGGAATAAAATTTAAGATGAATAGCGATGGGTGTCTTTATTTCCTCAGTAATGCCTGGATATGCACAATCTTGAGGGATTTAATCGCTTTAAACCATTAAAACAAGGTATATGCTAGTTGGTAAAGAACAAATACGGTGTTAGAATTGTTAGAATTTTGTGTGTATGTGTGGATTTCCCTTTAAAGTAGTGAAAAGGGCTCCTAAGTTTGAAAAATCATTTCACAAATAAAGTGTGCTGGCATGCCAAGTTTTAATTTTGGCCTATTTTGTTCTATAACAGGCTCTGTCAAACTGATGTTCTTGCAAGCGGTAGTATTTTAAACATGCCCTGTAGCAAAATGTGTTCAGTTCATCACAGCCTTTCATGAGTGCATGTGTTTTCTAAGAAATTAATCATATAACACTAGCTATATTCACGCAAACTAGAAAGACATTTTACAAAGGCCGTGTGAAAGTGTTAAGCTATCGTGTCAAAATACAAATAGGTAAATAAAATCGTACATGATTTTAGGCCATGTTGACTATTTTACATTTTATACTGAAAGGAAATTGAGATGTTTTATAGTCTTTAGTTTAGTGTTGCTTATCCTTGCTCAGAGAATTTGGTTCCCTTCTCTGACAGACAACAGTCTAGAAAATGAACTGTTAACCACTTGAGTAATCATAGGTTTTGTGCATGAAATGCACAAATAGAAATTACAGTAGTTCTTGGTCAGAGTGTCCCTATAATGAATGCAAAATAATTAATATTATTTTCAGATTAAAATCTCTTTTAGTTCTGGGGAAAAAAAAAAGAGCTGGAGTTAACAAAGGAGCTGGAAACAAGTTGCTGAAAATTATTTTGCACCCTTCCAGTTACCAAAAGCAAATGGAAAAGCTGTCTCGAGTGACATGCTTAAATGAGAGGCCTGACCTGCTGAATTTCAAACTGTGCCACTGGTGATCCAGCCCCTTTGTGCTGACCCTGAGTTGTGTCTTACCTATTTATTTTCTTTCCCCCCAAAGGATACCTGGTGTTTACAGGATTTAATATGGCCGTTTAAAGAAACGGTGTGAGTCCATAGTGTTTTATTATTATTAATCTATCCCAGACATCTTTGACTGATAAAACGTACTTTGTCAACATGGCCAGGAATTTCCCTTAGCCTCCACAAAACTCATTTTTGAGCTCGTGGCTGTAAGATTCCCTGTTGAGAACAGAGGAAGGAATCTGACTCGAGGTGTCCGTGCTGCGGCTTGGGGAGGTGCGTGTACTGCACTCACTGTGGCAGCCTCTGTCCAGACAGCGGTGTGGGTTCTGTGCAGGCTGCGGGACCTGCTTGTTCATTTTCTAAGTCTCGGTGCAGGCCAATTGCTTTTGTCTGTTGTACTGAACTTAGTACTTTGGTAGTACTCAAATTTTATAGCTAATAAAAGTTAGACTGAGTCTTATTTGCACCTCGTGCAACAGTAGATCTTCCAAATAGTAACATAGGAATGGTATTTCACGTAATGAGTCCTAATAGTGGCAGACAACATGCAATGGGTAAGATGTAATCTCCATTACAAAGGGAGATATAAATAAGTATAAATACCTCAAGCTCCATTTTTATGTAGAAAATTCAGTACTCAATCTTCTTATGTTTTGATACCATGAGTGCAATATATCGGCATCTTTTGCAGATTTCTAGATCAGTGGTGATGGCTATACAAGTACTCGGGATATGCCCTAAAAGCAGCAATGCCAAAATGGAGTTTTTTCCTAATGTCTCGAAGATCACTTGAAACAAAAATGTGATAGACTCCAGCAATGCTTTCTGTCTTCTAGGGAGCCATTAGAGCATCTGAGTCTGGGTTCATCAACGTGTATAAATCACACAAGGCAGTTTGTTTAGCGTACTAGTAGAAGTATACTAGGTAGCTTAGGATACAGATTTATTAATTTTTTTTTCTTAAATGCTTCTGTTTCTAACAAAGAGGGGATAACAAATACTTTTGGATCTTTGGTTAAAGAATTACCAATAGCGTTTCTTTGCCAGACACTGCATCATTTGCTGGCAAAGGAGAGCCTTTTAGATACTGTAATAATCCAAAGTCGGAATGCTTTAAATCATTTCCTGATCTGTACTCCATTATGTATTGAAGCATTGTGGTAAGTTGTAAAGTTACACTACATTTTAAAAGATTTATTTATTTAAAGGTCTCATTTACCCAAAGTAAAAGTATTGTTAAATGTGAGTATAATCTTTGAACAGTAGTTAACAATTTAATTTAAGAACTGCCATCTCTGCTGAGTGCCATTAGTAGCTGATTGTGAGAGGAGCCTCAGTACTGCCTTGGGAATAGGCGAGTAACTCTAGCTGGCACCTGTATCCAGGGGTACAGTGAAGTTCTGCTACACTAAATTTAGTTTCTGATTCTTTTCTGCATTTGAACCCTGGACAGTCTGCAGATGCTGGAGATCTTTTATTAACTAGACTCTTCCTGGGACATCCTTAGGCTAATGCGAGTTCCTTACCCGTTTTTCCTAGGAATAGAGCAGCATTCGACTGCATAGGCCTACTGTGTTGATTCTGGCTTCGTGTGTTTTTTTAAAAAAAAAAAAAAAAAGGGGGGGAGAAAAAAAAATCACCACTATCTGTGCCTTTTCCGGGAGTGGTTTGGGGATAAGTCGTAAGAACAGAAAAATGATTTTGGCGATGCAATTAAGTTGTCTTTACTAATCAAAATGATCTTCCTGTTCTTTGTATGTTTTTTTGGTGTACGTAGAGTTTAAAGTGTATTACATAAGTATTTAAAATATTTAGCTATTGCTGTGGATTAGATGTTATTTTAACACCAGAACTTCCTGTGGTGCTGTGGAAGGTGACAGGTTTTTCAAATTAGCTAAAAGTACTACTTGAAATTGTTTGCATAATATGTTAGTAAACTTAAAGACTGGATAGTTTATATCTCACTTGAGTGCATGATAGAACTTGTTAGGGCAAGTATTCACAAATAGATTGTCCTAAGAAATTATAATGTGTTTTGTTATTCTAAGTAGTTTAAGAGATAATGAAACTACTGCTTCTCCAGTAATACCTGTGCAGTCTCTTGCATCTGTCAGTGTTTAAAAAAGGAGTTAGCTTGTTTTCTAGATGACTGTTCTGTTGAAATAAAGTCAAATAAACTTCTAAGACTGCTTCCTATGTGACTTACTGTATCGTGCACTGGAAGACAGAAGATTCCTTTAGGTATGCTTCCCTATTCCTCCAAATATTTTTACTTGTCAGAGTTATAAAAGCACCCAAATTCAGATGATAAATGAAGGACTTCTTGTGTTAAATTTGACCGCTGCTTCTGTTTTGTTACAGATTCCCAAGGTAATTATTCTTTCTGTTCATAATCTTAAAATTAGGGACAATACTTCTCCACTGTGTTGTCAGAACAAATATATTAATGATTACAAGGCGTTCAAATTAATGGTTTTAGAAGCCACAGAACTCTAGGTGAGAATAGATAACATAGCTAGGTGTGTACAAGACATCCAAGTCCAGGAAGTTAATGCACTCCAGTACTTCATACATTAGAGAAATGATGTGCCTTCAGACTGGAGGAGATTCTAGGGCTTAAATGTCTTTCATTCTCGTTATTATTTTCCATTACAGTTTTTCTGTCGCAAAAGTTGTCCTCATTTTCAAGTTTTAATTGCAGTTATTTCTATTACAATAAGAAAAAACACTAAAATAACTTGATCTGAGAGTACCCTCGGCTGGGTATATAGCTCTTGGCTTTAATCCGGAGAAAATGTAGCTTCACAAAAAAATTTTTAGAGGATTTCTGATTTTACAGAGTGTACTGAGGAGCTTGCTATTTTTATCCGTGATTAATTTGGCATTTGACTTCCCAGTTAAAGTACACTTCAGTGCACAGTAAAAGCTGCCATCGGCCAATTTACTGGAGATTCTCAGACCATACTTTAGTGGAGACCTTCAGATGTCACCTCCTGCTGAGAAGGACCCTTTGAAAGACAGCAGACATTACTCATGTAATTGTTTAGGCTTTCACTTAATGATGAATATTAAACTTAACATGCTGCTGTTAGTATTAACGTTTTGCTGCAAGTTCAAAGCAGCAGGGAAAATGGCTTCTTGTTTACTATTTTCTAAACCAGTAATAATACAACATAATTAATGTGTGCCAGATGATGCTAGATGAAATATTTAGCAAAATGTTGGGCATGTAACCTACACAGTTTAATCCTTTTATATCTTACAGCATCTGTTTTCCCCGGCTAGGATCCAGCTGCAAACAAATTCATAGTTATGTAATACAACCAGTTTGCTGTCCCTGGCACATTCAAGTGGCAACTATGTTTAACACTGTTCACTAGACATTATGTCTCTAAAATGCATTTACTGCAACACACATACGCTGCTAAGAGAAATACAGATTTTACATGATAACCTTACGTTAGGAACACCAGGTGCACTGCAGCGGTGGTCCAGTTCTCATAAAAAACCTAGATTTGCAATTTCAGCAGCAACATTGCCCAGTAATTTTTTTGTAGCACTCGAAAAACATCACAACGCCAGTGCATCACAGAAGAATAAAATAGGGGGTTTTGTGCCGTGCTAAATTTACCCTAAAATCTTGGCTTGACCACTGCATACACAGCGAGCATTTCAAAATAAGAGTCACACGCTGCATCCTTTATCACATATATATATTTCGATTGTGGAGGACACACAGTGTACAACTGGATTCTTCAGTATATAAAATGACCATATTTACCGCAGAGCATTCAAATCAATACAACGTGTCACTAGAAGCGTGCTGGAGTAAACCAGTGTGTAAGCAGCCTTTTCTCAGATGGCTTGTACCGACTGCATTACTGACTTGCACAGACATGTACAACCAAAATACGGCTGCAGGATAAAATAATACAGAAAAACATGAGTTTAAAAATTAAAAAAGGGATTGAAATGCTTAAGCACTCTGGTTCGGTCATCAAAACGATTCATGGTTTATGGAAAGAGATGTACTAGTTTTCTAGAAGATGAACACCATATAAAAGAATTTTTATAATTGACGACGTGCTTAATGAAATTACTACTTTGGGCAATGCCCGTTTTAGGAAGGTACAAAGTTGCTAAAATTATTTGAGTTGAATAAGGTCCGTTTTTCTGTCAAATCTGCTATCTAACACTTCATGCAGCGGCTGATTAACACCGGGTAAAGCTGTTCAGCCCTTTTTTCCCCAAATCTTTCTCTCTGTAAAAATCGTGAACAGTATCTTAAACTTAAAAAAAAGTGTTCATGCCAGCTGCTTCTATTTTCCATGGCAACGTGTACACCGTATATTTCCACTAGGACGATTTAGGAAAAAATCACTAATTATATTTCACAGTTGGTGCATTTAAAGTTGTCTGTCATAACAGCTTTTTATTTATCTGATATAGAAAAATAAAGCTGTTTTTTTTGGAGAGAGNCATGGCAACGTGTACACTGTATATTTCCACTAGGACGATTTAGGAAAAAATCACTAATTATATTTCACAGTTGGTGCATTTAAAGTTGTCTGTCATAACAGCTTTTTATTTATCTGATATAGAAAAATAAAGCTGTTTTTTTTGGAGAGAGTATTCATTATATATGTTACGTATCTATAACATACATAAGGATTGAAATATCCTGGGTCTTTTTAGCTTGCATCGGTTTATCTATTTTTGATTAGAAGTTCCAAAGCACTCTGATTTAGAAACTTAAAAAAAAAAAAACCCCTACCGAGCGTTTCATATGGAAGTTAAAAATGAGTTTGTTTAATATTTTCCTTTTTAGTAAAAATCACTGAAGCTCCTACCCCCGCGCAAACGCGGTTTAAAAGAGACGGACGGCGCCCCAGGTGGATTGACCACCGCCACGCGGCGCTCGGTGGGGCCGGGGCCGGGGCCGGACGGGAGGGCGCCCCGGGGCTGCCTTCGGGCGCAGCGCTCCCTCCGGGGTACCTGCTCGCTAGCTCCTTCCCGTAGCTCCCGCCTCCCTCACGGGGAACTTCTCCTGACGGCCCGAGCGGGAGGCAGGGCCGCCGCGGCCCGCGCTCAGCGGCAGAGGGTC
>VZSC01011438.1:142854-162629 GCA_013398225.1 Steatornis caripensis
GCCCCGTCGCTGCGCGCTGCCCTGGCCGCCGGGCTCTGAGGTAGCGGGGGCCGTGCCCCAGCCATGGCCGAGCTCGGAGCCTGGCTGCGCCGAGGCCGCCCGCTCTGCGGCCGCCCTCTGCTCCTCCTCACCTGCCTCTTCGCGCCCTTTCTCGGCCAGCCCGGAGCCGGTCCCGCCGCCCGCGCCCCTTACGCGGGTAAGGCGCCTCGGGGCGGCCCCATGCGGGTGAGGGCAGCGGGGCGCCCCGCTGGGAGGGGCGGGTGGCAGGCCGGCGCTTCAGCGAGAAGCCGGGAGGGTGTCGGAGGGGAGGGCAGGGTCAGCTGGGCGTTACGAGCGCCCTTGAACCCCGGCGTTGGTGTAAATCTGCCGCCGTGAGGGGCTGCCTCGCCGCCGGGGGTACGGGAACGTTGTACCGGAGCCCAGGGGTCTGCCAGGCCGCCGCCGCCCCGCGCTGGTCGGTGCTCGGGCGGGCGGCTGGGAGAGCGGGCAGCAGGGGGGCGCCCGTCGTGTGGAAGCGCGAGGCGGTGTTCGCGCGCGCGGCGGGGAGGTTGGGGAGATGGTGCCGCGGTCGAGGCGGCCGGGCATCGCGCTTCGCTTTCCGCGCCGTCGGCTTTTGGCGAGACGAGGCTAAGATAAGGCTGGATTCGAGGTGAAGCGGGGTGCTGAGGTGGGGATGGCAGAGCTTCGGCCGGCTTTGGAACGGAGCGAGCGCGACCCAGAGGGAGCGTGGCCAGCCAGAGCCGCCCCGTTCGCGGGCGAGGGGACGATGCCTTTGCCAAGCTACGGCGTTTCAGGTGCGTGCCAGCCCTGACTGCCACACGTTTAATTGTGCACTTGTTACGCTTTTCAAATGAATATATAACGCTTTGAAGATTCGGAGTGTCGTAGCTTTCAATTTTTGCTCCTCTCGCTTACTCGGAGGAGGTGCAGTTGTAGATTTGTGGTGCGCGCTCTTTGCGTTTGCAGCTGGTGTGGAGGTAAACTTGCAGAATACATTCGGATAATTGCGATATCGCATATGGATCTGGCTGCACGTAACGACGCCCCTCGCAAGAATTTATAACAACGTTCTTTGTAGTTCGGTCATGCGTCATTTCTTTGACTTCAAAAGAGCCAGCCTCATAATTCAATCAGGATGTAACTTTCAGAGTTGAAGGATGTAAAATAGCATGTGAAACTGAAGTGTTTATGAAATTACATGAAGATTAAAGGAGCAAAACCGATGCTTCTTCGAAGAATTGTTTAGAAATGGTTATTTCAAAACATTGCTTTTACGTAATTTATGGGTGCGTGGTTAAGAGTTTAGCAAAACGTCTTGAAGTTGTAACTGCAATATTTACAAGCAGAAAGGAAATTAATGAAACATAAAATTGACTTTTTTAGTATTAGCCCAAAACTGAAAAAATGATTGTAAGTATGGTTTAAGGAAAGGAAATGGTATCGATGTATCGGTTTTAATTCAGCGTACAAAAACTCAATCTGTTATTGTTAAATGTGATCTAAAAGATTTTTCTTGGTCTCAGTATTTGGAAAAGTAGTGTTTTTCATCATGGCGGAAGACATTACCGTGTGAAATTATTGTGACTGTATGGAATTACTTGCAGTCAGGTTAAGCCAAATTTTGCCTTTTGGCACAGGCCAGCAGTTTTGAATTAGTTGAGAACTGATCATATAGAGTGAAAAGAAAATTTTCTTTTCACAATTTGTTTGTCCTAAAATAAAATGAAATTTGCTATTAAGAAGATGAAAAACATCGTAGCTTTCAATTTTTGCTCCTCTCGCTTACTCGGAGGAGGTGCAGTTGTAGATTTGTGGTGCGCGCTCTTTGCGTTTGCAGCTGGTGTGGAGGTAAACTTGCAGAATACATTCGGATAATTGCGATATCGCATATGGATCTGGCTGCACGTAACGACGCCCCTCGCAAGAATTTATAACAACGTTCTTTGTAGTTCGGTCATGCGTCATAACTGAAATATAGGGCAAATGAAAATAATACCCTAAATCAGATTATCAGGCACATACAGCTAAAATTATTTTAGAGGTATTGCTTTGCATGTGGTAATCATTTTAATGAGCAGAAGTGAATTACGGATGTGACTTTCTTTTTATGATAGTTTGAGTGCTTGAAAATTAATTTGGTGTTTCCTTTAGTTGGCAGACCAGAGGTGAACTAACCCTTTGTCCTGGATAAGTCTGACTTGACAAGACAAAATATGTCCCGAGTTAATATACAATGAAATTATAAGTTTTGTTCCTTGCTCTGAATCTTAAACTAACAGCTGAGACTTAAATGCACAAATTGAATCGAGATTAGCAACCACCTATAGCACTGCTGTGCCATGCTGCAGACCTGTGATAGTGTTTCCTTGGAAGTTCACACACCCAAATGTTTTCCACTCAGTTTAACAGATCGGATCCTTCTTCGTGCCCAACAGGAAGCTGCAAAATTTCCTGCTTGTCTGAGTTTCTTGTGATTTTTCTCTTAAAATATTTTGTGCTTTCTTTAGAGATTCTTGGGAAGAAAAATGTGAGCATTGATCTGTGGATGAATGTCTGTGTTGATTTGTAGAAGGAACTGCGGAAGTACATACTTGCATAGTTTCCCAGTTTTCAGAATGGTAAAACCTGGTTTTTGTACCATAGTTCGTGTTCTGAAATCTCCTACTTTGTGTGTGACTCTGAGCAGAGTATCTGATTTCTATGAACTGTAGGATTGTGTGTTCCAGTGTATCCAAGACTAGAATTGAGCTGCATGAGCAAAATGCTGCTGTGGCAGAAGGTAATGCTGGTGCACAACTTCTGCAGTACCTGGGGCTGCACTGGCGGCTTGTTAGAAGCCCAACCTGATGTCTTATTTGCATAAAGGTCTTATTTACGTAAATTGTGGATTTGTGTTTACTTCCCTGACGCATACCCTCTAAATCTGTGTGAATAAATGGTTCTACTTTTAAGATTCTACATACTTGTTCCTTTTACTCCTTGCACTATCCATAGGTGTATACATGCTTTTTGCTGCCTGCATTCAGCGTTCCTCAGTGCTGTCCTCATAGTCCAGCTTCAGCCCTTACTGATGGGTCAACAGTCAGTGAAAATGACGCAATGGTTAAAAGTGGTCTAAAGAGAGATGACAAAATCCTGGATCCATTACAAAACCAGTCCCCTTGGCTTCAGAGTGACCAGAATTTTTACCCTGAGGCAGCCTGACATGTGCCCTAGCTGTTGGGCAGGGGGAAGGATCACAGTTTTGTCTGCTGAAGCTGAGGAGAGGTTGGCACCAATATGGTGTCAACTAACTCCCGAGGAAACGCTGTGCCATGCCACGGACCAGTAACGTTAGTGCTCTCAGTGGTCCTTAATCAGGAGACTACTGCTGGCAATAGCTTTGCTATAGAGTTCAGGAAGCTCTTTGGCATATTGTGTGTATTTACAAAGGAATCCATAGCACGGGTATTCAGAAAGGAATGGTTTGTGCTCCAGTTAACAATCTAAAGACTGACTGTCACATTGTAGTTGATCGTATCTATTTTTTGATTAGTTACAAGCTACATGGCAGTGTGTTATGCTGTTGTTAATCAGACTTGTAAATACATACATTAACATGGGCTGTAGTTATCCCTTCATGCTAAGCTGTTAGGGGATAGTTTAATTCTACTTTTCCAGTTATCAAGATGGAAACCTTAGTCTTTTAAAATTGAGCTGAATGTACGAAATATCTTCCCTGCTTTCTGTGTGCAGCCCTTGTGCCTCTGTTCGTATTGGTAAGTGCTAAGCAATATTGCAGTTCAAAATTCTTGATAGTTTCGTGTCCGCAATACGTCACTGTATTTTGCTGCTGGTTGGCGGGAGATTGACGTGCTAGGTAAGGGAGAAGGCAGAAATCCTCCTGATAACTTGAAAGCCCTGGAGTAAACGAAAAATCATGGAAGTTCCTGCAGCAGCTAGCAGCTGCCAGGCATGTACTAATACACAGTGACAGAAATACAAGGCTGTCACTTTTGTACTTCCAACATTTGAAATCCCAAGATGACCTCTGAACAAAAGAAAGCCAAAGAAATTTGCAAAAAGGCCACCAACAAGAAATGGTGAAGAATAGCCACCTTTTCCTTGACTGTAGGTGTAGTGATGGGCTTTGGCTTTATTTTTTTTAATAGGGGAAAAAACCCCAAACCTGTAGGAAGTATACAACGTAATAGATGGCTTTTCTGACTTTTATTCAGTAAACTGAATGGAGTTAGTAATCCTGCTTTGACTGACAGGCATTCTACTAAAGGTGAATTTGATCTTTCTAAATGCTTACTGTTAACTAAACGCTTGACTGTTAGGGACTGGATTCTTAACAATTGCTAAAGCATAGAAGGAAAAGTAGGCAAAAAAATTGAAGACCATGCAGAAAGTGTGACTAATGATCCTTTTAAAGGGAGAGGGGAATCAGTACAGAAATAAAGCTTCCATTTTATACTTCATTTATTATATTTACACAACTTTTCTGCTTAATGAAGTAGTGGTGGGAGATTCTTTAAAATGTAAAGGAGGCTTACACAGAGAGAGATCTGTGCAGTTAATATTGAACATGATCTTACTCTACTTTTTCCTGTCTGTTGCAATATCAGTATGTCTTGCAGTTAGAATTGTCACGAGCTACCAAAATACTGTGGTGTGACTAGATTTGTTTGGGGAAAAGTTGTAAACTTAAATGAGGAAAAGGATCGATGCTCACTGTAGAATAAGTTAGTTTGTAGGAAAGGCTGAAAACTTTTTTTTACCTCTCAAAATGACCACTGAACAATTTTTAGAGTAAGATTTAAACGGTTACTGTTGCTCTGTTAGAGTTCAGGGTGCTTCCTTGTTATAAATTATTTAAAATGTAGTACTAAAGATTATATTGCTATTTTATTTTATTTTTTTAATAAATATACTAGTGTACTGAAGGCACGTGTATTGTATATGTTCATTCACCTTCCTGGTTTGTAGGCAAGCTATTAGTTGTATTGTTGTTTGTAGTAGCTAGATTTGTGGGTAACGGTCTATATGTTACGATAGCACACCGTTAAAGGATCTAACGTTAACTACAAAGTATGAATGTTTTGCTATGTTTATTGTCCTTAGTAGTGTTCTTTTTCATTATAGTGGTATATGATTATAAACCTGCATTGGTAATATATATTACTTCTGAATCTACAGCTTAACATTAGGCTTCTAATAAGAAGCCCATGGACCTCTCTTCAAAATGCACCAAGTAGGATCTAAGGAAAAGCTGATGTCATTGACACTCAATTATATCAATTAAACAGTGTAGTTCAAAGCATTTTCTAAAGTGTAAGGACCAGTGTTGTACCTGCAATCCCTGTGTCGTTCTTAGACACTTTATCTAAGGAAGTGCAGAGGAATATAGAGTTCAAAGAAAGCTTATTATTTGGAGAGACATGGACTGTGATGTTCTCTCATTGAAAAACAAACAAACAAAAATTTATGAAAAGATATTACGTATAGCTGTAACATGAAATGTTTCGCCGGTAATTCTTGTAAAAAGAATACTGCTGCTAAATCCAATTAAGATGCTAAGAAATTTCATCCCATAATAATATAGTAAGAGACAATGTAAAAAGGCAGATTTTACAAAAGAATAACATTTCTCTGATTTATCTGAAGCATTTAAAAAGTCTGCCGTTAGCAGCACTGGTGAAATTTTGAATTGAGGATCTTAACAAAATTAATAGACATGCATGTGTTTTGTTGTGCTATTCATGCATTTGAGACCCATGTAATGCTTCCTCTTCTTTTTTAAAGCTCTTCCAAAGTCCTTTTAATAAAAGAAGTTTGTTAAATGTTTAGGAGGGGAAAAGTAGGACTGTTTTTTTAAAGACAATTGTGTCCGAGGTCAAATGTTTAATTAGAATTTCTACTTACCATTTTGTCAAAAGTGTGCTCCAACTACTTCAAAGTTTAAAAAAATTGAATCATTAATCTGCTTTGTGCATAAATGTTCGCCTGCTTTCTGCAGAATTCAAATTTCGACCATCCAGCATTTTCTCATGCGATTTAGGTTTTTTTTGCTGAACGTGGAATTGCACTGAGAGGGAGTGAGCAGAGAAGAGTTTCAGGTGTAAATTAGGAAGTAAACATTGTCATTGGGATTTATCACTGAACAATATAGAGAGTGTACCTTCGATTTAGACTGCAGAAGTTACCTGACCTCAACAAAAATAGAGCCACACAAACACAGGCATGCTTAGAATTGCCCTTCAAAGTCTACAAATCTTCTAAGGGTTTGGGTTTTTTTAGTACAGTGAGCTAGTAACAGGGGTGGGTGCTTCCACAATCTCTTACCATCTGATTTAGTATTAAACTTGTACTCCGGGTTGGTTGTTTGCTAATCTTGCTAGTCGTAGTTTTTAACCTCTTTCTGCTTTTCTCCAACAAGCATAGTTAGTCTGCTGCCTTAAGTCACTAGCTGTATTTTACCTCTTTTCCTCTCTTCCGTACCTTTTTTCTTCTTGCCACTAGTTCTTCACCTTTTTTTTTTAAATTGATGTTAACACCAATAAGTAACTAAGAATTACACCCTTTATTATAATCTTAAAAGCATAGATACACATGGAAAAGAGAAATTAAACACATGCAGTCTGTGTAACAGGTGAGCTGTGTGATGCTATTAAATAAAATGTGGAAAGGTAGAGGTGGTTATTTATTTAATTTTTGCTGACTCTTAACATATTGCTACCATCTCCAGCCTCTTCACGGAGTTCTCCTTTGTATAAACTGTCTTTTATAGACCAGTATGTCCCAGCCTATTAAAAACCAGAATGAACTAGAAATATGAAAAATTGTGGTTATTTCTGTGATAAAAAAAAATAGTTGAATTATATGGTTAGTAGGTATGGTCATCTTAATAAATCGAGTATACTCTAGGGCTGAGCATAAATTGTTTAAAAAAAAAAATCCTGTAAGTACATAAAAGTGGTAAAGGAGCATGTCCCCACTTGGCATAGCAGAGAAGATACTGTTTTTTAAGAGAAGCTTAATCTGGAAACAGCATGTACCCTGAAGATGCTGTATTGCTGTACAGGAGGTCATCTTACAGGAACACAGAAATGGTGAAAGTGCAACTTTGCCTCTGCATTGCTTCAAGGTCAATTAATGCAGAGAGAATACCCAGCTGCACAGTCATTCTCAAATTGTACGAAAAATTCAGTTAAGAGTTGTAACTGAAAAAGGGAAATGTAATTAATGCTAATACAAAAATCAAGTATTTATTAAACATTAGGCTGAAATCTACACAAAACCATTCATAATTCAGGAAATAGGAGTATAGAAATAGAGAAATTAAGTTGTGTCTTCAGGAAGCATTCTTTTGGATGTCTGTAAAAAGCAAGACTTGGCAAATCTATGTGTAGTTACAAATAAGAAAAACTCCTTGGCTAATGAGGGTACACTGAACCTAAGCTATCAATAAAAATAAATATATTTTAACCTAATAGCCATGAAGACAACTTGCGCGCGTGTAACATTCTGTTGCTGGATCCTTTTTGGCAGCAATTCTTACGTCCTGTGTGTTTTCATGTATCCACCTGAGATACGCTCAGTGGTACAACGCAAGTTGCCCATCAGTTCTTTGCTATTACGCAGCCCGTACATCAACCATCTTGAAATGGAAATATGTTAAATTGTAGAGCGTGTACAAATAATACATCTTGAAGAACAATAGGTTGTTAAGTGTTTGCGAATGAGCGAAATACACTGTAAACAGATAGATTTGTATTTTGAAACAAAGGGGTGAACGGTCTTAAATGCTGATTTGGCCTGTACCAGGGACCATTCTGCAGCAAATTAGCGTAGGCTAAGATTTGGAGGGAAAAGGAGTCCCACTGCTCCCACTTTGCTGATCCCATTCCTTAAGCTATGTTCTACTTTTGCTCCTACTACAATATTTCAGCGAAAATCCAGTTAATATTCATAATATACTGCCCCAAACTGGTAGTGCAGAAGGCAGGGAATCCTTTTGTGCTTGGGCTCTGTAGTGCTTCAGGTATTTTGTCCAAAGGATCTGTAAATGCAGCCTTTTGCAGCGCAGCAGAAAAACGCTGCTGTCACAAGAGCACTTTGAGGAATGGGAGAAAACTTTAAAACTTACGTTGCCTTAGTTGTCTAGGCTGCTGTGGTTGCGGTCACATAGAAGTAGCTTAGGTCCATCTAAATTAACGGCTTAAATGGTGCTAGCCAAGTCTCTGCAACAAATGCAAGCCATCGAGCTGTTGATCAAATTCTGAGGTAGATTTTGCCAGTTGTCTTGAAATGAGAACTGATACCCTGTGCAAGTGTGATGGCACCTGACATAACTGACAATTTAGTAATCCCAGGCAATTCTACAGTTTTAATCCTCCTCAGTGTATAATGATATCTGATTCACTGCACGGTTGTAGCAATGAACTTCAAATAGAAATTGTTCATAGTGCTCTTAATTGATTTTCCTTTACCACCTTTTATGAGAAAGGTTAAATACCGTCTGTGTTTTTTCTGCGTGTATCATTCCCTACTTGATCGACTTCTGTTATGTTCACTAGATTCACCTCCTCTCCAAACAAAATAACGTTAATCTTTTAAATCTCTCCTTGTATGGATGACTGTCTCTGGTTTTAATCTGTTTATGCCATTCTCTGGTGCTTTTCTGTTTCTGATATATCTTTTTTTTTAGATGGATGCTGTTAGCAAGTACATCATTTCCAGAGAGGTCATGCCATACATTTATGTAATGGTAGAATATTTTAAATCTGCATTAAAGAGAGATGGTTGTGAACATCTTTCTTTGGTTTCCTCTGTCCCTTAAACTGACTATAATAATTGTTAGGTCTTTTTTTGGCGGTAGTTTCAGTCAGTTTAGATCTCATCGGCGAGTAGTAAAAATCTTTGCCTAGAGCATATGTTCATGTCTTCTGGTGGTTGCTCTGGCTTCTGTCTGGGAATTGGAGACCCTTTAGGAGCCGTTCCCTTCAAGGTGGTGTGTGTAGCTTTCGCTGCTTCTTGAGGCGGTGGCCTTCTCTAGGTCTTTCACACTGCCTTTGAAAGGTATTCTTACTTGGGTTACTTAGCTAGATCTTGCCTTTTTTCCTCCCCTTTCTCCATGTGTTTCCCAAGTTTGTCCTTCTGTTGTTGATTAGGGTACATAACTTTTTGTATGGGTTGTCATGATGGAGAAACTTGAAATTTGCCTTTTTTTGAGTAGCAGGGTTTCTACTGATACACTTCAGTGAGACCACATTGGTAAAAGCCTCATTTTTTTGTGGATTCCCAAAGATGAAGGAGAGTGGTTGCTTGATGAGGTGCTTTAGGACAACTTACATATCTCTTTTAGAAAGTCTCTCTGCATCTTCTCTTTTTGCATCTACAATACTTTTTTATTTTTCCAAAGCTCTGCCATGTATTCCATTCTCTCAAGAGACGAAAGAAGACATTTAATTTCCACTTCTTTGTAAGCTATACACAGATTTTTGACTGTTCCAGGTCACGAGTCCATCTCCAGGCACTGAAATGACTCCTTGAGAACTGTGAAGAAGAAGTAACTGAATGTATACTGTTACTTCCAGTCAATATAACGCTAGAATAGGTAGAAGATAGACTGGTAAATAGGTTGGTATGTGAGTTTAAGGTACAAAACATTGTGGGGGAAAAGTACTCTAAAAGTACTGCAAAGTTTATGTATCATAGATGTGGCCAAACATTAGAAGAAATAATCTATCAAACATGAAGAGAGTGATGTTTCGAACTGGAGCACAAGGTATTCAATATACTAAAGACCTGTATCGTGCGGATGTAGGTTTTCAAAAAGTACCGCCTTTTTTAGAATGATAGAACTTCAGTCCCTCACAGATAAGCTTTCTGTTTTAGAGGATTTCCGTAATTGCATGGCACTGAGTAGATGATATAAGTGCACTTCGCCTTTATTATTACCAAAATTATCTTAATGTTCTTGAGTCATAGGTTTTAAAAATGTGATAGTGGTATGGAGGTGCTAATAAAACCAGGTAATTTTATAAAATTCTTCTTCCCAGACCTTGGCCATGCTTCCAGAGAAAAGGGAATAAGATGAGAAATTTAACTCTGCATGAACATAGCTGTAGGTCTTTGGACACAGAAATGCAGGTGTACACTGTTCATTTAAATCAATGTTAATAAATTACTTTTTTAATATAGGTATATCTGAACCTTCTTTTATTGCTAAAAGTGAAGATCGCTTGTTTAAGCATTTATTTGAAGACTATCAAAGATGGGTTCGTCCAGTGGAACGCTTGAATGACACAATAAAAATAAAGTTTGGTCTTGCAATCTCACAGCTAGTAGATGTGGTAAGTATAGTAAATAAGTTTGGTTTATTTTTTTTCCCTAATTCTTAAAATTCTGGAACATAATGTCATGAAATAATTGTGCTTATTTTAACTTAAACACAATAGATTAAACCTGTAAAATTATTATCAGTGTAGTAAAAAATGCATTGTAGATGGAGGCACGAAGAAGGGATTGCAAGAGGTTGAGAAGACAAATGGCTGTTATGTTTAGTGAAATTTTCAGGGAAAAAAAGTGAGTGAAATTACTAAGCCTAAGGAACTGTGTTTTAATTTATTTATTCAATGGGAAAACCACATACTTTTAAACTTTATCAATCTCATTTCTGTAAAATTCAAGAACACTTGCAAGTACTGCTCTTTTCCCCCCTTTAGCAGCAAAAAACCCTCTAAGTCTTCAAATATGTCCCTTCCACAGTAATGAAGATTATCTCTTGGCCTTAACCTGTGATGTAAAAGTGATCAACCAGATTTTTTTCCCCCCTGATATTTATTCTTTTCAGAATATTCTTTTGAAATTGAATTCAGTGTTTATAGCTGTAAGAGGAGATTTTCTTCCACATGTTGGCTGTTCCTTTATGTTTCCATAGAAAAACAGTAAGACTGCATACAATACAGTCGAATAAAAACATTGGAAGGGAGGAAAGAGACACAGAAGAGGAAGAGTATCACTTCTAATAGTTAAATAATCAAAGGTCATAATTGTGTCTTTAAAAAGTTCTCATTTAAACATACTTATCAGTGACTGGAATGTTTTTACAAGTGCGTTTTTGTGTTTTAAATTACAGACCTCTGTGAACTAAAGCAGTTAGTTACTATGAATGAACTGTGCAGATTTTTTTTTGTAAAATATGCTTTATTTTTATAGGATGAGAAAAATCAGTTGATGACAACAAATGTCTGGTTGAAACAGGTATGTGTAAAATATCGATGAAAAATTCTGAAGCTTCATAACTGCAAGTCAAAAGTTGGAAGAAACTTTTCTAATTAACTGTGTATTCAAAACACTTAGTTGCTGCATAAATTTTTCTTTTACCTAGTATCTTTAAAATTGTCCCTGGCAAAGGTAGATCTAAAAACTTTACCTAAGTAAAAGAAATCTGATGTGGCACTGCATGACCATTTAATATACCAAGGTGTGTGTATCCAACCAAAAAAGTTACTAGTTCAGTATGGAAGTTTTCTTTCCAAAACTGTATTAAGAAAAGCATGGGTTTGTGTAGTCTTTTGTATAGCAGTTTTAAGATATTTCTCTTGTAGGGTGTTTGAGATTATCAGATAAGCATCACTGAAGAATTTCAATTTCAAAGTTGTATGTGCTTGCTATAAGAAGCCACTTTTTCTTCTTAAGAATATTTGTTTATGGGCAGGAAAAAGCCTCAAACTTGGTAATAATCAGAGTCCAGTGCTAAACTTAGTGGCCACTAAATTGGGAAATGCTGCTCACAAATCATTCTTGATCTAACTGGCGAATGTTTGCAGACCCAGATTATGCTTTGTTTGGGCTACTTCCTTTGGATTTTTTCCTGTTGCTTCCCATAACCTCCTTCTCCAGTAACTGTAAATTCAGGCAAAATGTTTCTTTTCAGGAAAACTTTGAGACTACTCAGCAAGTACGAGATGGCAATATGTCAATAACACTTTGTGTCCTCTTAATAGTTTCTGCAGAACTTGTTGCAGTTGAACCAGTTCAAATAGAGTAAGAACTGACCTGAATATGCATTTAAAATTCTATGTGATGGTGAATTCTTAGAAACTTGCATTTTCTCCTCTTGAGCTTTTAGTTCAGGTATAAAATTCCCAAAGTACTACTATGCTTTTAATGGTGCTGTGTTTGGTGTTGCTGATAGAAATAGGAACTACTGTCTTGTGAGAGTTGTAATGTGATTTTTTTGTTTGTAATGAAAGTGTGTAAATTGCTTCTGATCAGCTTCCGAAGTCATTGATGTTCATTCAGAACAAGTTTTTTTCAAATGTAATTGTCTATACGTTATAATAGTTCTTACTTATGTATACAGGCTCTGAAAAATAATCTTAATATCTTAAGTTCTGTACAGAAATGCTGTCAAGTGGCTCTTATCACAGAAAACAAATATTGGATGTGATAAATAGATGTCTGTTCAGCAAATTCACAGTTACATGCAAATTTTAAAGGCAGTTTGGTTTTTCTAATTGCCTTTTAATCTATTTTCATCCAGTATTGCCCTGCTTAAATCGACTTCACAATAACAATGATTTTTTGCATCTCACGTATCCACAGGAATGGATAGATGTAAAATTAAGGTGGAATCCTGAAGACTATGCTGGAATAACATCTATTCGTGTCCCATCAGATTCTATTTGGATTCCAGATATCGTGTTGTATGACAAGTAAGATTTTTTTAATCTTTTCATGTAAAATATATTTACTTTCTAACTTCACTGTCCAAGCTGCTTCTAGGAGGGTCATTGTATAGATTATGTGTGTACATTTAGTAGAGCTAGGAATGGATGCAAAAATTTGCCTCTGAATGCAAATGGGTTTTGGTGCCATGTTAAACACTTAAATGTTTCCCTTTGCTTCTCTATGGAATTTCTAGTCTCTCTGAAAATTTTATTTCCACTTCTGTGTGTGAACTCTTTTTGAGTAGAAAACAGCATCTTGCACAGTGTTGGGTACAAACTAATAGTGTAGAGTGATGCAAGGGAAGCAACCAGTTCGTGCTGTTGTAAGTCATATTCAGCATGGATTTAAAATGATGTGTCCTCAACTGTAAGTTTTTTTGGGGTTTTTTGAGAATTAACAGATCTCAGAAGCAATAATCTTTTAATTAACAGGGGCATATACAATGCTTTTATATTTCCTGACTTGTTGAGTCAGGAAAAAAGGCTGTTGTAGTGATTGTAAATTCAGCTTTTGAGGTGGCACACAAGTATTATTTTACCTGTTTCACGACTTTTTCTTCAGTAATTATGATTTGGCCAAATTGAAAAGTATTTATGCTGTATTACCAATAGAAGCACCAATAGAATTTGGTCATGCTGTTTAAAGGTCAGGGTTTTTACAATCCCTTGCATAAGTCATTGAGACCACAGAAAGTTGCAGAGATCTTTTCATGACTTCAAATATTTTCAAGTTGTTTACCTGTGTGAGACTCAGATTAAAAAAAAAAAAGGTTGACTATGAACACAATACAAAATTTTGGCTATGAAGGGGGAAAAGGGGTGAACAGCTGAAATGGCAATAACAAAACATGCTTTCTTATTTAAAAACATCCTCCCGCCCCGCTCCATTGTAATTGCCTATGTCTCTCTTCTTTCAGTGCAGATGGACGTTTTGAGGGAACATCTACAAAAACTGTGGTAAAATATGATGGCACCATTGCTTGGACGCCACCAGCAAACTACAAAAGTTCTTGTACTATTGATGTAACCTTCTTCCCCTTTGACCTTCAAAATTGCTCTATGAAATTTGGTTCCTGGACTTACGATGGCTCACAGGTTGATATAATTCTGGAAGATTATGATGTAGACAAAAGAGACTTTTTTGATAATGGAGAGTGGGAAATAGTGACTGCAACAGGGAGCAAAGGAAATAGGACTGATGGATGCTGCTGGTATCCTTTTGTTACGTATTCATTTATAATTAGACGTTTGCCGCTTTTTTACACGTTGTTTCTCATTATTCCTTGTATTGGGCTTTCATTTCTAACTGTCCTTGTCTTCTATCTTCCTTCAAATGAAGGTGAAAAAATTTCACTTTGCACTTCAGTACTGGTATCTTTGACTGTTTTTCTTCTTGTTATTGAAGAGATTATTCCATCGTCTTCTAAAGTTATCCCACTTATAGGAGAGTACTTGGTGTTCACTATGATATTTGTGACGTTGTCCATTGTGATAACTGTCTTTGCTATCAATATTCATCATCGCTCTTCGTCTACACACAATGCTATGGCACCTTGGGTTCGCAAGATATTTCTTCACAAACTTCCCAAGCTGCTTTGCATGAGAAGTCATGTAGACAGATACTTTGCTCAGAAGGAGGAAACTGGAAATATGAATGGATCAGAATCATCTAGGAACACCTTGGAAGCAGCTCTAGATTCTATCCGATACATTACAAGGCATGTTATGAAGGAGAATGAAGTTCGCGAGGTGGGTGTATTAGTCATATCACACTGATTTTGTAAAACCGGAAATTGGAAAACCAAGTAATGGTTTACTATGCAGTTGCATATTAAATATGTGCTATGGGATTTCCGGTTCTTGTCCTTTGCTGGAAGCCATGTAGTTATTTCTGCTGGAAAGAAGTGAATATTGGTACAATACTAAGAATTCTTATAGATACTGGGCTGATACAATACGGTCCTTGGGTTCTTTAAAGTCCTTTGCTTTCTGCTAGAAGTAAGTTCATGTTGTTAATTGCACATTTTCAGAGATACTTGTCTGTTACAAGAACATATACTGTAACTTTTCCTGCAGTGCTGCTGGATGTTATTTTCGTGATGAGTGAAGTAGGTATTTTTCATTTTAATGTTGTACCCGAAGGCTATCTGAAAAATGCGTTTGCCTTACATTTTCAGAATAAATACTGCTAAGCCTAATTTTGCAGCTTTCAATTCCAAATAAAAACAATTTTTGATGTTCTAACTTATATTAACTTAAGTACAAAGTATGACCACTTTGGTCATTTTATGCTGAAATCAAACATGGACTGGATGACTTCTTGAGTGTTATCTTATAGCCTTATTACTATTCATCTCTAAATTATATCAAAAGATGTCAAAGGGGTTTTTTTTTTCAGTCTGTACATTTGCACTCTGCACTATCCTTAATGAACGTTTACACCATTTGAGTAAGAGCATTATGAACCTGCTTTCTTTCCGAGCTTTTTAAACTGGCACAGTTGGAACATCAGACACTTAAATGCTACTTTCAGGCTAGTGTAGGAAGTTTGTTGTGTGATCTCATGACACTGCTACCTGTTCCTGATGGCAAGGCCTGAGATTCTTTCAGTTTATACAGAAATGAGTGTCTTCAAAAGTTGCTGGTTGCTGAGAGCGTGTTCTCACATGCTAGCCTAGAAGTTAGCTTAAACTCCTCTAACATACCTTCCAGGACTCGACTCTGACATTATCACAAGGAATCCAGCATAGATTTTGAATGAATGTATTTACTGTACTGTTAAACCAGCATCCAATACCCCTGCATTGTATAAACAACAGAATAGTTTATTATTAAATACATAGTTTCCTGTAAATTAAGGGTTGGTTTTCTTTCTCTTGTTGAATTTACTCTATTTGACTGTGAGTGACAAGAAAGCTGATAAGTGTTTTGTTTTTCAGGTGTAATATTGTTGTGACTCTAAACTTCAGAAATTAAAATACAGCTGACTGAGGATTCACTTGTATTTTATTATTTGGGCCCTAGAGAACACAAGCTTTAATTGCAAAAAGTTGTTAGAAACTACACAGCTAGTGCGCTTGTAGCCTTACCGCTTAGAAAGCAGTAGGCACGGGAAATGTGGATAGCTCCAGTTAAAATCAAAGTCAGTTGTTTGGCAGAGTTTTAATTTGCTCACGTAATTCTATCTGCTGTAGTTGCAAAACTGTATAAATATGAATAATCCCATCAAAAAGGAAAATAGTCTCAAATGTACTGTGAGTATTCTTCCTAGCGTATAATTCTGTGCAGCAGAACTTCACAGCTTTCACAGAGTCACAGAATAGTAGGGGTTGGAAGGGCTCTCTGGAGATTCCCCAGTCCCACCCCCCTGCTAAAGCAGGTGCTCCCAGAGCAGGGGGCACAGGAATGTGTCCAGGCTGGTTTCAGATCTTGTATGTAACACAACGGCTGCTGTCTACTGTTATATTTTTTGTTGTTGTTTCTGTTTGTTTTGGTGTGGGTTTTTTTGTTTGTTTGAATATTGTTTGGTTGGCTTCCCCCTTTGTTTTGTTGGTTCCCCGTCCCCTCCCCTCCCCTTTGCTTCTAGCTCCTGCTGGGGAATTCCACTTTGAGGAGGCTGTGACCTAATCCTAAATCCTGCAGTATGGTAGAAAATTGCTTACTGATTTCATTTCTCTGTAGTTGAGGATGTTCACTGCTTGTCAGGGTCAATTTCTGCATTAAAATGTAGTATTGGTCTATATGGCTTACCAGTCCTCAAAGAGGGAAGTTTCTTCCTGTTCTAGCTCATAGTGTAACTATAAAAAGTTACTGAAGGGGGTTACCAAATGGACCGACTGGAAAAAAGTGTACTGTGAAGTGATTAAGAATCCCAGGCTTTGGTACTGTATTTTTACCTGTTCTCACACATTCTGAACAGCTCTTACGCTCTTTGTCTTTTAGGTGGTTGAAGACTGGAAATTTATTGCTCAGGTGCTTGATCGAATGTTCTTATGGACTTTTCTTCTGGTTTCAGTAATTGGATCACTTGTGTTATTTATTCCTGTTATTCACAAATGGGCAAGTATAATAGTACCTACGCATATAGGCAGTACAAATGCATAAAATATTTTTGAATGTCTCCTGCTAATACGGCTCTAAAGGGTTTTGCAGTAGCTCTATTACCATGCATGTTCTTTGTAGGCATGTTTCTGATAGAGTAAAAAAAATTCCAAACTAGAAAATTATGTTTTATATTACAGCATGACATTCCTAGGATACATAGAAGTCAATTTGCTTAGTGCTAGTGACACCAGTCTACTAAAGTACTTCTAAATCAGGTCAGAATTAAAAGGGCCTTCTCAAGCACTTGCATCTATGATATGTCAAAAAAGCATACACTGACACCTACTGCAAAATAGAAGGGTTTAAAATTTTTTGATGATGATCACTGTAGCCCAATTATTACAATACTAGATACATTGTTATATTGAGTATTAAATATTTGCAGGTATTTACACAGTAGAGTTGCTTATTTCGATTTATTGTCATACGTAGAGGAGAATTTTTATCAGCTCTCTTGAATGTGTTGAAAAAGTATAAAATTTCTACAGAGTAAATTTAAAATAATAGTAAAAATACCAGTTAAACTTCCCATATTTTCAACATGTAAGTAAAAATAGCAGTTTGGCTATGTTTTGCTTTTATAAATTTTCAGTGGAATTTGCTGCTAAGTTTAAAACCTTGTTAATTCTGTCATATTAACATGAACATATAATACATAAGCGTTAAAATGCCTACAGGATACATGTATAACGCTATCTCTGTATCAGCTATGGAAAGGAAGGCAAAGACAATTAAATGAGTTTCCAAGTTGCACAAGTATTCTAATGGACCAGAACATTCAGATTTCTTTATTCTTGATGAAGAATTTGATACAGTATGTTAGTTGCAAACATGTTCATCATTTCCTGCCTTTGTGTGTTACTCAGAATTAAGTTTTTAAGCGCAGCTGGAAGGAATTTGGGGAATGTCTTTCTGAAGTAAATGGACTGAAAATGATTATGCTATGTAACCAAATTAAAAAGCTCCCTTCCATAGCTTCTCTCACTTACAGAGCCATACGTAACTCTGAGCTGTGAGGTCTTACAGCTTTCCATGCTTTCTTTTTTCTGAGAGCGTTGAAAACTAACTTGCAACTTTTTAATTATTCCATTAAAATATATTCTTTAAATACTGATTTTAAATTCTTTACATTCAGTGCCACTTTTCATAAAAGCTTTTATTTCTGAAAGAGGCTCTAAAATAGATGAGGATTTTCCTACAACAAAGTTTTGTCAGTATACGTCGTAATAAAGTTGCATCCTGCAGGGCTAATACACTAATGCCAACCTAGAGCAAGTCTTGGGAAGTCTTTTTATTTGCTTAAATATCTGCGTTAATAATAAGATGTTTAGATGAAAAGTGTAATGTAAATTGTGGTATCTTGGATAATGTAATTTTTTTATAGCGGGTTATGAATTTGGAAAATGGATACATTCCCCCTCACCCCGTATCTCCCTTAGAACAGCAATGTTTGGCACTGTACTGATTATAGTACTGATTGCTTGTGTCGTAACTTATACATAATTGAATATTTATTTCAAATTATTTTCACCTGTAGGACATTCTTGGTTTTGTGTAACTTTTTAAGGCGCATGGGCAGGGAAATCATGCCTGGCAAGCCCTTTTTTCTTTTTTTTTTTTTTAATTCTTTAAATACCACTTTATAAATAACTCTGTGAAGAATCACTCTTCCTCTTCAGTTATACAATTACATCTGGCATTGGATATCCGTATTTCCTCTATTCCCAGCATAATTAATTTTGAAGGTGAATTTGCAAAGATTATCTGATTTAATCCATTAATATCATAATTTTAACTTTCTCAGTCATTACTAGATTAAACAACGCGTCAGTGACTTTCTCCATGTGGAAGCTGCAGAAATACCTTAGATACCTTATTTCATCTTCATATGCAAAATTTCTTTTTATAATCCTCCTTGGGTTTGAATTACTGAAGTTTACTCTTACCTGAACAGAAAGCAAAGTAAGTAAAACTACAGATTAGCGATATACATATTATTGTTGTTTCATTCCCCACCTCATCTCTTTCCCATTGTTAAATGATGTCTGCAGACTGCCCAATTATATCATAAGGTGATTGGCAGCATGTTTGCCAATGAGGTCCCAGTCTTTATACTAGTATAAACTCACTATTTTTGCAAATGCATGGATTTCTTTTAGACACTTCTACAATCTCATCATGACAAACACAGGTAAGATAGCTGACACTAGAATCCCTGGGGTCTTCAGCTTGCCATCAGGTGCGTCTGAAACAAAATGATTTTAATAGACTTGGAAGCATGGATCTTTACCTTTGTAACTGGTTTCTGAATGTGTTGAACTGTAGCTAATGCTACCTTATATAGGTTTTTGTCACTTTGGTCAAAATAAATGAAAATAAAAAAAGCACAATTTTCAACAGTTTATTTCTCTTTATTTTAATAAATGTTACATCACTTGATACACTGTGTTTCGAAAAAAGTTTCCAGTTTTGTACAGAGAGAACAGTTCATATTTTTACAAAATATTTTCTCATGACAGTATTTTGTTGCATTCTTTATTCATGCTTTTATCTGCAGCTACTAATTAAAAAAAAAGTTTGCCTAAGAAGCAATTTTAGCACACTTTACAGGACTATTTTGTATCTACCTGCCTTCCCTTGTCATAAACCACATTGCTATAGCAGGATGCTTCTGTATCCAAACTATCCTAAGTATTTTGATCCTTTGCATAACCTGCAGAATGGATTTTGGTGTGTGTTTTTACCTGTACACACTTTTAAACATTATTATGTTTGAATAGCTTGATGTTTTTTTCTGACAGTCTTCTCATAAGTTGAAAATATGGGGATGCACTGAGTTTACATTATGGCTGCTTTATTATCATAATTATTATTTACCTGTTTGTTTTCCTTTTCTAATAAACCTGCCCATGGTCCTTTCCTCCCACTGTTTGAGTCAGTTTATACACC
>VZSC01011438.1:169130-197387 GCA_013398225.1 Steatornis caripensis
CGGGGCCTGGCGCTGGCCTGGCGACCCCCGCGCTCCCGGGGGCCCGCCGACGCCACGCTAGGCGGACGGCGCTTCCCGCGCTTAGCGCGGGCCGAGGTGCCCCCTCCCGGAGCGGGGAGCGCCTCCCGCGCTGAGGGGGAGTGCGTCGGTGCCGACGGGGCTGTCAGCGCGCTCTACTTACGTGCTTCAGCCACAAGTTGGTTTCCATGATCTGGTTGACTTCATCCTGGAAAACAGAGGCGTGTCTGGAGAGGCGGCGGGCCTCGCGCCGCCCGCGGGCGCCCCGGCGGTGCGGGTACTCACCACCTTCACCAGCTGGGACATGGACACCTCGAACTGGATGATGACGGGGTCGGAGACGTTCTTGACGGGACGGACGAACTGGTTGTAGCTCGCGAAGAGGGCCGCGTAGAGCCGGTGCTCGGCCTCGGAGCCGCCGCAGCCTGTGGAGGGCACGGCGGGCTGAGCGGCCGCGGGGGCAGGCGCAGCCTCCGGGGCAGCAGCACCCCATGGCCGGACGCTTGGCCGGAGTAGGGGGCGATGCCGCTTTTGGTACCCGTCTTGCTGTGTATTAACTGCTTAGCACCCGTGTGGTGCGTGAGGAAAGGCCAGGCCCTGAGCGGGTGGTAGTGTGTCATGATTGGCGTTTGCTTAGGCTGGGAGAAGAAAAGCGATGAAAAGCAGTGCTGTGGCAGAGCTTTTCTCACAAACATCTCTGCCAGTGGGCTCAAAAAATAGTTTCAGGGAGTTACTGAAGAACTGAGGGGTGCAAAAGTGCATTCCCCTCCTAGGCCTGGTCCCCTAGGCCTGCTGAAGCTGCAGGGGTGTGGAGCAGGGCAAGGGCAAAGCGTAACCACGCAGACCAGGCCGCTGGGAAGCTGGCAGACCGTTTCGCGATAGGATTCCCAGGAAATGAGAACTCTGCTTTCTAGCCCGAGTCATGATTGCGTGATTACAGCTGTGATAACAGCCTGTTTCTTAAAATATGAAAAAAAGGATTAAAAATTGTTTAACCGTTATATTCCAAGACTTCTCAGGACATTTGAAGAAATGTGCCAATTACCCGTTTGTTCGTCTAAGTAATCTTGTCCGTTTTGCCACTGCTGCTCATGGTGCCTTGTGGCTGACAGAAAAGCTGCAAACTGAAATTCTTAAACAACAAGGTCTTTCAACGATTTTGGGATGAGGGGTGAGAGCCTGTATTTCACACTGTATTTTTACTCTTGGAGCTAGCTAGGCAATAACCATCCTAACAGCTAGACACTATTCAAAAGCCAACGGCCTTTTATTTTTAGGGACTCTCTTTTAAGCTCTCTTCTGGACAGCACATCCTCAAGCACTGCAACTGAAAAATAGAAAAAGGCCTGTTTCTCATTTATGGATGGTGCGGTGCGGATTTGGCAAAGGCATAGAACTGACGTCTTTTGAACATACTCTACAGTTCCTTTGAAATGCAGATATGAATCTATAGATATTTGCAAGAACATGGGTTTTATGGTTTGGGTTTTTTTTCGGACAGTTATTTTTCAGTAGATAAAGAGTCGGGAGGCAGAAATATCTGCAGGTGACTGATCGGTAGTGTTTCACAAAGGAGGTGTTACTTTCCGATCTCTGTAAGAGCTCCCTTCTCCCTAAGATGAGAGTGCCCCTCATGTGAAAGTCTATTTAGCTAAAACCTCTTTTCCACACACCCCTCTTTTCTTTCCCCCCTGTCCCTTTCTCCTATTCACTTGGAGGGCAATTTTATTTTCAGATTAGTGAAATCATTCGAGCCAACTTGCTAACTAAAAAATGAACATGTTTCTTTCACGCTTTTTAACTGCTAGCCTAGCCTTTGTTATTTATTGATATCTCATATCTCTCAGATCAAGATTTCCTGGAGTAAGCATGCCCAAATCTTTTCAGTAAATAATTTTAAAGCTAGATTTTAGTGACTCTCTAGTATAGTCAATCACAAATTGCCAGCCTTTTTACATGTTACTAGCACTTTAAATCTAGCATCCACGGTATCTAGACAAGCACATTAATGTGGTTTTTATTTAAATGTTTTGGTGCTTTCGATACCTGCAGAGAGAAGGTGCACTGCTTGCAGCACACACTTGAAGCTGTTAATGTTGTTGCTTTCTTGTGGGCTTCTCTACCATATGTGAAAGCACACCTTTACATGTGAAGTGCTTTCTCTTAACGGTAAAATGGCTTTGCGTGTCCTGTTTGGCGTGTTGAGTCAAGACTACTTAACTACTTTACAAGGAGAAATGAAAAAAAAGAACAGCCAGCCTAACAACAAACTATGTAACAAAAAGAGCTGTACTAGGATTCTGTACATTTATCGGTTAGTTTGGAGTGAGCTTCAGCACTTCTTAAAAATAATTTGCACCAAAGTCATCTCTTGTTCACCTTTTCAATTCCCCCCCCCCCCACTTCACCAACAAAGAATAAACAAATGAAGGATCACTCACCTTGACAGAGAAAGCAAACAGCAGCAGTTAGAAGGAGAGCGTGCGTGCTCTCCATGGTGTTATGAATTACTGCCTGTCGACAGAGGCTGTTGCAGATGAGCTTAGCTGCCAGGATTGTATGAGCATGGGAAGTACAGAGAGCTCTGCTCCTCCGATGCGTGAAACGCCTGGAAGCAGCAGACGGCAGGACCCTGAGCTCAGTTCTGCGCAGTGAGCTCCCATTAGGTTTGCTGTGCTGCCCCCTTTCTAGCTAGCCAGGCTGTCAGAGCATGGGAAACAGCAAATAAATTGCAGGCAAAATAGATGTTGTTGTAGGCAAAGAGCAGTCTTCTGGCGAAAATAATAGGCAGGAGTCCTTAAACTGCTGCATAAATGAACCTGGTAATCTGACAATGCTAAAGATTTTTCCAGTCAGCTGCTACATAGGATCCTTCTCTATCAGAAGGTATGCCAATCTACTAGGAGAAGTTTAATTAATAAAAATCTTATAATTTAATTGTGCTGAAATGGGTATTGACATTAGGGATGCTTGATTTAGCAGTGAACTGAGATCATGGGACCTGAATTTCCAATTATGCTGTTAATGTTGAGGTTTTTTCCTGCCTGTGTCTCATCTTGCAGGCGCGTGTGCTGGGTACTTGACCGTATAAAAAGGATGTGCTGTTCCCAGGGGTAATTAAACACATGTACAACTGTTGCCAGGATCTGAGCCCAGAGTGATATAGATAGCAGCTGGGATCTGGCAAGAGCCAGGCGTTTGCGTTGGAGACCAGACTTAACCAAAGCTCTTGAGAATAACTGTCTTTGGACTGGTCCTACTTTCATGAATTAGAAAGGTGAAATTTGGGAAGGGGAGTAAGAGCATAGGATCCCAGCTTGATCCTGCAAAGCCTTACTGTTCAGTGGGAGGAAATGGGAGAGAATGGGGAGTTGTGTTTGAAGTTCAATCATAAATCATGATATGCAAAGTGACTCATTCCCAGGGGCCCATCAGCTTCCTTATTAACTTATATGTCACCTTCTGCTACCCCTTGAACGACCAGATGATGCAAGGCTCATGCATGCAGTGGTTTTTGCACACATCCGGGCAGTCTGTGCGGAGGGAGGACGGGGAGAGAGAAAAATGTGGGATTCCACCCTCGTTCCTGGAAATGATGAGAGGGAAGCCCTGTGGGACAGGAGGCTGCACCCCACAGGTGCTTCACTCCCTGCTGTTAGGGAAGCATACACGATGAGCCAGTTGGGCTCGGTGTTAAGAGGTAGCACTGGGAGAAGGAGCACCAGACCCAGACGGGGTTCAACTCAGCTGTGCTTGGCACAAAGCTTGTTTATCCTGTTTGCCCTATCTCTCAGAGCATCGTTCACTCCATCCCCAGACACATGCTCTTATGATAATTTCTGTAATTCTGTTAGCTTGGAGGAAATAGGCTTTACTGTCCATTTGATTTTATTTCTTTTTTTTTTCCCAGAGAAATTAGCTGCCTGGTCTTTTAGCTTAACCCTTTGTGGATACATTTTTTTGCCTTTTGAGGGCATTAAGACTAGATGTTTTCCATTTCTGCCTTCTTGGTTTCCATGTATGAGCAGCATTATAACTGAGATTTTTGTTTGTTTCTTTTTAGTCCCAGCTAGAAATGAGCTGAAGCTTCAAAAATCATATCATAACCCCTGTTCCCAGAAAGTCAGTGCTTAAGCCTGAGTAATTTGGAAACATCTGATCTGCAGAGGTAGCAAAGAGTCATTGCATCAAGAGACACAGGTATTTTAGCTTAATTTGCCTAGTTACTGAAATTTTCAGTGGTGTTTGTATGTGCAGATGTTTTGTTTCTAAGATCATATGCTGGAGCTCCTGGTGAAATCAGCTCAGGTTTGTGGTAGGATTATTTTTATAGGGGAGAGTGTGGGGAGCTAGGGAGAGTGACGTGATAAGAACACATCACCATGACTGCATTGCGGAACTACATAGAAGAAGAATTTGTATGGGTAGAGGGAAGCCAAGAAGATCTGCAGCAACAAACTACACAGCCTTTGCTTTTTAATAAATATGCCACTTTTAGAGGTGTTTTGCTTTGTTAAGATTTGTTAAGATCAAATCTCAATTAACTCAGGTGATAAGTAAAAAAATATTTTCCCACCTTCGTATGGATTATTGATGCTCCTTCTAGAAAAACCCAACACTGCTGGTCTTTCTAGTTTTCTGTGACTGCAGGGTTGCAGAAACAGTCCCAGGTAAACTCACCTGGAGCCAGATGGTACATGTGTGTGGTGGTGTTGGTGCTTCTACGTGTTCCGATGGAAGACAGGGTCAGGGTTCAAGAGTTTTGTAATGGTAGGGAATGGGGATGAAGACAACAGAGGCTTTTCCTCACTGGTAGGGAAGCAAAGACTAGTTGCGCACTGCCTTTGAAAAACAGCGTTAGTGAAAAATTCATTTTGAATGACCACTTCTCTTCTTTTTTAAATGAAAAGCATTACTGTAAAAACCTTGAAAAGTAGAAATGTTGAAGTTTATTTTGTTTGATGAGCTGAGACCTTATCATATTCATATTAGCCTGCAAGAAGGCATTTTTAATGTTTCCTTTTCTCCAGAAATATTTGATTTTTGAAATTTTGCCAAAAAATCAAAGCGGAAAATCCTACAATTCTTTGAGAAGTTAAACTGGCAACAGTTCTATGTATTATGTAGGTGGAGCTGCCGAGGGTTAGGCAAAAATAGCATTTCCCATTTTGAAACCACAGTTTTAGGAGGTAAAATTTCTCAAAATTTTAGGAATTTGGGAGAAATTTTCCTTTCCAAAATTTGCTATGGATTTAATTATTTCTGGAAACTTTAAAAATAGTGGTGGTTTCCAAGAACATAAGTAGGGAAGAGTATATTGCTTCACTCGTGATTAAAAAAGGAATAAGGTGGCCACAGTGCGTGGGCAGCACCAGAGCCCACCATTTCCTGGATGAGGAGCTTTGGTTCTGCAGGGATCCCTCTGGGGCCAGGGATGTGCCTTTTGAAAGTTTTTTCTATGGTTGTCAAGTCTGAGGGCTCCATCTGCCTATGCTCTGTGTTAGCTGCTAGCTGAGCTGCCAAATCCTTTCTAAAATTTTTGTCCGTGCTGGGGATAATTCAGCTGAAGGCTGCAGTTACAGAGCCAAGCGTTGTCAGTCATTACTGCTCATAAAGATAATGCCAACTAAGAGACGGGAGTACTGGAGGCCTCATTTCAGTTGCATTCAGGCAGTGAGGGGGAGGAGAAGAAGAAAAGGCACCGGGGAGAGGAGTAATGGTTGGTAGGAGAGTGAAAGCGGGACAGAGCCAAAGTTGCTGTTGGTGCTGGGTGAAAAGAGCAGAGAGAGGAGTCTCTGCTCTGCACACGTCCAGCGTCAGCCGGGTGGACTGCAGGGTCTGCGACAGACTTGCTGCATCCTTGGTTGCTTGGCTGGGTGAGCCCCTCTCCCTTCTGCCCTGCAAGAGTGTGCAGTAGCTCATAAGAGCATTTAAGTCTGTGCTGAGATCTGCGCTGCCTCTTTCAGGTTCACTGTACCTGAACACGAGGAAGAACTTCTTTACCATGAGGGTGCCAGAGCCCTTGCACAGGCTGCCCAGAGAGGCTGTGGAGTCTCCTTCTCTGGAGAGATTCAAAACCCACCTGGGCATGTTCCTGTGCACCCTGCTCTGGGGGCACCTGCTTTAGCGGGGGGGTTGGACTGGATGATCTCCGGAGGGCGCTTCTAATCCCTGCCATGCTGTGATTGTGTGATTCTTGTGGGATTTATAGGGGCTTCACATTTACACTGTCTGCGCAGTGCTGGCAGCTGCTCTGGCTTCTCTGTAAGCAGAAAAAGCTGCTTAGCACCTGGGGCAGTGTGTGCACATGTGCTTGTGATTCTCTGTGCCACATCAGTTCCCAGCATATAACGCAATATAGAGAAGCATCTCCCTGCACGGCTGAAGGCACACCTCTGCTCCTGGGGGCCTACCTGTGCCCCATCTCATCTCACAGCTGTTGTTTCAGTTGCCTGCAGAGAAATAGCTCTGCTCTCTAGGTTTGAGAAGGAGAAGAAGACATTTGAGGCAAGAAAGGCAACTTTGACCCATTTAAACTTTACTACCCCCCACTAGTCACCGTGGAAAATGTCCAGAATGGTTAATGTTTGGGGAGTTGACCAGAGCATTGCCGCCCTCTGGGAGGGGAGGATGTGGCAGCTTCTATGGTCACAGGGCACACCTCCATTAATAGGGTGGTCCTACAGTCATGCTTCACCTTCTTGCCCTGTCTTCAGCGATGGACATGGTTACAGTGCATAGGAGAAGGGGAATGGAAGGGAGGATTCATTCTTCTATCATACAACCTAGGGGAGATGCTGCCGCTGCTCGCACAGCCTCACTCACCCCACTTCTGATACTTTTTCACTGTATCTTTCCTAGGCTGCCACACACCAGACCATGCTGCAGAGCTCAGGCCCCCAGGAAAGCCCTTCCAGTGCTCGGGGGTGGGTGTGTGGGGTGCAGGATGGGTGTGTGGCAGCAGTGCTGGGGAGTTCAGTGCATGGGCGGGGAGGGAGTGAACACGGGAATCGGCAAAGGTCCCAGAGTCGCTCTGAATGATTGCAACATGTTGGTATAGCTGTTTTGGCATGTCTAAATCTATGTCGTCTGTAGCTGCCGGGGGATGGTGATCCAGATGGAGATGTAGATCACTTTTGATGAGGGCAAATAGAGTCAGAGCTGTCTTCACCTGTGGCTTGTTGAAGAGCACAGATTTAGGTGTCAGCTAATCCTCCCCAGGGACAGGTGAGCCTCAAATGCCCTTCACAAGTAGTAGTGGATTTTAACACTTTGTTCACCAGTCATTATTTGTACCTATCAATGGTAGTAAAATTGTTATGTGTCCTGGCAACTCTGCAAGGAAAAGCTGAGATTGGTTTAGCTTGAAAAATACCAGGATCACACATCTTTTTTTGCAGGTTACGAGCTACCTGGAGTAAAGTGTGGTGGGGTTGTCCTGTGATGGGAGTCTAGGGCTTTGACCTGTCCTTTGCCAAAGACTTTAAGCCCATATATGCATTATATCCTTTCTTAGCTGATTTGTTGAGGATTATACTTAAATCTGCATTAAAATCTCCCCAGCAAAATACGCAGGTCTGTTTGTTCTCGAATGTCTTCTCCTTATTCTAGCTCCCTTTCACAGTTGTCTTCTCTTCATTCTTGCTGCATGTCACAGTTGTCTTCTCGAGATGCTTTCCTGTGCTCTTAGATTCATGAAAGTGTATATGAACCCCAGTTGCATGAGCTGTTAAAGTTGCAGGGACATTTCAGGACTAAATCTGTATAAAGGAAAATTTTACATTTTATTTATATTTCATCATTGAACAGAGTATATAAATGTTTGTTTATCATATATTAATTTGGCCTCTGTTGATCAATCAGCTATCAGAGATGGCAAGGTGAAAAGCCGATTAGTGGTTACCTCAGAAGTATGTCTCTGTTTCTCAGTTCGGTTTTAAATATCATACTCAAACAGCTGAACAGTGATTCCACCTGTAAAGCTCTTTATAAATCAAACACAAATAGTTTTGATGCATTTAAAGGAAATAAAAGTCATAGCAATACCTTCTTTGTAATAGGGAAATTGCAGTATTATAAGGAAAGAAAATGTCCTTCCTGAGGCAATGTATGTAGAATAGTTTTAAAATAATAATGCTTGTGAGCCAGAATGGCGTATTGTGCAGCACATGCCTTTCCTGGTATGGTTCAGGCTTCAAATAATTGAAAAAAGGGCAAAGATATCACCAGAAGTACTGAACTCATTGGCAAAAATAGTAGTTTTCTGTTTGTTTTGTTTTTTCTTCCCTATTACAGTAAGTCAAGTTCTACTTTCCATTTCTTTACTCTAAATCTGATGTAAGAGCGGCTCAGCTGGCACCTCTGTGGGTCTAACAGAGGGGCCCTGAGAGCAGAATGAGACCCAACATCTATGTAAGTATTGACAATTTTAAATGACAGCTAAGGGTTCGTGGCAGCAGTGTGGTTTTGAAAAAGTGGCTGCAGAAATAATCCAACAGTCCCCAGGACACAAACAAGGACGAATATCCAGAGAAACAGCCTGTCCACTACCATGGCAACATACTTCCAATCTTCAATGACCTGGAAGAAAAAGCCAATTAAAGATATTAGCAATTTGTCTTATTTTTGTACTCTACCTCTTGCTAATGCCTAGTTTTTGCTTACGAAAATAAAAGGAAACAAATCTCAAGGTTCAGGGAATAAACTGACTTTAGGCTTGAGAAAGGATTTTTCTCCTACAACAATTGTGGGCAGTGGAGAAAAATACTGTAAATATTTCTTAGCTGTCTTGGATGCATCAGGTACTGAGCGTGGCCACCTGGTGGAAGCCAGTCCGGAACGACCCACAGTATAATCCAATTAAGGATATTTTTTCTTTAATTTTAGTTTGCAGATGCTGTTAATCTCAGTGGACAAAAATAGATTATGTTTACTGCCCTTAAACAAGGTTAGCTTCAGAATTCTTTTCTTATCAGTAGTCATCTTAATCAAGGGTTTTAATGCATATTAATACTGTCGCTTTTATTAAAATCGTCTTTTGCCTTGCATATGTTGTCTGTGAAAGTCACAGCCTTAGATTCTGTTTTCAAATGGAAATGACTATCAGGCTATTATTGTAAAGGAGAATATATCAATCTTCATTTGCATCTCAGGAATGATTATTTTTTCCTCTCTCATTGATTCTCGTTGCACATGGGACAATCTTACCTCAATGACTTTACCATGCTTGTCAATTATCTCATGTCTTATATTAGAACATTACATATTTTTTTCTTGCAGTGCACATTTTTAATTTCCATGGCTGCTAATGGGAATTGTGCACTTCTGAAATCAGACTGTAGTAAATGTACATGAACAGTTGTTATCAGACCATGGAAGAAAGCAGGGATTAAAATTATGGATCTAGAAAAGTGATATGTAATATCAGAGGACCCTGTGTGAAAAGCATTCAATTAATTTTTGATGTATAAAATACCCTTGAAAATTGTTCTTTATATCACATGGAGGCTTTGTAGATGCTTTAGTATGCAACACATTCTTGCAAGAATTTCTGAGCTATTAGAAAATTTTTTTTCTGCACTGTGAAGTCTGCCTCTGTTCAGTCAGTTTCAATGTTTGCAAGCTCATGTCTAATGTTAATGGCCCAGCTTCTTTATTTATATTGACAGTAATTTCAGCTAATAGAAAACATGAACTGCTCAGCAGCATGCTTCTCAAGGGACTTCTGCAAGATCAGAAACCAGACTTTATTTAATCTGCTTGGCTGAGGGAGGGAGAGCACAACAGGCATAGAGAACCTAGAATCTGACTGGGATCTGGGTCAGAGAGAGGACACTGGTAGCTATGAGGATGATTTTTCCTAACCATGGGTGCTTGTCTAAACAAAACTCTGAACCATTTGAGTTTTTTTAGGCATTATTCACAGTGTGNTGTTTACTGCCCTTAAACAAGGTTAGCTTCAGAATTCTTTTCTTATCAGTAGTCATCTTAATCAAGGGTTTTAATGCATATTAATACTGTCGCTTTTATTAAAATCGTCTTTTGCCTTGCATATGTTGTCTGTGAAAGTCACAGCCTTAGATTCTGTTCTCAAATGGAAATGACTATCAGGCTATTATTGTAAAGGAGAATATATCAATCTTCATTTGCATCTCAGGAATGATTATTTTTTCCTCTCTCATTGATTCTCGTTGCACATGGGACAATCTTACCTCAATGACTTTACCATGCTTGTCAATTATCTCATGTCTTATATTAGAACATTACATATTTTTTTCTTGCAGTGCACATTTTTAATTTCCATGGCTGCTAATGGGAATTGTGCACTTCTGAAATCAGACTGTAGTAAATGTACATGAACAGTTGTTATCAGACCATGGAAGAAAGCAGGGATTAAAATTATGGATCTAGAAAAGTGATATGTAATATCAGAGGACCCTGTGTGAAAAGCATTCAATTAATTTTTGATGTATAAAATACCCTTGAAAATTGTTCTTTATATCACATGGAGGCTTTGTAGATGCTTTAGTATGCAACACATTCTTGCAAGAATTTCTGAGCTATTAGAAAATTTTTTTTCTGCACTGTGAAGTCTGCCTCTGTTCAGTCAGTTTCAATGTTTGCAAGCTCATGTCTAATGTTAATGGCCCAGCTTCTTTATTTATATTGACAGTAATTTCAGCTAATAGAAAACATGAACTACTCAGCAGCATGCTTCTCAAGGGACTTCTGCAAGATCAGAAACCAGACTTTATTTAATCTGCTTGGCTGAGGGAGGGAGAGCACAACAGGCATAGAGAACCTAGAATCTGACTGGGATCTGGGTCAGAGAGAGGACACTGGTAGCTATGAGGATGATTTTTCCTAACCATGGGTGCTTGTCTAAACAAAACTCTGAACCATTTGAGTTTTTTTAGGCATTATTCACAGTGTGTTTATATCAGCTTTAGTGTGCTAGCTAGTAGCTCATTAGTAGGGCAAGTGAGCAGGGCAGCAGCAGCAGCACTGCTTAAATGCATCCTGGATGAAGTACTTCTCATAGCCAATAATGAGTCAGTTTTAACTCAAATAAAAGAAGCATCAGCTCTTCTGGCATTAGGATTTTGATCCTACTCATTGTGTTTGCCATAAATGGACAGATATCTTAGTCCAGAGTGAGTGTTCGCAGAGGCATTTTACCATTTTTACCAAATCCTTCTATGTCCAATTAGGTAAATAAATGCTTGGGCTGCAGGTAGATTGTTTCTGGTTAACATGGCCTGGCTATGGGTTGAGTCACTGAGTTACTGAATGTGATGGGTAGAAATATTCTTTTTCTGACCCGGAACTGAGTATTACTCTTACCCCCTGCCAAACACTACTTGAATGTGACAACACAGCTTTTTCAAGGGTGTTTCATAACTTACTCTGCAATCAACATTCTCTCTTTATAGAAATAGCCATGTTACTTTCCAGGACAGTATCAGCATTTACCAAATTGCTATTCATTGGGTTCCTTTAACGGCAAAAATTATCTCTTAAAAGCTATAGCTAGAATATCTCTAAAAATTTTAGAATAGCTAGGGAGTCCAAGTATACTTTCTGAAGAACAGCGTGTTGCAGAGGAGGACAGGAGATGAAGTTTGGAAAGACCAGAATGATTTCTCATTTTTACTTACACTCTGGTCATTGTCATCATTTTTCATGTGCTCTGCTATAAAACTGACTCCGTCAATTGCTTCTTGGACTTCAGGAGAAAATTTCGTGCCTGTTCGTAACCTAAAATCTCGATGACTGCTGACATTGTCAAGCGTCTCAGTGATTTTCATATCGTATTTTTTGGCAGAGGCTGTATTCAAAAAATAGGTAGAGTTCTTGTAGAAGTCGGCTGAGTCCATACAAGGATTCTCTGCTTTTGTCTTTTTGCAGTTGCACAGCTTTTGCCTTGGAGAATTATTTTCTGGGCGCTTCATGAACAGATAGGCTGGGAGTCTTTCAAGGAAAACCAGCTTTACCCAAGGGGGCATAGTGTGAGTACTTGGAGATCTGTGGTGGACATTGAGTACACAGACACTGGTAACTATTGAGAAGGTCACTAGTACCATTGTAAACATGAGATACTTCCCAATCAGTGGAACATCTAGAGATGTTGGAGGGACGATTTTGGAGATCAGCAGCAAGAACACAGTCAAGGCAAGCAACACAGATATGCATAAGGTCATTTTTTCACCACAGTCTGAAGGCAAGTAGAACACCAGGATGGCTAATGATGTAATTAGCACGCAGGGAATTATAAGATTGATGGTATAAAAAAGAGGTTTCCTTTTAATAATGAAGTCGTATGTCACATCGACATAACTGGGGTCCAAAGGATTTACAGTTCTTCTTCCAGGGAGTGCTACAATGTCCCACTCTCCACTTGGCGTAAAGTCGTCCATGCTTGCCATGGAAGTTTTAAGTACCATGTCTATTTCTGTGTGATCATATGTCCAAGACCGGAACTTTAATGTGCAATTTTGTTGATCAAATGGGAAATGTTTAACTTCAATCTTGCAGGCACTCTTGTAAATGGCTGGTGGCAACCAGCGAATGCTTCCATTATTCTTTACAATTGCATTTGTGTATAGTGAAACTTCATATGTGCCATCCGCACTAATGAAACAAGAGGAAAGAAAAAGGAGAGGAGATAATAAAACATTAAGAGGAAAAACATAGTTCAAAACAGAAGAGCTCTGGCATTCTTAGTCTTGTGGGCCTCATTTGTTTCTAGAATCAAAATGTAGTAATAATTTGATTTTGAAATCTATGTTATAGGCAGGTATAACTTGATAGAGATATTAATGTATGCATTTCTCCCAATCAGAGAATTGATATTTGGTCCAATACTTAGAAAAATTATTTTATAAAATTATTATTGAATTATAAATATGCATCTCTGCTTCATCCAAAGAACTCAAAGTAGTTTGTAAATATTAGTTAAAGTAATTAAGGCTTACTACATCTCTGAAAGCTGACTAAAAATGAGATCATCCAGCATGAAAATGGAGGTACTTTCGATCTGGAACACAGCCACCGCTAAAAGCACACGGCAACACTCCTAAGTGACTTGGACGAGGAAATAAGGATGAGCAGTGTTAGTTAAAAATGCAGGGACAGTGTAAGCAGAAGAAATGGAATTATATGGTTTATAATTTATTGCATCACTCCAGTTAATGTTTACTTATTACAAAAACAGAACAAACAAGCCACAGTGGTCTTAGTGCCTGCAAATAATCTTGCCTTTGTATCTCCTTCAACTACTGCACTTCCATCAGGCAAGTCTTCTGTGTTATGATGGGCCCTTGAATTCAGAGAGAAGATCCTTATCAGTCAGTAGTCAGTATCTTCTCCTGTCCAATGTTTATGGGCAAACAACTCAGGGCTGTTTGACCTGCCCTGAGGTAGAAATGTGAAGTGGTCAATTGCTGATATAGATTCTTGAAATTTAGTGTGAGCATATTCACCACATCTTCTCACGTGTGCTGTGCAGCACCTTTGAAACTCAGCCAATTGGGCTACCAAATGAAAGTGTAACGGTAGGAAGGAGCAACTATTAGTGACTGTCTTGACAGTTGAGGAAACTCAAGGGTTTGTTCCTATGTTGATCAATCACTTTTATTAAAAACTGAGTTAGCCACTTTGTTAGACTGCAAAGAAGAGTCTGGACTAGATACGTCCCACGTGCCTGCCTTTTGATAAACAAATATATATGTTAAAAATGCACATAACCTAGAGATAGTATGTTATCTGCAAAAATATAAGACCAAACTCACTGTAAGTGTAAATGAATGAAGTTCAACTGACTATGGTTAAGTAGCACCCTTTTATTTGAGTGGGAATTTGCTCCTTAAGAGTTAATAAAAAGTCTAACGAATCACTTGTTTGTTGACAGGACATAATGGAAAACGGAGTTATTTCAGTGCTAAAGTGGATTTTTCCCTAAGCAGAGGAGTGCTACAAGTATCCAGGGCTCGGCACATTTGTAGCTGTTCTGCATATCAGTTACACTTGACTCTGGGAAGGCCTCATGTTGCAAACCGTGGTGCCTGCCACTGAGCAGAGACCCATGCAGGTAACTCACATAGGCGGTGAAACAACCGGGTGCAGAAGTGAGTGGCTACAGCATACGAGGATCATTAGTTCATTGCCAACTGAGTTAGGTTTACCCTTACGCCATACAATGTACTGAGTAGACTCCTGCCTGAGAATATGTAGGTTCTTCTGCTGGCTGCTCCCTGGCTTGGCTGTGGCACAGAGGTTGGGCTGCTGCTGGTGCTGTCTCAGTGCCCTCTGCAGTCGTGTGCACAATCTACGAATGGATAGAGCTGTGGGGCATGGGGATGCTCTTTGTGTTTTCCTTGGCACCTTCTTGAACTCTCTGATGCCTATGAAACACTGCTTCAGCAGCAGAAAGCTACAGGGGGTTGTCCTTTAAAATTTAATTTGAAGCTTTGTACTAATGTAAGAATCCAATATGGTAAGGCTAAAAGCTTCTTCCTGTACATTTAAGAAGCTTTTAAAAACTGTTTCTTCCCATTCTTACAATCCATTAAATGGTATCATTTGGGGAGTAAGGAAGAAAGAGGCATAGGCCAAGGACACAATTTACCAGAACAAGATTTGGCCAGGCAGAGTACATCCTGATCCACTGGCTGAATTATTTTGTGACTAATACAATAGTTTTAAGTACTTCTAAAATCTGATTTCTAGTAGTAGGATTCCAGGGACTTAACTCAGTTATATATAAACTTCCTAGGTTTTCCGTATGTGTATGTTCATAAACTGTCATGTGTTCCTGGATTCATTGATTTTCAAAGTATCATGAAAGGATATTGTAAGTTTTAGGGTTTTTTTTTTTCCCAAAATACTTGATATCATCCACTTCAAGGCTTTGCTAGAGACATAAAAACAAAACAAAATTGGCAGTTAGCTGTTTGTTTGAAAGAACTGAAGTATGGTCTAGCGCCAAGTTTTTATTTTTCTCAGTACTGTAAAGCAACAGGGTCAAATATTGACAAACTTATTATGTATTCTTATAATTGATTTTTTAATGCCTTATGAAAATAGAACATAATTTGTTTTTGTAAATGAATATTAACTCATGGAATTCTGGTACATGTGAACTTTGTAACAGATTTATGTCCTGGAATCTGTGGTGGAAGCGAAGGGGAAGAAGTAGGAGACAAAAACGTAGCTCAGAACCTAAGATGTCTGATAGAATTCCAGATGTCTCATCTTCTTGCGAACATCACCAGTGTATGGATGCACTTGTGCTTACAATTCATGCTTTCCCTATAGTCTAGTCTGTTATAGATCTGTCTCTCAGTTGTGAGCCTTGTCACGGATCCTCTGGTGCTGTAACAGTTCACACTGCAGACATGCTCCAGGTCTGCTGGAATTTCTTTAACCAGGGCCCTGATTTTACTAAAATTATCTTTGAGGCCAGTACCCCAGTCAGGTACTGGCTAAAAGTTATAAAAGTCAGTTTTAGAATTTTATCAGACCTACTTCACTCATTCTGATGCTTGTTTCTGGATACGTGGTTAAAATTTTGTTCACTGTCTGCAGAAACTACAGAATTATTACTTACTTATTGTAAAGCACAATGTCTGGCAACCAGATGTGTTTTGCAGGTATTCTCAGCTTATTTATTCCTTCATAGTCAGAGGGCTTCCAAGCCAAACGATAATCAATCCACTCCTAAGAGAAGAATTGTACAACAGTGATGGGGGTATCCAGACCAGCACTAACAAAACAATCACTGTGATGGAGTGAAAGCAGTCGCATTTGTGGTTTGCAAGAACGTGCCTGTGGGTTTGGTTACCTGATTCAGCCAGACGTTGGTAGTCATGATCTGCTCCCGTTCATTCTGCGGGAAGAAGAGAGAGAAAAGTTGTCCTCTAAAATGTTTCACTTTATTGCAGTAACAAGAGTTATTCAGTGGGCTTTTGAGGTTATTTCCAGCTGCACAGAATGATTTTGTATAGTGTATTTCAGGACAGGCATTTCTCTGCTGGTATGATGGCCAGTCTTGTGCACATACTGATGATGAATAGTAACGCCACAAGTGTAGAGCTCCAAGTGGCTTTTAACAAGCACAGTTGTGACTGGAGTGAGTGTGGCTATTTGGGAACAATTATCACCACCTGCCGAGCTGTTTTCAACTCTCCCCTCTCTGGATTTGATTTAATGAAACAGAAGGCACATTTGACCACCAGGAAGGCCTGGATTAATTTGTGTGAGGTTTATGTATGGTTTGCCATGTAAGCTCTCAGCTGGCAGGGTCTGCTTCATAGAACTGCTGTCTCTCTGGACAGCAGTTCAGAAGAGGTCTCTCTTCAGCAGGTCTGTGTGGCTGGGGCTCTGCTGGAGGGGCAAGGTAGGAGGTCAAAGAGTCAGGAGGATTTCTGCAGGAAAACAAGTTAATTATCCGATCCTGAGGAGCTTTGAGATTGTTAGAGCCTATAAGATGCGTAATTTTGCTTGAGGAGTGAGGATACAGAGGGATAGGGACTGAGCTGTGCCATTCTTGATCCTTGCCCATTCATCTACTCTGTTTAGGTTGTTGATTGCTGGGGCCTGTGGGGGCAACACACCTCCCTTTTTATGCCCAGAATTAGCAATCTGGGAGGACACTGTGGTAGTGGCGGCAGTGCACTGTGTGAGAAGGCATGTCTGTGTCCAGGTGGAATTGTCCATGAGAGAAGGAACTCTTGTCCCCGAGTCATCTGCTATACATGAGAGTATCTCCTGTATAAATCAGCCTGCAGGTGTGTATGAAAGCTGCTATGTTTGTACAGTTTCCCTTATGTTCCAGCAGTGTCTCTCTTCCTCTTGAATGTCAGAATAGAAATTATATAGGTGTCTTAAAGTTTGCAGCGGTGCAGTTCCTGGCCCATACACAAATTTTGGCAGGGATGCAGTCATCTGTACCCCCTTTTTGATCCACAGAGGGAGCAGCAGAGTTGAAAGCCCTGATTCAGGAAATTATTCCCACTTATGTACTAGATCTTTTCCCTACTGCAGTTAATGCTAAAGGTGTGTACTGATACCTTGGAGGAACTGTTAAACACATGCTAACCTTGTGAGTGAAAATGTCTTTCAGACCCATTGAAGTAGTTTTTATTGAATATGAGGAGTTGCTTACATGAGGATTGTTTTATCCATGTTAAGTTATTCCAGCCAGAACTAATGTGTCTTTTTCTTTACAACATTTTGCTATTCTTTGCTGGTATGCCTGATGTGCCATGAGATTTTGAGCTGCTGTGTGGCTTCTTTTCAGTCCATTCAACCACATTTCTTTGATGTAAGCAGCAGAAGATGGTTTAGCATTGTGTACACAGGATAGATCCTGACCTGGTGTAACTTACTACAGCTGTACTGAAATCAGTGGAATTATTTTGATTTTTTGATCAATGGAATTTTATTGGATGACGATCTGGCCACTGCCCTTTGTTGCTTAGGGATAGATTGATCTCCCTGTTGTAGCTGCATTCTGAAGTATAAAACCAGTAAATCGCATGTATGGGCCCTGCCTATTAAGTATCATTACGTAAACGAGAAAATAGTAGGGACATAGTTAATGATAGGGACCAATATGAACTAGAGTGCTGTGCAGTTAGTAATGAATTCAAAGGCGTAGCCTAATTTGAACTTACCACGCTGATGAGCTGTGCCAGGGAAACCTGCAGTTCTATAGATACCAACTGAGATGAGTTGACAGCTGGTCGAATTAACTTATTGTACCTGTCAGGACTCAGTAGGTGGTTCATTAGCTTTTCTTCAGCATCTGCTGCGGTGCTTCCTGTAAAACACCATGTGGCAGGATTATAGAAGGGAGACCAAGTGACATGGCGTAGGGATCACAGAATTTCTGTGCATCGGATCGTCTTCATGAAATAATGAGGGCTTTTGATTTTCTAAAGACTATGGGCTTCTGTGAACAGAAGGATGTGGTGCTTGCACCGATACCTGTTCTGCTGAAGTTGCCTGTCTTTCACAGAGCATAGATCAAAGCAGATAAATCAGAACTCTTTGGTTTATTCACAGTAAAATGTGAGGCTCAAATTGATAGGTGCTTTTGGGAACACATTCAGAAATAGAAACTGGGAGCAAACTGCTCTCCTAATAACAGAGGAAGAACATTTCAGCAATCCAAATGCAGGGATTCCGGCTGTGACTTCTCTCTTTAGTGTCGTAGGAGACAGAATGGCAGGCGCATGTACAAATTGAAAAACTCTGATCTGTGTAGGGAAGACCAGGGGATGAGCTGCGGGACTCATAAGCATTTTTTAATGGTTGGGAGCTCCCTGGTAGCTAGTGTTGTTTCTGTTTCAGAATGATTTTGTTTGAAAACCTGACGCAGTACGTAAGCCTTATTTTATGTGGAAACAAAACACGATTTATGGACTAGCACAAATACCATAAATCTTAGGTGGCTAGAGCTGGAGTTCAGTGACTACAAAATATAGTATCTGCAGAATACTATCAAACAAGCCTGAATGTTCTCCATGGAGGACAATGGTTTATGGCACAGCCCCAGAGGTAACTGCATCTGTTCCCATGTTCTTGCATGTGCTTTTCGAAGCCATTCTAGTGGACTTTTCAAACCACTATTGACCACATAATAATGCTGATGAATAAGGTCCTGGTAATGTCCTGCAAACAGAATTGACCCAGAGGGATTCTGCTGTATGTCAAGTAATTCTGTGTTGTGTTATACAGCTCATATATATATGGACACAGAGGTTAATGCAAACAGATTCTGATCCAATTGATGATAGAATGATTATTCCATAGGAAAGGGCGCCTAACTCAACCCTAGAAACTGCAGAAATGATGATAGTGTCCCTACAGCATACTTGCTTTGTTATTCCCCAGAGCAATTCCAGGCCGTAAAAACCACTGGCCATGCAAGTATTTTAAATTTGTGGTACGTTATTTGTTCTGTTTTTTTATGTTGTGACATATCCATAAGATCCAGAGAAAGGCAGACATCCGAAGGCCAGGATCACATAAGCAGCCGAAGTTTGTGCGCATTTCTAGAAGGTGCCTAGTTTCCATGTGAACTGGGCTGTAAGTTGCTCAGGAGAACAAGTCTCTGTTGAAACTTGGTACTTCTGAATTCCACTCAGATGAAAAAATACTGTAAGGATTTCTTGTTTCTGATCCAGCAAGAAAGCGGAGAGACGTAAAAGGAAACATCATCGAACAGATTTTTCACATCTAAGAACAGCTTTTACTCAAGCTCAGGGGAAAGGTTGAGATAAGCGCCAGGCTTGTTTTAATTCTTTTAAGACCAGCATATACTATGGCATTGGTAGTACAAGTTTTGTCACATATACTTAACCATAACATTTATTTTCAGAATAGGCTTCTCAAGTACTTCCTCAGCCATTTAGGAAAACATCTGTGTTTGTCATGTCAGTTTGGTTTTTGATTCACAGTTGCTTTGTACCTCCCTGCAAGTCATTATAAAAGCACTAGTACCATGTGATATTTTAATATTGCATTTATTCTCAATGTAAGCCTGTCTAATCAAAGGCTTTTCAAGTTAGAGCTATGCTGATCCTTGCTAAGCTCCAGATTCTGCTTTTTCTTGTGTTTTGCAATCAAGAGAGAGCTAAATTTGATACCGTGAAGAAAACACGGCTGCACTTCAGGAATGAATCGTTCTGTGTTTTATAAGGATAGATGAGAAGCCTTGTGGTAGCTAAAGACAGGATCTTGGTTAAAGTTATTTTATTGTGTTGTTTTGGTTTGGTTTTTTTTAAACAAACATTGCTGCTGTTGTGTGTGTAAGTGGCATAAGCAGATGGCTGTAATTCAAGTACAAATAAATTGCAGTTTGGTTTCTTTCATACAACGGTCACTGAATGCTGCTAGCAAAGACGGTGAATTCTTGTTTGAATTGTTAAATATGTTTTCACTGTGTTGCCATCTGTTTATGTGAATATTCTAGCACATGCAGTATTTGCCGAACAGCGAGTAAGAAGTACAAACTGCAGAATATTTGCAGAAAGCCAATTCCAAATTTGTAATAATCCTATTCTCTGAAATCTGGTTTTAGCAATCATAGTCGTCTGGTCTGCAAATCAAAACATACTGTGGGGTCTGCATGTCTGATGAAAATGGCTCGCATTTGGGAGTACTGACTCTGGCAATAAACTTTATGCAGATGAATAACAGGCCGTGACATAACTATAAAAAATGATTTGTTAAATAATGAATCCCGTTAAGAAATCATTATCCGTTCTTAGGGGAGGGTTTCCTGTAACGAATAATTCTTTATGAAATTGCCGTCCCATCCCAACCTTTAAATAACTTAATCCTCAGAAATAAAGATCGAAGGGGCTACGCGCTCATCTCACTCAGATGCCTGTATCAAACACCGCTAGATGTCAGCAGTGCACTGCTTTAATGGGTGCTAAAGCCACTCTCTGTAAATAACGTGTAAAAATCGGTGATTCTTGTATAATTTTTATAATCTATTTTCCTTTACCAAGACACATATTAACCAAATGACACCTAATGAGAACAAAATTACCAGGCATTCGAGTTCATCTTTATATGCATTTCATGATGTCAGTAGCCGTGCATTTGAAAGTCCTCTTTTTTCCCCTCAGAGTTGGAAGAAATGGAAGTGCACAGTTTCCCTCACTAACTGTTTTTTTCCAAACAGCAGTAATCACCAGAAATGTTGCAGAGGGTAGACTGATGCTTTTAGACAAATGATTTTAACAAGAATGATGAAGCAGTCCTAATTTGGGGGTGGAGTATTTTTGTGTACTGAAAGCAGTAATAGAGAAAACACATTGGGGTGGATGCTGAGCTAGGGAAATTGTTTTAGCTTCACTGAACACGCTACACATCTGCGCCATGAGAAGGAGAGCAAATTGCCACGTAACTCGCAGTACACATTCCGCAGTAAGTTTGTTTTTTCTGCAGGAGTATGACCATGAAAAAAAAAAATTTGCTTCAGGATGCTTCCGATTTCACAGTAGAAGAAACAAAACCACAGACTTCATTCACTCCCCTGTGCAAACTTTCCCTTTTACGTGGTCTAATTTAAACAGATAAAATGAAATAGTGCATCCAGTGTTATGTCGTTTATTTTCAGTGTAATGACAAATATGCTGGAGAGATTTCCACAAAACAGAGTAAGGAGCAATGGTGACAAATATGGGCACGTGCACTATTACCACCGTCTAAATCACAAAACTTAACATAAGGCATGTTTCCCTAACTTCAGTTATTTTAATAAATGTTGAAGTAGCATTTTTTTAGAAATAATATATCGTAGCTTGTATTGTCATTTTTGTTCTTTGCTCTCTCACAAATAACTTACGTGGACAATGGTGACATACAAAATTCCTGTCTGTGGTTAGTAAAGAGCAAGGGAGATGCAGCAATAAGACAGTCCCGTTGTCTTCTTTGAAATTGCTTTGTGATGTTACTTCTCAGCACACTCTTGAGTAAAAAGATTTATATAACCTCTTAGAACAGTGCACGCTAATTTGGAACGCTTATTGTCCCAATGGAAGTAGTGGTGGATTTAGTGTATGTTAAAGACTGTTTTAATTTCTACACTGCAATTAATGCAAATAAAAAGGCAATACTAATGGGTTTAAAAGTGTGTAATCTAAGAATCTAAAGTAGGCCCTAGCTCTTCATTTGTTGCAAAGCAGATGTTTTCTAAAGTTGCCTTTCAGTGACTGAAGAAACAAAACAACTGTGAGAGGTAATTATGGGAAAGATGTGATTTTTTTGTCTCGGTTCAATTTCAGCCAGTTTCACTCTGGACTCTTCAGTGGAGTCTCTCCAAGGGAAGAAGCTCTGATGGTAAATGCACTATTTCATGCTGCTGTCGGGCTGCGTGTGTTGGCTAAAACACATGCGAGAGATCCCGGCAGATCAAAGAAAATGTTCTTAATGTAAGTTTTTAGCATATATTTACATATTTCAACTTAATTTAAATTGTGTACATCCTAATCAAACAATTATGAAGTATGAACTTTGCAAAATATATGAACTTGAGCCAATCATTTTAGAGGGATGAGATCTGTCTTATTTATGGTTCATGTCATGGGTCCGTTTTTATTTTTTTGCTCTCAGCACAGTACATGCTTCTCCCAACACAGATGATCCTGGGAGCATCTAAAGGGATATTATTTAGTGATTATCATTGTCATCTGCTACTGTTCTGTCATTTTATCTTCAGCTTACTGTCTGTCCATATCCACCGTAGTGAATTTGCTGATACCGAACAAGCCAGAAACAACACTAAAATAATCAATTGCAGGCATCCTCTTAAAGTCTGCAGCCTACTGAGGTGATAGTTACAAATCGTCCGAGAGCATATATCACAGTTCTACCTCCTAGCCTCGAAAGCTATCACTGTTCTGCAAACTGTATCTGAAAGAAAAGATCACTTACCATTGAAGTAAAAGGAGCCCACTACAAAGAGAAAGAGGGTGTATGTATTCCTCATGGCAATAGCAAGAAGAGGTGGATTACTGTTCTTCAGTTAAGACAGCCGGCTCTGTTGTCAGGGGTGCACAAGGAAGAGATGTAAAAGCAAACCTGAATCTTGGAGGTATTAAATGCCTGGAAAGAGACAGACAGTAGGACCTGGCAGAAGCATTCTGTAAAGTGGAGTTTTCGTGAGCATAGTGGTCCCTCCCCCTTTGCAGCTGTTAAAAGAGCTTTGTGAAGAGGAAAAGCATGTAAAAGAGGGAACATAATGTGATAATGTTGAATAAGAGGAAATGAAAGAGCAAGCTAAGGAACACAATCTGCAAAACACAACTGCTTAATTCTTGCTGCTAGGTAACATTTAGAAGGCTTTTTGGTTAATAAGAGCAATGGGTGGGAATAGCTGTGTGGGAAGAGCTGGATATAACTGTGCCATAAGACCTGTTAGTGAAAGACATGACAGTAAATTATAGCCCTAGCAGAGGTTAATTTTCTTTGTCAAGAGAAAAAGTTGATTGCCTACTGCCAACCCTTTTCTACTCCAAGGCTCACACATGTGATCTCTGTACACTAGAGCTCCAAAAGGCTTTTTGGGAGCAGCAGGAGAGGAACCGAGGATTTGTTGCCACAGGATTTTTAAAAGAAAGCTAAAGCAGCCTGTTGAGAAACAGCAATAGCTGTATTGGCACTCCAGAGGAGCATTAGAGAATTTCTGTGAAAGTCTTCTCTTACAGCTGAAGGGTTCATCATAGTATAGAGTATCATGTGTTTTGGGACTTGCCATGGGAAGATTTCTGTAGAAGGAAGAGGAAAGAAGATCTGACATGCCTTTTGCAAGCACTGTAGGACAGGCTGAAGACCCTGGATAGGAAAAAAAGGTTTTAATCTTCTAAATACTCTTTTATCTCCGCATTGATGTTCCTCTCTGCTTCAGCTGGCCACAGGATGCAGTTCTGTTCTTGTCTCATCTCCCGAAAGTCTAACACCATTGGCTGGGGTGGAGGCATTTCTGATTTACCAGCATAACATACCAGACTTCTGCATCTGGCACAGTTGCTACCTGACTGGGATTATTTGGAGAAGGTCACCTGCTGCTGCTTCTAGGCAAGCTATCAGTGTAGTGTTGAACAATTTGTTGCCTTCTCCCTAAACGTTTTAGCCACCTTCTTTTTTCACTAAACAGGCCAGTATGTTATAACTTTGTTGTCTTTAAAGGAGCTGCTATCAGAAGTAGCCTAATACGTAAAGACACTACTCAAATTTTTGGTAATTGTGCTACCTACAATCTGTTTAACTCCTCTAAACGGTTTATTGATTATTTTTGACTCATTACTTTAGGGTAGGAAGATGGATTCAGTGAGACAAATGGAAAAGCACTCACTGATGCACTCCTATTTGGATAAAACAAACTGTTAGAAGTCAGCTTTGATGAAGTGGCTTGTGCTGTTGCCTTCCCTTACTCTTAAAACTCAAGGTATGTCAACTATACCATATCCTCCACTGAGGATTCCCAGTAGTTCCTTAAAAAGCCCACAGCCTTCTGTCACAAGAAGGATGGCTTGTACATTCTCACCTTTCTTCACCTGCAATCTCAAACAATTTCCTTTAATATTCCTTTAATATAATACCTTCAGTTATAATCTCTTAGGTTTTACGGTGTTTTTAGCTTCAAAACATAAAACCTTGATCTCTTGTAACTACTAAACTTTATATATAATACACATGATCACTTTGTTTAGAGGTGGATTCATTGCATCTTAATGCAATGCAAACAGATCATAAAAAAGTTCTGTGGACTACCTGGGAACTGATGGTTAATAATTTCTGTATATTAAAAAAATGTTTGCAGCACACTGTTGTCTTACTGTTAGCCATTCCAACAGAAGTGTGCTGGTATTGCTGCTTATCTTAATGATTAGGTCCAGCCTGGTATCAGAGATCAACCTGTGCTAGTTCCTGCCTGTTATTTTAAGTCTATTTTGTGCTTTCATCACTTCCTTTTCACTCTTATTTGCTATCTGTTAGCTGGGATTGATTTAAATTTGGGTTGTTTAGCTTGGAGGACAAAAGGTTCTGGGGAGACGTTATTGCAGCCTCTCAGTCCTTGTAAGATGGGGACAGACTTTTTAATAGGGTCTGTTATCTTTAATAGCGATAGGACAAAGGATAATGGTTTTAAACTAAAAGAGAGTAGATTCAGACTAGATATAAGGAAGAAATTTTTTACAATAAAGGTAGTAGAACACTGGCACAGGTTGCCCAGAGAGGTGGCAGATGCTCCCTTCTCCCTGGAAACTTTCAAGGTCAGGTTGGACGGGGCTGTGAGCAACCCAATTGAGTTGAAGATGTCCCTGCTCATTCCAGGGGGGTTGGACTAGATGGTCTTTAAAGGTCCCTTCCAACCCAAACTGTTCTATGATTCTAAATGGGAGTTCAAATTCTTACCTCAAAATAGTGTGGGAACCAAGGAGAAGGAGAATGGTTTCGGTGAGACAAATAGGAGAACACTCATTGTGGGGACATCTCCTTGGATGGAAAAAGCCAGTGCAATCCTAGTGGGTACGTGTGAATAGACTAACTGCAATGAAAACATAACACTATTTCTCTGCTTTCCTCCAGCATTTAATTACCAGCATATAGAAATGGAGCCTTCCCACAGAAAATTACCCTTTTGTAATAGTCACAAACGCTAGGAGGTGTGTCCCAAGCAAAAGGTTTATGCTGAGGCCTCCACTTCTTGCTTCTCACTACAGTGTGCTTGGCTTGTACCTTGGCAGGGTCTTGTGTGGTCAGAGACATTCCTACACCCTTGAGCCTGCTGAGCAATGTTGTCTCTCATAATGTAAGGGGAATTGCTCTCAAGGAGCTGTGCCTCCAGTTACAAAGGGTAAGTTTGAGTAAAGCACCAGACTGCTGCGGAAGAAATACTGCATCTGTTTTTCTGTTTTTACTTTCTGATACCTGACCTATTTCTCCTTAAAGGCAAGTCTTCCATCTGCCATCCCAGCCTCTGTGCTTTTGCAGCGGTTACAGGAGTAACAGATGTATGGACCCTGAAGTCACTCCGCTTGTACCGTCTATGCTGCTTGATGCTTGAGAGTTAAACAGAAGCTCAAGGTATAACAAAACAGATAGGGATTGCTTCACCAAAGCAGTGGGCCATCACAGAGCAAAAGGGTCACAAATCATTCACTGATTGCACTACTTTTGCTGCTGAAGCTGAGGTGGACAAGGACAATTACCACAGCTGGTTTTCTTCTCTCTGGCCATATTCCTTCCTTTGCCATTCACTTATGTTCATTCGTTCTGACAGGTCACTGAAGGTCTTCCTTGACCACTTGTACTATGCAATCGCTTTCCCCACAGTAATGCTGCAGGATTCCATTTGTTCATTAAGTTGAGATCCTGAAATGAAAAGTCTTTTTAGTAGACTAGTATTAGTGTATGTGATATTCTGCATTTGCATGTTAATGCTCCATGCAGGCATGGGAATAGGCAGAGAGCCATTCACTAAACTGGCTGGTGGTTTGTTCCTGGTACTGTAATGCTTTCCGTGCCTTAGGGTATTAGAGCTCACAAGTGCACAAGGAATGCAAGATGCCCAAGTGCCCAGGAAAGTTGGCAGTCCCCTTTTGTGGATTTATCATGATGATTTCAAGCTGCCACTTGCATTAGGAAAGAACCACTCAGAAATGCTGGAGCTTCCAAAGTGGAAGCAGCCTGGGGTGCAGCTGGCCTCCTTGATGAGACAGGTACAGGTACAGAGAGATTGCTGCAAAAATGAATGCTTCCAGGTAGAAAGGCACAATTAGTTGCTAGTAGTTGTGACACTGAAATGAAGTTTCAGGGCTGAGCTCATGGCTAAGCTGAATCGATAAGGGACTTCAGATCAGCTTGTTAAATACTGGCCTAACAGAACACGTAGGACTGACTTACTGTTGCAGTAGCAGAACAGCTGTGGCTTTCTGGTTGAAAAGTGCTACAGAAAATGTCAACCAGTTGCAAATTTTGTTTTTCTAGCACCTTATGTTCCAGTGAACTTTAATGATATCTGCCAAGGTCCTGGCTCATGTCATTAGCAGCAAGGTGTACTTTGCTGTCTGATCGGTTGAAAAATGGAACTTTTTACAAGTATCTTCTGCAAATACTGAACGTGGCCCGCTGCAGGTAAAATCATAGTTCTCCCTACTCACCACTGTCCAAATGAGCTCATTAGAACAGCTGTGCTGGAGCTAACGTCCTGCATTCCTGGAATTTTTTCCTTACGAATGCACCTACAGTCCCATTAGAGATGTGTGATACCAAAATCACCCCGGATTGGTACCTCAGCTGCTCTGGTGCTGATGTTTTTGGGTTAAGCTGTACTGCTGCAGCTTCGTTCAACAGTGCTGTAGAGTGTCCTCATTCAAAGTCTGCAAGACAAAACAAAACTGTGGCACTGTAGTTTCCAGCTGTCAGCTGTATGAGCCTGGCTAGGTCCTCGTACAAAACAGCTGTTGGTAGAAATCAGTGGGAAGGGCAAGGATATATGGAATGTTTGGTCTCCTGTAATCTAAAGATTTGGAATTTAGAAAGCTTTTTGGGTTAGTAGATACTGGAGAAGTAGTTTTCATCCAGCAGCTTACTCTAGAGTGATGAACCGTGTCTATGTGTGAAATCATGTCATAAAGTCCATTTCCTACAGCACCTCTGTAATTACTTTTGCCTTGCCAAATGGGTTCTTACCAATATGTACAGGCATTTGTAAAAGGCTGTCTTTAGGCAAGGTATAATGCCATCATGCTTTTGCAAGTAACAATGGGGGAAAAGCTGTGGATGCTACCAAATTATCAAGTAAATAACACTCCTTTAAGGTTTCAAATGATGATACTGTATGTTGGTGCCTGATATCTGCTCCAAACCCACAAAATGTTCCAGAGAATTGCCACTAATAGCACTGTGACAATGATAATAACACAAACGATGCATACAAATGACTCTGTAGCAGTGGGTGCGAGTCCAGCTTTCATTGTCAAAATGTGAAGGATTATGGATCAATAAAAAGCCACTTTGCTGCTCTGGAATATGTCTGATGGCAGACAAAGTCACTCTTGGAAAAGCAATGCTTTCCTTTTCTGGTTAGTTTTTGAAAGTTGTCTCCATATGCTTTGTGAGCTAGCAGGTGGGTTATGTTTGTAGAACATTTAAGGCAGTAATATGAAAGCCTCTGACACTCACTGATTATCATCAACATCTTCAACCTCCGAACTGCATGAGTGTAACAAAGTCCAGAGAGCTCTCCAAAGCACTGCAGAAGCTGCAGCTGAGAGAGACTATGCTGTTTTGGAGTTGATGCTTTTATTTTTATTGGGCTCTTTCGCTTCCACTTACATGCTTTGAGATTTGTTGCAGAGTAACCTGTTGACTGCCTGATATATGACTGTTCGCCTGTCACAGTTTAAGGCTGAGGTGGCTATTAAGCGAAGGACAGACGCTCTTTGTTAACGCCCTCCCTCCCCGAAGTGTGGGGGGGAAAGAGAAAAGGGGAAGAGACTTATGGGTTAGAAAAGTTAAAACAGCTTTAATCTAACCACAATAATAATGTATAATAATAATGAAATATATACAAATATACACATATGTACAAAACCAATATCGAGCTCCCCCCCACCGATGACCAGTATGTCACCCGGATGCTGCGGGGCACGCCCCAGGAAATTCCCTGACTGTACTCAGCAGCAGCAGGCAGGAGCTGGATTCAGGAATGCA
>VZSC01011438.1:197502-244498 GCA_013398225.1 Steatornis caripensis
CGCGTATGGGATGGAATACTCCCTTTGGTCCGTTTTGGGTCACCTGTCCGACCCGCTTTTCTCCACCGCAGGGTCGCAGGTGTGACCCCTTCTCTGCTCTTTCAGTTCCGGCGCGCAAGAAAGTTAGCAGAAGCAAGCATTGACCTTGGTCTCCATAGGGATAACTATAAGCAAGGGCCTTTCTGCATACCATTGCTACTGATGTTCCAGCACTAACTATAGACACTGAGCCTTATCACTACTAGAAGCAGCTACTGTCTGCAAAAACATGCAGTTAATTTCAGAGAGTGCAGCTTCTCAGAAGAGACTTAACTAAAAAGCAAAGTTACTAGAAGAAAATTGGTTCTGTCCTGGCCCAAACCAGGATGTTGCCAGTCATATATTCTTTGAAAACATTGTAAATGAAGCTCTAGCCATTCTTGTAATGCCTGCGTTTTGTGTGAGGTTAATCAACAGGGACTAAATATGTGCTTGTTTAAGAACACATCTTCACCAATACCGGTGTGTTCATTCTTATGTGCTCTTACTTTTTGAAGTAGAAACTCTAAATATAATTCTAGGAGTAGGAAGCTCTATTTCTTACATTTATCTACCTTGCTACGTTATTCTAAGAAACTGTGCTTCCTTGACTGCCAAATCACTGTAACTGTTGCCCAATTTCCAGTTTTGGTGTAACAGCAGAGTGCGTTACATCCCTTGGTAAAGGTCCAATTATAAGTTTTTAGTATTTACAGTATGTTTACAGATGCAGTAGAATTGCCCCTTTTAATTCTAATCACTTTGTTCTGCTTTATCAAACTGATCCTAAGGGTCAGTTAGTACGGATTTATTTCCAGCTTTTTCAGTATTTGTACCTTTCTACTAGAACTTCTAGAATGTCCTATAGCGAAATTCTATAGGAAACAACTGTTTGCTATGAATGGCAAAAATTATAAAGTCTATAACGCTTCTGTGAAATAAAACATAACTATCCCAAGAGTAAAGACAGTAAGGAGTAATCAGCCTGTTCTAAGGCAAACACACATTCAACTACACAGATTGAAATTTTAATCCTGTTTACTACAACTGTGTTTTCTGCAGTAATCGGTAAGCTATTGAGAAAAGCTCTACTGTCTACTAGAAGTAGATGCTATGAATAAATCACACATGATATTTTCAAGCTGTGTGTGGAATTTAATGCTGCAGGGCCAGACCTGCAGTTCTTGCTCAGACTGTAGTGGGATGTGAGGTTTATCCCTGAGGTTGGCAATAATAATAGGAATAGACAAGTTCCTGGTGCATACATGGTCTTCTGAAAAGCCCAGAAGTGCTGTGGTGCAGAGCACATTTCACCACAAAGTTGTGAAAAGTTTTACTTGATTTCTAACCATCACTCTTCCTCAGTGAGGCAGACCTGCATACTGCTACCTCCTTCCTTGCTTTCACTGTGTTGGGCTCATGCCAGGCTATTAATGGCTGTTTTGTACACTGGGGCTTTTAGGATGGGGCATTGGCATGTTTGAGTTGTTCCTCTGTTGTTGAGATCACTTGTATGCCAGGAGAAAAACAAACCCACAGCTGTTTGTGGCATGAGTCCAAAGGTTTCTGTCTGGAACCCATTGTGGAGGGGATCAGAACGTCTGTATGTGCACCTCCCTTCAAATGGAGGAGTAGGAGAAGAGTGAATTACAACTGTACTGTTTGCGGTGGTTGACCTTTGTATTTCAAATTGCTGCATTTCAAAGTGAGCAAATTTGGGAAGTGCGGAAAAAAAGAGGGCTTTAGAATAGAAGACTGAGAGCCAAAACACATGGGCTTTGTTCTCAGCTCTACCGTGAGTCTCCAGGGCTGCATTTAGATAAATACCATCCCTGCTCAGTACTCCAGTTTCTCCAGGTCTAAAGCAAAGATAAGGATTTGCAGAGAATTAACTAATGTTTGTAAAGGGCTTAAATGGGAAGGAATGAAAAAGAATCATGGAAGCCCAAGGAAGCCCTGTATTACTGTGGCTTTCACGCTTATGCTTCTGCTACCAAAGAGGCTGTTGCTTCTTTTTGCACCACAAAATGGAATGGGTACTGGGTTTGTCTGTCATGAAGCTAACCTGGCAATACTGCTTCATCAGGACTACTAATCATTAATGTCCTTTTAACTTCTTATTCCCCCTCTTTTTTTTTTTTTTTCCTTCTGCTTAAAGACAAAGATCCAGATGTGGCTAAATTGATGAATGTATCTTGAGCAATAACCTGCGTCATCACTACCTCAAAGTGAGGTTCTGGTGGACACGCAGAGTAATGAGAACAAATATTGAGTCTATGTAGACTTACATAAGAGAGCAGAAATGGCTGCTGTTTCTGCTTCCTGGCAGACGTTGAAACTGTGAAAGTGCAGAGAGTAGGTTGGTTCTGAGAAGAATCAAATGGGCAACCCCTGAACAGTTGTCTGCAGAAGCGTAGAAATTCAAAGTAGAAGCTTTTTGGTCCGATTTTTGGTGGAACAGAGCTGAATGCTTATTGTGATTTTAATGTCAGAGACACTGACAAAGCTGGCTCTTGCTTGGAAAGTATTTAACATATAACATGGATATTTTGATCTCTGTCAACTCTTGAAAAATTTAACATATTAAATGTAAAGAAATGCAACTGGGACAGATGTACAGAGCGTGTGGCTCTGTAAATATAGGAGTGCAGCAAGCATAAAATTTTCAATGTGAGTGCCTTCCCTCAAGGTCACTTAAAGTCTGTTTATGTACAAGTTGGATTTATTCCTGCTGCGGTGCAGAGAGGAACGGAACTGAAAACACTGGAGGAAAAGGTCTCACAGGTGGAGGTGCAGGCACAGCCATGACTTTTGCCTAGAGAGAGGCTCCAGACTCCATAGTTTTAATGTGGGGCTTTTATACCCACTTACCTTGGGAAGTACAGGCACTGGGAGGCTTGGAATCTAGGGATCTGATACCAGAGCAGGTAGCTCAGAGATGGGAGCCCCGTCTTGCCTGCCGAAGTTAGTGGTGTCAGGGCTGAAGTGGAAGCCTGAGCAGTATCTTTTTCTAGTCATGCCCACATCAAGGCACAGGATAGGAGTGAGTGACAGCAGGCAGGGCTGCCAGTCACCACAGCATCAAGCACAGAACTGGCAACAAGAAAAACAGGCTTAGAAAGGCTTTCGTACCAATGCTGTAGTCACAAAATGATCTGGAGCCAATTCAGTGGATCTGCTACTACTAAACCTAGGCTCTGCGTTTGGGTTTGAGAGGGTATCACATACCCTCCGTATGAATAGTTGGGCAGCATTTCACTGAGAAAGCCTTCCAGAATTTTTTTCGATCGCCTGTCTCTGTCAGGTTGTGTGTGAAAGCAGCGTTTGTGCCTGTTCTTAATTCCCTAGGGCTCCTTGTCGTGACCTGGCCTTGCTCATAAAAACGGTGAAATGTAAACAAAGAAACGGCAGATGGCAACCAAGAGCTTGACGTCTACTGCACGCGGTGCACTAATAAAATGATAATAAAGGAAAATTATCTAGGATAATTAGGTAATTCCCCGCTCTTGGATTTGCAAATTAAGTATTTGTATATCAAGTACCAAAAATTTTGTAGAGCCATATGCCTGACAACCTGGTTTTTTTCCTGATTATATCACTCGATCTAGTAGAAGATACCGCTGCTTCCTGCAAACCTTGCCTTATATAGAACATGTGAACCTTTCTCAAACCTGTAACCACGAGCGTTTTCTCTGCCCTTCCTTTAACTTTGATCTGCCAGAAAAACCTAAAAGAATAGGAAACCATTTAGAAAAACAGTCTAAATGACACTGTATGTTCATTTTTTTTCCAAGCTGAAAATAGAGCTCCCTAGTTTGCTAGACAATAACCTATTAGCTCAGTATTACCATCAGCATTTATTTAATGGAGGGATATGTGCATCTAAAGACAGGCACTTCTATTGGGTTTTTTGTATTTTAGAGCAAGAATCCAAACTTGAATTTTGATTTTTAAGTATGTGAAGTTTTTGAAGCTCCATCAGTGTCACAAATTAAGGTTTTTTTCTTTTGCCTTACCCAGCATGCCACAGCAAGATTTGTTATTTCCAAGTCAAAGGAAGCAGTTTCTTCTGTCTCTTCAGGTTTGTTTTTTGTAAGCTTCTTTAATGCCTCCAGTTCTACATCTGCACTGTGTGGAAAGCAGTAATTTGTGCTGACATCATCTAACTGCCCTGAAGAAAAAATATGTTGCATATAACCAAGGAAAGGCAGAAATTTATCTATGATTTAGGACAATAATGGGATTTAATTCACAGTCTCATAGCATCTCACATACTGACAGAGTCTACCATCATTAGCGATGTCTTGGGATTCTGATGCGTGGATGTAATCAGTTATGACTGAAAGGAAATCGTTATGAGGGCCTCAGTTTTGTAAGTGCTTCTGGGGTGTATTATCCTTTGTGGCGGTGATGCATATGAGAACTCAGGAGTTGTTTGTTTTTTCAACCAAGAAAACCCACACAAATTATTGGCATTTCAGGGGGGTGGTTGTAGTGAGGTGCTGATGCTGAACCGCAGGTAAGGTCCTCCTCTCCAGCAGCAAGCCACTGTGACAGCCCAGATTGATCAGATGGACTTCTGGTGAATATTTGTAGTTCCTTAACCTGCCAGGCCTGTGCTCATGGCCCTGCCTTCAGCACACCACCGTACCACTGCAGAGTGCTGCAGTGGCCACAGGACACCCACTTACTGTCCATTTTCAGGCCGGTGTAGTGTCCCTAAGCTGCATACAGAGCTCGCTGGGGGAGCTCTGTCCAGCAGCGCCTGTGAGCTTACCTTTGCTTTCCACGTGCACCTCATTGTATCTCCTTTTTTTCCCATTGGGAAGTTAGCATGACCCTTTGTGCCTCCACTGCTGCACAGGTGCTGTGTGTATCCAGAGGAAGGACACTGGAGCTGGGTTTCAGTGTGAATCAGCTTGATGTGGCCCTGAGAAAACACACAAAGTTCAAATCACTAGTTCTGGAACTCCAGACCAAAAGCGTAGGATGCTGTCTCCTCGGTGTACTACTGAGAGCTCTCTCCTACAGCTGTGCTCTCCTCCTCTGTTAGTCACTGCTAGAGGAGTACCAGGACGGCAGCTTTTTCCACTAATTGTGCAATATCCCTCCACTCTAGGATGTTTTTCAGGTTGTAGGTTGTTGGAGTTGGGGTAGCGCATGTTTTTAGGTTTGGGGGTTTTTATTGTATTGTATATGGTATGTTTATATTATGTTTAATACATTTTGCACGCGTGACTTTGCTGTGCTATATACAATAACAGCACCACTAGCTTTTAAAAGTGCTGTAGAATGATGGATGTTATGCTTAGGCTGGGTTACAAAACAGCCATATGTGTGCCTTGTGCAGGCTGAGTAAGTAACAACATGCTTTGATTAGGCTTTTTAGTTCTGAAAAGCAGAGCCATTTAAGACCAGGGTGGCTGTTTCTTATAAGGCTCCTGCTCCATCTTTCATCATCCAGTTTAGAGCTGATGGTACCCACCGGCCTTGCCTGTGTTAGTCAACACAGCAGCTTTCACTCTAAGGCTTTTCCTTCTACTGGAGGTGGTGACTCCCTGTTCAATACTAACAGAGCACATTTGGGTCACAGATACCTGTCCTAAGCTAGGAACTTGAAGAACCACTGGTCTTGTTTTACACATCAGATAACAAAGTAAAATGAGGGAACAAAATTTAGGCCAGTTGTGTAGGAAAGCAGTGATAAGACAAGGATTAGAATATAGTTTTCAGTTCTCAAAAATTCAGTCACATATCTCTGCTGCTTGCTTAGAGAACGGGATGGATTTATATCAAATCCAAACCTTCCCAGTATTTGAGAGATGAGCTTCTTTGACTCTTTCCTCAATCCTAGGAGAAGGCTGTGTCTAGTTTGAGAATTGTCTTGCAATAAATAGATGACAGGTTTACTACCCACTGCATGTTGTTTGCTGTAAGGTTCAGTATGTTAGTATACAGCAGAGGGGATGATCTATGTTCTTGGTTCCTGTCTGTGTTAATGCAGGCTCGGGAAGATTCACTTTGTAAGAATTTAACAATTATGTGCTTGTGTGACATCTGTAGATATGTAGACTCTAAAACCAGAACACATCATCTAGCGTCGTCCCTGCTACGGACCACAGGATTCTTACCTCTCACACATAACTTAAGGTTAGTCTAGAACATAATTTTTGAACTTCTGCACTTTTAAACTTCTACAGTTTTTAACTTCTTAAGAATTCAGCTGAAGAAGATTAACCATATCCTTGAGTAGCAAGGTTCTGACAGTTAATTAAATTGTTAAAAGTTCATACCTTATTTCTAAGTTTCAGCCACTGTGTATCCTTATGTCCTTGTCAAAGTTCCATTCACACTCTGAAATCTCCCATATTAGATAAGTTTTAGACTCTTAGCTTTCTTTTGGGTAAGCAAAATAGATTAGGTTTCTCGAAGTCTCTTTAATAAAGCAGGTTCTTTTTCCAGACCATAGATCATTCTTGAAGTTCTTCGTGTAATTTGCCAAGGTGCTCGCAGCTCTTGTGTCCACATTGTTGGGTGGCAGTCTCACTACGTGTTCAGTGGATTACTTCCTTCTGAATTTTATTTGGTCTTTATTAAAGCATCACCTTTGTTCTTTCAGTTACGGGCTCAGAGTGCTGTTAGGCTCATAAGCTCATTGCCTTTGTATCCTGGGATGTTGTCTTCAGCTAGCATAGATCTAGTATAGCTCATCACGTTATATGACATATTAGGCAATATATTGCCTGTAGTTTAAGAAACTATGTTTCTGTTTGAGGAGATGATGTATCTGATTCAGGAGATATTACATTTCACTCAGCAAGTGATAGATCTGACTCACCGGGTCATTTATTTCCTTGGTAAGTAGTACATGTAAGGTAATTAACAAAGTATCTGGCTTAGTACACGATCTAGGTTTTTTATCCTGAATAATTAACTTGTGTATGTGTGTGAGATTCATCTCCAGCTGTCCGTAAAATCTCTGTCAAGTTGGTTTCGTGACATGTCTATCCCAGTGCATGGTCAAAAACAATAGTTTCCCTGTTGTCACATGAAATACAGCAGCAGTCCCTCTGAATGTGAACATGAGCTAAATATAAACGTATAATACATTTGCTTGTCAGTAAAGATGGTATATTTTTAGAATTCAGCTGGAACCTTACAAGTTCTTATAGGTAATTGAGAGTCTCCAGAGACTACTGTGTCTTGGATAGCCAAAAATCTATTTCGAGTTCTACCCGGTGCAGTCTACACTTCCATCTGTTCCTGATTTGTGACAGTCAGCATGCCAGCATGCAAGAGAACAAAAGCAATCCCATTTTGACTAGGCTAGAACCGTGTCAGTGATTTTCTTGTTAGAGTCCCATTTGAGGCAGTAGGAGTAATTGATTTAGTGGGATTGGCACAAAAACAGACAGATCAGGCCAGATCAATGCTGAAATAATTTTTTGAGGATTTTTCTTGCTGAAAATGTAAAAAAATATTTTGTTTTATGAGCATTCCAAACAAAATGCTTGATTTTGTATAAGTTGTAAACGTCACAGTCACTGAACTGGAGATATTCTGAGGTGGAATGCTTCCAGTCTCTGATTGCCACTGCTTTGCTTCCCCAGAACTTTTAAAATATTCATATTCCTCTCTTTAATTCCTCTACTTTAAATGGCCACTTTCCAATACTGGGAGCAGGAAGCCTGCCTGGTTTTGAAGCGTGTGCAGTCATTTGAAATTCAGAGCTAGGTTGGGTATTTCTGCCTGCGCCTACCTTGCGTCGTGCAGACGTGCTCTGACTTGTTACCATTTACATGACTCTTTTTCTGCCTAAATACCATTTTATTGAGGTTTAAGTTACTTCTAAGTGCAATTAATTTTTGTAACAACTGTCAGTGAGAGGTTATTTTTCACCTGAAGACAGCTGCTGAATATGAGCATCTGAAAGAAAGGTGAATCCTTTGTCATTAGAGCTGTGAGGTTTGTCCAAAGGACCACATGCATCCTCCCAGCTCTCCTGGTAACCTGAGTTCCTTTAATGCTTGCACTTTTAGAAGATTATGTGCTTGGGCTGGTCTCATTGAAACATATAGCTAACGCATTCTTAGAACGTGAGATGAAAGGGGTTGGAAATCAAGGGGTTGGAAAACGGTGTCTCCAGGGATCAGTTACACTGGCTGAGAAAGGGGGGGGAAACTTCCCAGAGAGCTTATAATGCTTGATTTCTTTATGAAGACTAAATGTGTCAGGACAAAGAATTTCAAATGGCTTCAACATAAATGTTTTAAAAAGAAAATGGAGCAAAAGACAGCTTCATCTGAATTTTCTCAACCATTTTACATACAGGAATTTTAAGCATCCACCAAGGAGTACTTTTATGTCAGTAAAGACATACATACCGTAGAAAGTGATAGTGCTGTACTATTGATTTAAAACTAGCTATTTTCTTCTCCTTTTTATGGTATTGGAGAGGGGAGAAAACAAGTCTTCCTTAACCAGTGATCAGGTGCAGTGAGTTTCAACACATTGACTGATGGATGTGGTGTGCAGGCAGCGGCTTTTGCAGCTGCCATTTACATGGAGGGAAGAGAGAGAGGCTGCTCTGTATAGCTGCATCCCATAATGGTAAGTGCTCATTCCACAGGCCCATGGTGAGGGAGGGTGTCTCTGTACCCAATGGTCAGTCCCTTTGGAATATGTGTCTATCCCAGTGACATCCTGAGGTGGAGTTCCTTCTGCTTTGTGTAAAGGTAGGTAAAAATTGTGAGGAAAATCAATATCTAGGGTTTTAAAATAGGGAGAGACTTCCTATTTATATTTAATACTTTAAAGTATTTGAATTTATTACTTTCTGTATTAAATTCCACTCTTTCATAGACTGGGAGACTAAAGAGCAAGGTACAAGTGAAATGATTACTGTAAAGAATCAGGAGCAAGGTGGCGTAAGACTTTCATTCTGGTTACTTAAAACTGGTTTGGATTTTTTGCAATTGTTTTTCCTACTTTAACTGAATAATTTGTATTTCGGAGAGACGAAGCACAAGTGTGGTGTTTGTTAACGATTCATCCATCATCACCCTTCAATTTAAGATGTGAGAATAGCAAGTAAAGAGGCCAAAGGCCCTTCATAGTGCCTCTAGCAATGTCAAGGGAAGCTAGCCTTGATAAAGTTTATCCTCTAAGAGTCAAAAACTTCTCTTTTAGATTAATCCTTTGGGGTTTGCTTGATTCTCGTAAGAGATAGGCAAAATGTATTTCTCGATATGCAAAATGTATAATCCATTTATAATCATACTGTCTTGTGTTTGCCTGAGACTTACGGTTCTTTCTGGCTTTGGGCTACCAACACTAGGATCAGGGAGGCTGTAGAGAGTGACTGGCACAGGACAGTAGAAATGTGTGGATTAAAAAGATACAGATGTCTGTGTTGGGAATAAAACTGGATTTTCAAGAATTGCACCGGTGCTGTCAAAGCAGAACTGTAGGCCTTTGTCAGCTGGAGTCAAGAAGGAGCAAGGGACAATTTGTTCATTAGTGCACGGAGTCTTTAAAAAGCTGGCTTTGGGAAATGCGTGTTGTGTGGAACAGCTCTCTGTTGAATCTTATTTTCCCTACCCTTCCTGTTCCTCTCTTTTGAATCTTTCAGCATTGGCTAATGCCAATGTCTTTGTAATTAACTAGCCACCAGACCCCTTTCACTGTTTAGTTTACAGACACATCCTTTCCTTCTTTTTCATCTTCTCTATCTTTACTCTTTGCACCTTCTTGCTCCTCCCTTGCCTTTACCCACCTCCTCCTCTTTTGCTTAACGCTTCAGCTGTTTCTGCTTCCAGTTTTATCACAGTAGTGGAGGACCAGCAAGTTGGCAATGCATGAAACCACTTCACTGGTGGCTCTTGCTATGCTTGCCAGTAGCCAGCTGGAGAACTAAATGCTGGTAAGCCAGATACAGTCTAGTTTCATTGAACTCCATATTACTACGAGATCCAAACCACCCACCCCTTTCCCTTGCATCAACTGGTCCGTTTCTCCTTACTTATCTCAGAGCAGCGTTAGTGCTGGTTTTGTGCACTTCCTGGCTAGAGAAGAGATGTAGGGTCAGTCTTGGTAGCTAAGCATGATCAGATGTTATGTTCTTAAGTACAGCAGATATCTGGAGCATAAGTTTAGGAGCAGAGTGGAAAAGGACATACTGGCTTTTGTGAACCCACAGCTAAGGAACTGTAGGCTGTGGGCTTGGCACATGGCACTTGGAGGACTTACTACTTTTGTGTTCTTTATTATGTTATAGACAGCAATCCACAGAGATGCAACCTTTGGCCCAGGGCCCCATGGTATGTGTGTGTTGCACAGAGGCAGAATAGAGTGTCAACTTCCAGGAGTTGATAACCTGTAAAACAAGATGCCAAGAGCAGGGTGATTGAGAGATAAAACTAGTGAGTCTGACTGGTTTCAAGCCGTCCTGAATAGCACTGAGCAAGCACCATGTCAGTGCAGAACTTAAGGGAGATGTTCTGTTGGAGCTCTTAACTTGTATTACTTACCTGTAAATGTACAAGTGCTCTAAGGAGGGAGGCTGCGTTCAGAAAGTAGCAGGTGCAGGAACGGGTAGTTCTCCACATGAGGAAGACTGGATCTCACTATAACTTAAACATCAATGGTTTCTTTCCCCTCTGAGGTCAATTATGTTGATCCTGCAAACTCAGATCCTAACCTGTGTACACACAATCTTATGTCAGGGTCACCTTAATCAGGTGGAGTGGAAAATGTGTACTGTAAGTCTGGCAGTAAGATATTAGAATTTCTGGCTACTGGCTTGCTGTTTATTGCAAGCATTATTGGTTTAAATAATAAAAAAAATGAAGTGTATTTTATTTTTACTTCTGTCACCATTTAGAAAACAACTTGGGTCCATCATCAGGTTGCTAAGGGGAGATTTTCTGATGAATTCAGCGTCGCAGTAGTTGATTACTTTTGTAAGGCAGAAGTCAAATAGCCCAGCTCCTGAGATGTGGCTTCAGGGCCAACTGTGCATTCTGCTAGAAAGATTGCTATTACCACACAGCTCACAGAGGACACAGTATTGAACTGGTTTCTGGTGCTTACACTGCAACTGACTCCGTGTGTTATGTGCTTCTAGGGAAGTCGCGTCATGTGGTGCTCCTCTTTGGCTTGTGATTGTGCACTTTAATTTGGAGATTTTTTTTTTATCTTCTCCACGCTTTCTCTGTATGCTTGAACAAGTCACTTAGCTTCTTTCTGCTTCCTCACTGGGAAGCTGAGAGAATAAATGGATAATAAAGCAGGAAATTGTTAAATGCTGTGTTACTAGGGGTCATATACTGCACTTAGGTAAACACGTTAGTAAAAATCTCTAGCTGTCACAGTGGTTGTGTTACACTTTCCAAAACAGTATGAGGTGGTTTTGCTTGCATTTGCAGAAGGTGCGATAATAACGCAAGGTGATACAAAGTCTCACGGTCATTTCAGTAGGGGAAGACTGCTATAGCACAGTGGTGATTTACACTTCTGCAGAGTTAGCTTTTCTATTCCAAACAAAAAGCCTGGGTCAGGTGACTGAGTGGATCTTATCTGTTTTTAGAAGTGGGTTGCGGGGGCTATGGTTGCTTTCTCAATTTCTTAGTGAAAAGTCAAAGCTTTCAACCAATTGTAGGTCCAGATCTAAAACGAAAGGGTAAGGAGATCGTAGAAGTGGGGTTTTTTTCCTCTTTCTCTGTGTTTCCCCCCTCCTCTTTCCTTTTGCTCCTTCCACCTCCCTCTTCTCTTCCCATTCTGGTACCTGCATAGGTCCTAAATTCCGTCCCCGTAGATAACACAGCAAGGGCATTGCTGTATTATATTGCTAAATTACTCCTGATGTTTGTTCTTTGTCAATGTTTTGCATGGCAAATGGAAAAAGGAAAACATTTAGCAAATAAGAATGTAAATCTGCTAAATCGCCAAGTAATTCATGAGCAAGATATGCCCATGACAACTCACAGTTTGCATTTTATTATGGATTCTGTATCAAGTACACGGTACCCCCTTTTCACGACAAATTAATGTGAACCATACCTATTCAGCTTGATTCACGTTCCGGTCTGAGCTTCACTCACCCAGGATATTCAGTTGCTTTGGAAGTGCTTCTAAAAATTGCTGTAGTGGTGTCTGCTGCAGGCTAGGTTTACGCAAAGGACAGTTTATTTAGCCCTAAAGGAGCTATTTACAGCAGCTGGAATATCAAGCCAACGAGATAAAGACTAGCTGCTTTGCGTTTGTGGAGAATGGAAATTCCAACTCCCAAACACGCTGAGTTTATTGGAATTTGGGTAGAAGGTTTTGCTATCCTTTTAGAATCTGTTCGGTAAGAGTGTGATTGTTTTCTGAGTTTTTAACAGAGTATTCACAAATGTAGGCAGAGAAACAGAGTAAGAAATCCAAATGCTGGACAGTGTACTTCTCAATGATATTTTTGGATGCCTGCTCTGGTAAAGGCCAATTAGTTTGCTCTATGAAATTGAGTCAAACTGATAGAAAAGGGGGAGAATGAATTCCAGTAGGGTGAAAATACCCGGTGAGTTACAGTATGCAGACCAGTCAAAGTGTACCTATGGATAGAAGCTCCCGAGTCTGAATGTTCATGCAGTCAACGTCTAAGGTTAATTAGCACCTTACCGTATTTTGTCCATAATAATCAACTGGCCTCTACGGAACTTCTAAGTGAGGTTCATTTCTTCTCTCCGTCAGACATTTATCAGTTTATTACCAGCGTAGCCTGATAAAGGACGTGTGAGCATTGCAATATTGACCAGTGTCCTAGAGACACAGAAGTGAAGTGACTTGCCCAAAAGTTTCACAGCAAGTCAGTGGCTGAGCTAAGAGTGTGCCACCCGTGGCTCCAGTTAAAATCTTGTCATCCTGCTTGTCTTTCTCACCTCACAGAGGGGGCGTACAAGCAAGTTCTCTGTTTTGGGTATGGTTGGGTTTGTTCCTGCTGTGATCGGGAAAGAGAAGATTTTGCGCTGCACTGTTGATGTTCCTTTAGAGCCTCCTGCAGAAAAACCCAGAAATTGAGAGGAAAATGCTTTCTCTCACTGCTGCTTATAATGTTGCAGGAGAGAACTATTACTTCTCTCCTTGTGACTTCCAGAGCAGCAGTAGAGCTCACATTCAACATTGTGACCTCTGAATAATACCGAGGTGCAAACATTTTGGCAGACGTTTATTGATTTCAGACCTAGGAAAGGAGGAGTTTTTAGAGTCTACTCCTTTCTCCTGTGCTCCTAGCTGGGTACAGCAGGGGCTGTGTTCCTGCTGAGATCTCCTTCAAAGTCTATGGCAGCAACGTGTAGTGTCTTAAGTCCCAGACTGCCTCCTTTTGAGGTAGACCTGCATAAGCAATTTGGGCAAGACCATAATTTTGTTTATCTATATCACTATAAACGATGTTTTGAAGCCTGCCTTGCTGGGTTTATCATCACAGAATCACAGAAAGTCACATACTGTCTTTATTTTGGAATCTGGTAGAGGTGTATAATAAGAGAAATATTTTGGCGTGTTTAACAGCCAGTGAGGTCATTCTTGGGGAGCACAGAAAATTACATGATATTGTTGTGTACATAGGAGGGTGAGGTGGCTGGAGAAGTAATTTTGATTGTACTTAGGCAGTTTTTGGCAAGGGCTAGGTAAACATGAGTTATAGCTGAAAGTAAAACCAAACCATCCCTTCCCTAGAGGCTTGGCTGAATTGATTTTCATGCTTCCCCTGTTCTAACAGGACAAAGTCAGGGGAGCCTTTCTGGGCTTGTATGTGTTCCAAGCACCGCCTGTTAGACCCTCCTCTGTTTCTCCCGCCAACTGGCACAACCTTTTTAAGTCATCACCATGCTATGCTTTGGGCAGAATTATCCCCGATATAATTTAACTGAGGTCAATGAAAACATGAGTCTGGATTTCTGGAAATGCATTTCCTGTCCAGCCTGCTTCTATTCATTTCTTCCTCTTGCCTTTGTCCATGACCTCACTCAAAACCAGTGTGGATAAGTCGGGAGTATTCTGGGACACTGGATTTGTGCAGCAGATGCTGTGGAAGGCGCATAGTGCTGGATGGATTTTTTTCTCTAACCAGTGTGTACGTTAAGTACCAGGCTAAATCCTTTTGGAGTGGATAAGTGAGAGAAAGAGAGACTATTTCTAGAGGGTATTTTCTTTCCATGCCCCTGATTTTTGTGTACTTACAATTTTGCTCAGAACTGGAATCAGGGTGTTTGGCACATTTGATCTTTTCAATCTATTCCAATTATAAAGAAAGATTTGAAGTAGCATCCAAAAAAAGTGCTGATTCCTTCAGGTCAGCACTCAGCAGTCATCACAGCACTTTATCACAGCTCTGCTTGCCAGCATACTGCATGCTATTTCTATCTCTTCTTATCTTTCCCAGGTCCTGGCTGGAGGAGAAGCCCAGCAGGCTGGGGCCTGCAGCTAGACCTCAACATGAGCCCTCGTGCTCCCATTCACATGTCATGTGCCTGTAATAGCAACACCGTCTGTCGCACAAATGCTCAGGCATTCCTAAAACCAGCCATCTGGAATGCTTTGGCCTTACTCCTTTGTGCTAATGCTAATGATGGTCTGAATACCTTTTCTGGTCCAAATGTTTTTGTTTTACATTGTGCTATAGGCAGGCTCTTCCTTATTTGAGTCTCACATCAGTCTGAGAGTAATCATGGAAGTCAGACAGGTTATAGCTACATTAGCATTAAGTGTGGAGTAAGGGAGTGAGGCCCAGAAAATTCGAGAACTATTCCCTTCAGACGAGTTGTTTCAAGTATGCTAAGTCTTTGAAATTGCAGCGGCCGGAGTGCATGTGCTATCCCCTTTGAGGCTTTTTGTGGGGAACAGGACAGTCTTGAGTTAGAAAAAAGATGAGGCGAGTGGATGCACAGCAAGACAGCTGTGAAGCTGGAGGAGGTGGAAATCAGGGCTGAAGACAGAGAAGTTAGAAATCTGCTGTGGAGGGCTGCGCAGAGGCTCTGTTGCAACACAGCTGTGAGAAGAAGGCATCATGAGTGCAGGACCAGAGAGCAGACTATATAGACTGTGAAAGAGAAAGATGAGACCAGGGAGGCAGCTGTGAGAAGATGGGTGGGCCTGAGAGTAGAGGAAGATGGGGCTGAGCTCAAACGAGGGGAAGAAGGTACTCGACAAGCAAATGTGGCAGTTAGGATCCAGGGATAAAATGACTGAAAAAAATGTAGTGCCTGTGCAGAGTGGAACTGTCCTGCAGGTGCTTCTTAGAAGGTGGATGTGTGGAAATAGACTTCGTTTTGCCTCTTACGAGCAAACTGTCACCAAACTGTCTGAGAAGAATGAAAAGAGACAAGACGTGATCAGCCGTGTGTGACCAGAGACTGTGAAGCGGAGAGAGATGGGGCCCAGGAGGCAGATGCTCTGTGACACTGGGAAGAGGATGTTGTGAGCAGAGCAGACGCAAGGCCATAGGGGCTTTCAAAAGGAGGGATTGGAGTTTGGACTAGAGGCTAATCCACCTATCTAGAGGAAACAGCATTTGACCCTCCTAAGTGCAGTGCTCAATGAGTGCATTTCCCATAGTTTTTCATAACAAGTAGAACCTTTGTAGAAATGCCTTAAGATAATTTCAGTACCCATGTTTCTTCCAGTTTTCCGTTATTGCTTCCCTGATTTGCAATTCCAACTGGATAAGCTCTCATCACGAGTGCCTAAGCTGATCCACAAAATACCTACTAGACCGACCTAACTGGGATTCTGCCTTTCCTCTGAGGAAAAGTTCTTGTCTTTTGCAAGAAGTAAGGGCACACTGGAGGCCCAAATGTGCACTGGGGCTCCAGGGCAGTTCCACCTTTGCAAAAAGGAGTTTACTGTAAGATGTAGGGTCTGTTACCTACTCCAACAGGGAGGAAGGAGTGTCATGGCACAGTCTCTTCTGTTACCTTTTGGCACATTGATAACGTACCGGGATAACTACAGCTATTGCTACACCCTTTTTTTTTTTTTTTAAACAGAAAGAATTACTATTAGTGAGTAATAAATGGTACAAGCTTATGAATTTGCTTTGTTAGAATATTTAGCTATCCTCTCCATTTCTCCTGCCTTTATAGACTCTTCTGGCATGGTTGGATTTGTTAACAGAGACTTCAGCTGAGGTCTGATGTGTAGACTGTGCATCATCCCGCACTAGCCGCGGGATCAGGAATGAGTCTGTCCTCTCAACCTCAGTTCAGCTTAGGCTGGAAGCATTGTAAAAGCAACATATTTGCCCTCAGAGAGGATGGGAGGTCCAGTTTGTATCATCATGCTTCACCGCTTGCTCTCAGCTGAGGCACAGCCTTTGCAGACTGTGGCTGTTTCATTTGACAGCTGCAGGGTGAGCATAGAAACAACAGCACGTACATGAAGGATCAGAGAAACATAAAAGGGTAGGCTGTTATGTCCAAAGACATGGACCAAAATCTCCAGAGATCATCCATCTCTAGTCTTTAACCCACACGCTCAAATACCCACGTACGCGCACATGCACAGACTGGGAGCCTTGATGCACAAATAGAGGGAATAAAAATCAATATGTTGCTGACATTAGGAAGATAATGGTGGGTTGTACCTTTGGTGCTGGGTCAGCTCTCCAGCGTGTAGTAAGCAGAGCTGTTTCTAATGCTTTGGAGCGGTAAAAAGTTATTAATATTTAAATATATATGCCTTTCCCATTCCACTTTTCCTGAAAGGCATACTATTATAGATCATGCTATCCCAGAGGCCGTTAAGAAAATGGACATACTGAGTATTATGTTGATATCTTTATCTTTTTTTTTTTTTTTTTAAATCAGTTTCTTTTAATCTTCCCTATCCCAGCATTGCTGGTAGAATTTTCATGCTGTCCTTATAAAAATTTTGAGGTGGAAAAACTGACACCAAGAAAAATAATTGATATCAGACAATGCCATCTCTCAGACTTCTGCCTGTTTGCCAGAGCTCCTCACTGTCTAGATTGGAAAGTTTATTTCTGTATAGTAAATGCAGAATCAGCGCAAAGGTGTTCTGAAAGTGTGTTCTCATGTTTTGGGGCTCCTGGCTTGCTCTGATAATGGAATTATTTAAGAAGTCACTGCTGATTTTAAAGATGCTTAAGGCTTACAGGTCTTTGAATGAAAAGTCAAAGAGTAATGGAAACGGCGACATTTACTCACTCTACAAATTCATTTAGTTAGTGGAACACTGTCCTTTAAGATAGTGGAAAGCGTTGCAAAAATGGAAAGTCTCTGGTCCCTGCAGTGGTGTGTGCACCAAGCTATAGATAAATCAATGCAGCCCGTTTATAACCATTCATATAAAACAGTTACCAAAAAATCTTCATATGCGTAACATGCACTTTTTGCTTATAGTGATATGTAGGAGGTACTCTCTCATAATGGAGAGGGCTGTCTGTATAGTATAGATCTTACTACCCTTCATAAATACAGAAACTGATGAAGAAACTCAAGTGGCTTGCCCCAAACTCTCTCTGAAATTTGCAAATTCCAATAGTTAATTCATGTATGAAGGACCAATAACTGGTCCTTAGGAGAAAGCNCTGTATCGTATAGATCTTACTACCCTTCATAAATACAGAAACTGATGAAGAAACTCAAGTGGCTTGCCCCAAACTCTCTCTGAAATTTGCAAATTCCAATAGTTAATTCATGTATGAAGGACCAATAACTGGTCCTTAGGAGAAAGCACCTTAGTTTTATGTGGTATGTGATGAAAGAGCACAGAGGTGGTTAAGAAATTGGAAGAGTTCCTCTGTCAGCTCTCAAGGCAGAGCTGGAAAAATACGGTGGAAGCAATGAGCCGTTTTGCAGGGGGGCCTTGCTATGGATATTTTGCCTGTGGGAGCTGGGGGCAGTCGTAGTGTCTCCGAGGGCAGTGGTTGAAAAGAATATATTTAAAACCTGATCTGAAGACCACAGAAATCGCCATAAAGATTTCACTTGTCTTCAGTTGTTTCCTCTTGTGCAGGGAGAGTGATTTCTTATGAAGCACTTAAGTTTATTGGTGCTACTTCCTGTGTAATTGCAGGGGGGCCTGGATGCCCATATTGACGTTCCGTATCTGAAATCCTTTTCAACACAGTGTTTCCTCCTGGTGCTATGCCGCAAGAGCCAGAGGCACTGCCTTGGGCTCTCCTTGTCCCTATATGAGTTCTCAGGGGGACAATACGGCTGCTTTGCTGCCTCCTCGTGCCAGCTCAGTCCAGCCACATCCATGCAGTCACGCTGTGACTGTCTTGCCAGGGTGCAGCAGCTGGGAGGGCGTGCTTAGCAAACACTTCATTTGCTTCATCCTGAATCGAATTTGTTGCTCTTTATACAATGATTTATTATTCTCCTTGAATCACCAGGTTTCTTAAACTTTGGGATTACAGGCCTTTTAAATGCCAGACTGGCAGATCTTGAAAAGTAAAGTTGGATTTCGTTATTTACTAATTCTCTTGACACCTCTTTCTGTTATAACAGTCTTGGAGGTGTTCTCTCTGAACCAGCATTAGTCCCACTTCAGCACATCTTTGTCCTCCAGACACATTTGGCAAACGGAGCATTTGATGTGCTCTGAAGACATGCCATGACAAAAGAGCAGTTGGCAGGGTAGAGAGAGGTCAGCAGCGCTGCGGGGCGTTTGGGCAGAGCTGGGTATGGATTCCACGTGACAGCTAAGTGCGATGGGAAGTGCTGGCTAATGTGCGTTTTGTGAGAAACAGTAATAACTGCTCAGTGGTTTCTGCTGTGAGAGCTCAACCGTATGCAGGGATTTGAAAATAAGTAAATATTCATTTTTATGTTTGTTAATCATAACTGCCTCCAAAATGTAGGCAGGAAAATATGACTAGTAATTAACACGTGAGTAAGAACAATCGTGCTGGAGCAAACAAAGGTTCTTACATTCAAATACCTAATCTCTGATGATGGTTAGTAATACGTAAGATGCTTGGGGAAGAGTATAAGAAATAAAGCAGTACTCAAAATGCAGGTATATCAGAGATTTCTGCAAGGAAAAACTCACGTCTTCTGTTTTGCTTCATTTTCTTTTTAATAATTCCAAACATATCTGCCTCTTTACTACCTTCTGAGGTAGTAGGCCATTCATGATGACTCCCATATTACCTTCTCTAGGGATAGTGAGTAATCTCTTGATAAACAGATTAGCATTTTTTTACCCTTGTGTGCAGTACTGCGTTTTAAGAATATTGAAATTTTGAATGCTCATTCAGCGTTGTGAGATCTTTCTGAAACTCCTTGCAGTCACATTTAGATTTAATTACCCGAAATAACTTTGTGTCTTTACCAAACCAATCAAGTGAGTTTCTTATTCAAGTCACTTAATTGTGTGACTGCAAGGCAATTTAGCTTAGAGAGACACTTCAAATGCGTGTATGTTCTGAATATAAATACAGATTTTCATGCTTATATTATTCTGCTAATGATGATATAGCTTGCTAACTATTTTTTCAGATTTAAATGTCTAAATAAAATGACCCAAGCTGAAGTCCAGGATTTTAAAAAATATTATTACACCTGTGGATAACGGGTAGGGTAACCTCCTGTGTCCAGTATCAGATTTCACGTGTGCGCACAGAGACAGCACAATCTCCTTAGACTCCCCATTTCTGTTCTTGTGAATGCAGTTCTTGCATTTGAAGAAGAACGTGTATTTCCTGTGGAGATTAGGAGGCAATACTGAAACCACATTTATTTTAGATATTTAAGGGCAGAAATTAAAGTGTAGTCTTGCTTTTTACTTCCATAACTTTAGATGGCTATAGTTCAATTTGCTGGAGTAATCTAAATATTGTGTCTGATTGTGGCAGTAAGTAGGGAATTGGTAATAGTTGATAATATAGTTGCTCTGCAATTATTTGCACTGGTAAAATTAATCCAAAAAAAGGCAGTGCTGGGAGAGCAACCACAAATGAACCTCATAGGGTTAGCTTGGTATCCGAAAGTAGTTTTTAGTCCTGTATGAATTTTAAAGAACAGAAAAGGCTTTATTAAATCATAAAGAAAGTGAAGTCTCTTTTCCATAAAGATGCAATAAAATGAGAGTAATAAAGCATTAATAATATCAATTTCCTTACGGACTATCAGTTTGAAATGGTTTCAGTAAGTACAGGAATTGGATGAAAAAGGCAAACTCTTTGGAGTGTGAATTTCTTTAAAGGGAACTAGAGGTTCTTACAGTAGAAAATAACAGATTTAACAGAAAATTGGATGAAAGGTGTCCCTCGTGGTCTATAGCCAACGGGTAGGTACTTTGGGATACACAAGCTATTTACCATGGGTGAAGCCATCCATCAAGCCAGTTTTTTCACGTGAACGAATTCCCTTTTACCACAAACACTCCAGAATTTGTTTGATACAAAGTACTTAGCCTTGCCATATATGAAGCTTTCTGAACGTTTAATAGCTCGCGTTGATAAAAACCTGCTTTGTTCTTCCCTGGTGGCAGCTGCGTTTGAGGGGTGCGTGCCTGCTGGGGTGCTGCCCGTAGCTGAGCTGGCTGAGCAGGGCTGGTTGATAGTGGTATGGCATTAGTTTGTGCCAGTATGCGAGTCCTTCGAAGCTGAAATTTGCAAGTAGTCGTGCGTTGTGTGACAGAGGTGTTCTTAATGAACTGCACGTACACATGTCTTTAACCAGGGATTTACTCTTTTGCACGGGTAACTAGTATGATCACAAGTGCGGCTTTACCAAACTTCCAAATTCTTCTAGAATGTTTGGAAACGGCTCAAAATCAGACCTGGCTAAGCTGATGCCCTCTTTTTGTAAATTCATCTGCTGACTGTGGTCCTCTTCTACCTCTGTTTTGGGATTCGGAAAAGTTCATGGATTCATAGGCATACACGTTATGCTGGAGCTTCTCTGCTAGAGTCGCTCGACACAGAGCCATCATGCCTTAGTGGTGAGCAGCTCAAAGGCAGCAAATGTAGTGAGGTTGTGGCCTGAGCAAAACCAGGAAGGGTTGCTTGAGACCATCAAGTTCTTATTCACTTGATGTGAGAATAAATCCGTTTCCTAGGATATGAAGTTAGTTGTCTAAGTCACTATCTCTGCTTTGTTGTTTTCATTTACTTATTTGAAAGTCAATGGCTATTTAATAGGCGTTTTCAATATCTCCTTTCCAGTGCATCCCCGGGGAAAATGGTTTGAGGGAAGTAGAGACAAGAAGACTTGGCAGAACTAAGTCGCAATTAGCTACCAAATGTATTTGTGGGTGGTCAATATCATACACAGAAATAATGCAGAATGACTTAATTCTCTGCTTCATAATGCTGGCCTGCTTACCTTTCTGGTTAGCCCACTTCAAAACACTTAAAATTTGAGAGGAGAGGAAGATACTAGCCAGATCATTTTATGATTTTTTTTTTTTTACCTTTTGAATGCTTTGCCTTATGAAGTAGGACTTGATTTTGCCTCCCGGATCTGGTGCAAACTGCAGTCATTGCCTATCCGGAGGCCTTTCAACCCACATGAGACAGGTGTGTTTTTCTCAGGCTGGTTTGTAGACGGTGCAGTGAGGGCTGAGGGTCAGAGTGAGCCAGAGAGACCTCATTAGTATTTATCCACAGGGACCTCACCTGAGCTGTGCACTGCTCCTGCGTGTGCAGGACTGCGAGCAATCAGGATTGCGTGGCTGGAGAAAGCCATGATTTCGGAGTTAGTGTAAATAAGAACAGGATTAAATTACCACTGTGACATGACACTGGCCGCAGTTCATTTTGGGGGCTAAGTCGCCGTTGGCTGCGTGTCAGCTCACTCTCAGGACTGACATACACTTGGCAGTGCTTTAAGTTCCAAGGTGTAAAACAGTTGCAACCCTTTGCCCTGCTTCTCCACATGCCAGAGAGCTCAATGAGCCACAGATCAGCACCAGGCGGGCTGTAATCTTTAGCCTGGAGTATCAGTGTGAGCCAAAATTGAATGCGGTTTACCTCAAAGTGCAAGGCTGAAGAAAACAATGTTTTCGGAGTGAGCTTGTGTGCTGGTCTCTGCGGGGAGCGGCAGTCCCCTCAGGCAGAGCAGTCAGCAGGGAGAGAAAATACATCAAGGAGTGGCAAGTTAATCCACTGCTGATTGCATGTCATTTTATATCGCAGGACAGGGAGTTTCAATAGGAAAAGAGGAGGTTTCTTGCATATAGCCTTCCGTTGTGTTTCTTAACTGAGAATAAGAACCAGTTTTTCTTCCTTTCTACAGAAAAGAGTTGAGGATTTTCAGCTGGCTGTAGTTCGAGAACGTTTAATCACATAAAAGTGATTGTAAATTTGTTGTTGTTCACCCTGTATCCAGAGACGTGCCTTGTAGAGCAGTTGCACACAGGATTAAAACAAGTGGTTTACTGTTTGTAATTTTGCCTGTAAATATGAAAGAGCTATCTTATTCGATTATTAGATTCATACTACGACTCTCTCAATTCCATTTTCCCAGATATGAAAATAGGAAATGACGGTGTCAGACAAGAGCACACCCCTCTGATATTTTACATGTGTGACAGGAAGCAGTGAGGTAGGCAGTAATCTTCTTTTTTGCATTATTGGTCTGAATATTGGTCATTTGCCTAGTAGCTTTTAATGCAACTACTCGTATATTGGTCTAATTCGACTGCGGTTACTTTGTATATTCTCTGAAGAGATGCTAGTTACTTGAGACGTGCAGAACAGAGACCACAAGGTAATTTCAGATAATTCAGTGGTTCCCTAATCCTGGTAACTTTATCCTTTCACAACTAAAATGGTTTTAGCTTTTAGTATTTTTTCTTCATACAATATCTGTATTTAAAAAAAAATAAGGTCATATAAATAGTAGACCTGAAAAAAAACGAGAACTTACTGAGGACAGAAATACGTGTCCTATAAGCAGTGGTGAATTTTTGCAGGAGCAACACGAGTTTTCCAGGTATATTTGGAAGACCTTGGTTTTATGAGGAAAGACTGCTTTTAATTCAGAAATCGTTTATAAGGTGTTTAGTTTAATCCACACATCTGACCAGCTGAAGGAAGATTATGCAGTAAGTAATATCCATTCAGGACTGCTTGAATGAAGTCTCAGACTGGGGGTCAGGATGTCTGTTGTAGAACTGACTCAGGTCTGCAGCATGATTTTGGGCACACCGCCTCACCCCCATCAGTTTTCATTTCCCCTCTGACCTTGGATATATCTTGCCTATTTAGGATGCGGATGTATTATAAGTTAGATTCCCTTTGATGAAGTGCTTGAGCTATGCAGTCATGATCTCTGCTTCTGAAAGAATCTTTCATTAAATCTGCCTGGGTGAGGGGTCTCTCTGAGACTTCTAATCTAGGAGCCGTTTAAGACAAGCAGATCTTCCCCCCTCCCCACCCCCCAACCCTCCCCCACCATGTGTCGATGATTTTTAATTGGAGTTGAATTTTCAATGCAATCAGAGAAATATTTCAGTTTGTTTGCACTGTTGTCTCCTCCTCATGGTGTATTAGCATTGCTGGAGTAACTAATCTTCAAACAGAGAGCCAGGGAGCCCCGAACACTCCCCTACCCCTGCTATGAGGATGTCAGTATTAAGCAGCCCCTGTGCTTTGCAGGGACTGTGGGTCTGAGCTTCTGAACTTGTGAAATGCTGAGTTACCCCAGCCTGGCCCTTATGTCAGGCAGTACTTGGGTGGAGGGTTCTTTGGTTGGGGTGGGTTTTTTTTTCTGTTGTGGATTTTGTTTTGGGTTTGGTGGTTTGAGGTTTTTTGTTTGGTTGGTTTGTTGAGGTTTTGTTGTTTTTTTTTTTTTTTTCTCCCTGGGGATTTTAGACTTACCGTTATCCAATAAAATCCTAAAGGGATAATGAAAAAGATGACGTTATCAGCCATGGTGGAAAGATGTGCTGTACTGGGTTTGGTCAGGGGCTGTCAGAGGGGAAGAGGACTTGCTAATGAACAGTGAAGGGAGAAGCAAACAGAAGGTACACTCTCAATTCTTAAAACTAGGTCAGTCCTCATTAGGCAGCATTTTCTTATGTCACATAACAGATAAATCACAGGATGCAATCCTTCTTTTCTGAATATAAATGGACTTGTGTTAGTCCTGTGGATGTGAGAACGCGCATTAGACTGTATTCTTAACTTAGCACTAGTGTTTGCCCAGTTCCTGCAAAATGCTGACTGTTAACTCTTCGGTGAAGTTTATGATTTGCCTTCAATTTTCTGTCTCGAGCACTGCAGTCCTGATTAGGTTCTGCAACAAGCATGTGCAAATTATGCCACGAGTGTTTCAAATGGCATTTTCATGCTTATAGCTCTTGGCTGCTCATCAAAGTGCAGAAATGCTCTAACATTTAAACAGCTTTAGCAAACTTCACCAGAATTACTTGCTAAGAGCAAATTGCAGCATTAAAGCTTCATTTCACTGAAGCTGCAGGCTTTCAAATGCCCATTCAGCTTTGACATGAACCCTTCGGAGTTGAAGTTGCACCTGCTCCAAAGTTGCAGGCTTTTCATCTTGTGCTAGTTTTGTTGATGTAGGCTACTTGAGAGTAAACCCCTGGAGTGATTCGGAGGAGTAAAATGTCAGTAAGGCTGAGATCCTTATGCTTTTAAGCCAGTAGCAATAGAGCTAGCATCTAATGTGTTTTTCTTCCTGTGTACTTATTTGTTGTGTTTGGTTTGGTTTGGTTTTTTAAGCAGAGAAACCTACTTGCAAAAGTCCTCCTACTCTTTGTGCAGATCTCAATTTGTGTTTTACTGACTGGTGAACCTTGGACCCACGCTTGTAGCCTCTCCAGGTTTACCAAATGTAAAATGAAGAGGGTTGTACCACACAGAAGAGCTTTCAGATGCTAGTGCTTCTACTACATTTTAGAACGGCCAGTTGGAAAGAGCTTTGGAAAAATCAAGTTTCCATTTTATTGGATCAGTTTTGCCTTTAAGTGATAGCAGAAATACGTATAGGAACTTGTTTGCCATCTTCAGTTTTCTATTTATTTGCACATTCTATTTTTAAATGCAAATCTGTGAAGGCATTTAACAACTCTGTCATCCTAGTCCATGTACAGGTTAGCCTCGTTGATAAAGCTGTAACAAATACTCCAGAGCTTGTCAGAACACTGAGAGTGTGGCTCATGAAGGAGGGTGCTGGGCATCCGAGTTCTGCCTGGTCCGTTGCCCTCTGGCTTCTCAAGAACGATGTGGTGCTGGGGTACTGGTGCTAGGCAGAACGAAATACCTTTTCCCCTCTATTAGGCAGAATGGTTACTGAAAATCATAGTGCTCACCAAACAGATCGATACACTGGAAGTTAATTTGCTGTCTCTGTTCTGCAGTGTCTGTTACGTAACACTGTGGCAGGTTTTCTTGTGTATTTTTCTGTAACCAATATATAAATTATTTTTGTGTTCTTTGTACCAGACCGCACCTTTCGCTTGTGCACCTAATGATCCTTTTGCCTTCTCCCTTGCTTGTTTATAGCACCCTGGCTTGAATTAGATCCCTGTGATTTGCATGTGGATCTCATGTAAGTGTAACTGAATTTTTGAGTGTTTGTCCTGTGGTAAGTAGTATGTGTGGGTTGTTTTGTGCTCATTTCACATGTGAAATGGAATTAAACTTTGTTGCTCCGGGTTCCTGCTACAGTCACCAAAGGTCTGAGAGACGCAGTGGTGATTCAGTCAAAGAAAGAAGGTGAGCAGAAGGATGTCTACAAAAGGTGTCGTGGAGCAGGTAAGGTGTCTCTCAAGAAGCCACAGCCCCTTAGTCCAGCTCCTGGGAGACTCTCGGTGAAGCTCCATCACCGATGAAAGAGAAATCTTGTTCAGAAAGAAATTTAGGAAAAAAAGGTTGTGTCTGTCTCCAAGGACATTCACACATACAGTAATACACTAGTAAAACATAGCCAGTATTTTCAGAGTCTGTTTCCTCCCAGAGTTTCAGAGTATTTTGCAAACTGCTTTCAGTGAGCTTTGAATCCACATGATGAGTTAGTTCATGGTAATTGTATTTTCTTTTTTTCCTTTTTAAAAAAAAAAAACAAAAAGTAAACTTGAAGTCTAGATTACACCCCTGGAGGCTTTGCATCTCATCTCCTGGTCCTTCTGATCACATCTGTTCACTTACTAAAGAAAGAACATGTCTTTAAAAAACAAATTCACACTCGTAGGTTCAAATATTTCTGTAGTACCAAAATACCGATTAAAAATCTGAGAAACCAAATATATAGGCTTAATAAAATTTCCAGTTCCAAAATAGACTGCAGCTCTACATCAGCTTCTCGTAGACCTGCACAGACGAGACTGCAAATAATTGAGTAGTAAATATATCTGAATTGGCCACTAGCATTAATAATGTCTGTCCATAGTTAACAACTACTTTGAGTACATAGTCATTCAGTAATAGCTTGACAGCATGAATTACAGTGCCGTGATTCATGCTAGCTTTTCTGTTGGGGATGTGGTTGAGAAGTAACCACGTACCAGCCAAGAATTATTGTTCTGTCATCCATTCCTTGCACTGTCTTACGGAAATATTTTTATATTGTTATATCTACTAAGGCACAATGTCTCAAAACAGCCACCTGAAAATAAGGAATTCATGAAGTAGGGGAACCCAGAAGCAGAAAGGCGTCTTCTGTAGATAGCCCAAGGCTGAAGACATGTGAGCACACAAAGGAGTGTTCTTCGCTGCACTGTTTGTTATTGCAGCAGCACTCAGATGCCCCAGCTAAGAATTGGATGCCACTGTGCCAGGCCTGTGCTCACACGCGTAAAAAGTGCTGACTCGTTCTTCAACTCCATCTTTAGAAGCATCAGCCTTTTGCTCATGGAGTTTGTGATGCAGCCTCAGGGCTCACCGCTCGCCAGGTTCTCAGGCACAGGGAAGGGAGAAGCACAAAAGCCCAGCCAGGTCCCTATTGATTAACTTGTTGCTGCTGCTGTTATTACATGTGATTTTTCAAGTGCTAGCAGATTTCTTGATACCGTGCCAGAGGGAGCTAGGTGTTTCCAGTTCTCTTGAGTTTAACATCTAGGTGCCGGGTCTGTGAGCTGTACAGCCTTTTACCGACCAACTGATGCTTTCAGTTGTTTTTCGAAGTCACACGAACAGCAAATACCATTGCGGAATCTGGTCCTTGCGAAGCAACTGGATATTAATGCACTGGAAGACGCTGAGGAAAAGTTAATTTATGGGCATGATATTAGCTTGCTTTTTTATTCGGGGCTGATCTGAAAGAATTTTGCCATGCATTTGTCATGATGGGTTTGAAGGAAGAGAGGGCAATGCTGGATTTAAGTAAAGATGTGAGACCTGGTGTATGGAATGTGGAAGGAAGTGAATGATAAGAGAACTTTGGAAGAAAGCTGGAGGGGAAAGACTGGTCAGAGCAGGTGCTAAGAGGAGGGGCATTTGCAGAAGAAAGCGAGTAATAATTAACAAACGACCTATACCCCAGCTCATGGAGTAAAGCCAAGTATGGAAAGTTAGGATTGTTAATGGAAGGAGCTAAGCCTTTATGCTTCTTGATGCCTTTGAAAAATACCTTGCTTCATGAATATCGGATTTCTTCCAGAAAGAGCAATTCTATTACAACCCAAAAGCCTCATTTGTGTCCTCGGTCTGCATTTGCTATGGTGCCATGGGAAGCCACGGCTAGTCCGACTGCTTGGCTCTTTGCTGTGTCTCCAAAAGACAAGCTCTGCAGTAGCAGTTCTCTTGCGTTAGCCTTTGCCTGCAATATGCTTCCTTTTGGCTCTGGGGCATTCTCAACAGCATTGTGAATAATGCATCAGGATTGTCCATCTTCATCATAGCAGATACAGTGGAAAGATATTTGAGGAAGCTGTAAACTTGCATTACTTTCTCTGTCTGGATCTTTCCAAATCCTTCCAAGACCCACATGGATGTTTATTTTTCTATGTGTCCATAGTCGTTAAAGCGGAGTGCACCAGTATTTTTGAATATGAGGAATGGAGTTGCTTATGTTTCAGCCTTCTTAGGAAAGATCTAATCTGATTTCACCTACCTACTATTACTGAGTTGATTTCTGTGCAGTTCTATAAGGTGAAAGCGGAGTACACAAAGAATGGGCTTAAATTAGAGGACTGTAAATCAGGATCTTTCCTCGGCTTTAAGAGCTTGTGCAGAGATTTTCTCCAGTGTAATTCAACTGGATTTTACGTATTACACTAGCAAATAGTTTACTCCTTTGTGATTCCAGTACTTGGAAATCGCATCCTAGGGTCCTGCTCCAGTAGATACTCATCTCCAGTTATTTCAGGGAGAACAGTTTATGCATACAGAAAGCTCGTTTAGACTAAGGTTATTTAAAATAAATAAATAAATAGATTGCTTCGGACCTGTTTTCCTTTTCTGTTCATTGCAAAATTTCAACTTTTTTAATGTGAATCTCTGTCTCTTCATATTAGGACTCTTGGACCTCTTTCAAATGTTCTATAACATGATACACTTTCTTCATTTGAACTTTCAATTTACACTGCAATGTAGTGTAATAGTCTTCATAACACCATTAATTCGTCTGTTAGTTTTCCCAGTGAAATTCTCAATTTCTCTGTAACTGGCAATTTCTTAGGGAGAAGCATCATACTGGTGTCATGCCAAAGGGAAAATTACTAAAGAAAACATACACGCGTGTATATGTATAAAAAATGTGTTTGCTTGTAAAATAACTGGAGAAGCCTGTGCAAAAGATTCTTCTAAGGAGTATCCCACGTGTAGTTGGTAATTTCTGTTATGCTTGCATGTTACAAATAGAATTCTGCTTAAAAAAAAGTATAGGGAAGCATCACTTAATTTTGACTTGGGGGCAAGTTGATACCTATTAAATATACTGAATGTTTTAGAAAAATAGTTTAGTAAAAAATGTTTCCCGTTTAAGACCAACTGATTTCCACAGCAAGTATTGCTTGTTATACTTGAGTGAATTGATCTGGTTGCTTGATTATTAGGTCCCTGGCAATTTAGAACTAGTATATTTTAGCCTCTTTTACCTGGCTTTTAGTCTGAGATTAGGAGAGGAAAATAAACTTTTCCCAAATTTTTCAGTTCCTGCTTAATTTTAAACTTTTAAGGAATTGTAAAAGAAAATGAGAAGAAAAAGCATTTTTGTGCACCTGCAGAAGAGACTGCGATTGTGCAGATCCATTTATACTGAGCTTCTGAATTCATGTGTTCAGTCGGAAGCCTCCCTCGCTTCAGTGATCAGTCAGTCCAAAAGTTTTGTAATGAATATACATTGCTTGAACGTATATTTTGCATGCAGTTCTAGCTCTTTTAACAAAGGTATAGTATTCTGGGCCCTTAACGTATGAAGTTTCTCAAATTAAATTTTAAATACTACTACTTTCAAAAAACATTCAGAAAATCTCAAACTTCGTGTTGTCGTGTAGTACCCTCGCTATATTTTTTTTATAGCATCCTTCGTTTGAATCCCATTTGAATATGCTTTCTTTGATGAATAATATAAACCAAGGTGCAGTATATGATACTAATTACACACATAGGGCGAACTTGAAAGACTTAAGGACAGGGAGCCTTGCCATGTAACACCACAGGGTCTGTTCAGCTGTGACTAAGCCAGAAGCCCTTGATCCAATATTGAGTGTAATCCTTGTTGTGCAGTGACCTCTACAGCTAGAGGGATGATAAAGGCTGCTTTTAAGCTATCTGCTGGTCTGTGAGTGGCATCTGCAAGCGCAACCCACATGTCAAAAGCAATCTGCGTAACTAGCGTAGAAAGACCCAAGGGGTTTCAAATAAAGTTAAGCTTGTAACAACCGGTCCCCATTTTGTTACTGACTGACAATCATGAGATAGCTTACACGTGCTGCTGACATCAGTGGTGTAAAAATACCACAGACTGCTAAACCTGACAGAGGAAACCTAAACATTTATAATGATGGCCAACTTTTATATGTGCCATGTGGAATTGAATATAGGCGCAGTTCTTCCAGAAGTTTAGCTGTGGGTTGTTTTACTTGAAATTATTCCTACTTATTATTGAATTTTCTCTGTTATGACTTCTTTAATTTCATGTGTGGATTCTAGCTCCTGTATTCTGGTGGGGATTAGGGCTGATGATAGCAGATGATTTGTCAAATAGAAAAGCAATTCATTGTGGTATAGTCCACAGGTGACTGTTGTTATATACACTTGTTTTGTTACGTATACTATGACCCGGTCTCAGGAATAGATTAAAATCAGAGCCCTGTTGCACTGAGTGCTGCTGCGTACTCTGGGACATCGTCCCTCTTATTGTCCATTTGTGCTGTCTCGCATGGGTCACTTCCAAACCATGGAGGAAAGAGTATTCTTGTCTCTCTGCAAGATAGGCAGGGAGCCACTGGGCCAGCTATTGCAGGGAGTCTGATGTAAATACAGTTTTGAATCCAGAGCTGGTGAACTGCATCAGAGTTGGTAACCTCAGCATTGTCCTCTCTCTCAAAGCTCAGGTTTGAAACTCCCCAGCATTACAAGGTGGTTGTAAATGAAGCCAGTGAAGGCTAACAAGGTCTTCAAAGGTTTTAATAGAATCTCCAGTATCTCTGAGTGAGGTGTGACTATATTACGCCTGTGGAATAAGCTTTGCTTTTCCGGGCTAACGTGACCACGTAGTTCCTGGTTACAGCAAAAAGAGTTTAAGGAGTGCTACAAGCAGCCATTGCACTAATGGTATGGCTTTCCTGTACCACCACTTCAAGCTATTCTGTATTCTCTTGGTCTGCACACAAACCCCTCCGTCAATAGGTTTGGTGATGCTTGGTCATGGATATGCTTATCCCGATAGGTGTGTTGACTACAACCTGGTTTTTGCTTTCTCCTTTCGTGTTATCTCACCCACTTTGCATGAAGCTAGTAGTACTTTGGTGCCTTTCCATGTTTCACCATGCCTAGGAAGGCCGGCAAGCTTTCTCACAATTCAGATGCAGTAGCATACTGGAATACAACAAAACGCAGGCCGAGCCTGCAGAAATCCTAACGGTGCAGCCTTAGGGACGTAACACAGAGTGTGGTGTAGGGCTCTGGGCTGTGGCTGCTTACACCCGGGTTAGGGTGGTATTCTCAGACACTCGTACCTCTCGGACAACCTTAGCTATGAGCAGCTGCTTCCTAATGTCTTCCAAATCCCTTTGGAACAAAGCCTGGAAGTTCAGTAACAGAGAGGCAAATGGCACTTAGAATGGCACTCTCGCCGTTTTGTGTTTCTTTCTTAATGATTAAAAAACAATCTCAAGATGCCGTTAGTTAGCACTGACAGAGAAAAAATGAAATTGGCCTCCCCGTGAGACATTTATCCATCAATTAAAAATGAGATATCTCATTTTGCAGATGAAGTATCTAGAGTGTGTGACATGGTGTGTGCTACGTATGGTGTACAATCGATTGACAGAACAGAATTCTGGGCGGACTCTGCCAAAAGCCTCCAGACTGCTAAATTGTTTCCCCAGGAGGAGGCTTCTAAGTCTGCCGACATACACAGATTTATAGGATATATGAAATGAGTCTGTTTTTTGTCTTTCCAAAACCAGAAGCAATTACTCTTTCAGCACAAACGCTAACTGTTTTTTGCTTCCAACAAATTTTTTTTGGAAAACATGTTGTGAAAAACAAAGGAAGTAGCAAAGTAGTGGAAATCAAAGGTGTTACCTGACACGCATCAAATGTTATCTACTCCTGCAGGGCTCCAAGGATGCTCAGCACCTCTTAGCATCGGGTCCCTCCATTTTTCAGTCTCCAGAATGAAAAAACGCATTTTTCACCGAGCAAATACAGCAAGTAAGCACGAAGAGGGTCTAGTGAAGCAAATGCTTGATATAGTCAAGGGCTCAATTATGCATCACTGGATTCAATTTATAGAGCAGAGAGCATCAGTCTTGGATGAAGTCAGTCTCCGACACAGAGCACTAAAGCATGCCCTGACAGAATGAATTAAATAGAGTGTTAACCAGAAGTCACTTCTTCCAAAAGGTAATTTGATTCAGTCCTACAGAAATTAGACTCCAGAAGTGGAATGTTTGTATCTCTTGTTTGCAATAACTCAGCACGTGTAGGAAAAAAGAGCACGTTTGTTACTGACTGGCTTGTTCTTGGGTGAAAACTTTTCCTTTGATACAGGCATACCTCTCCAGAAGTAAGCAAGAAGACACCTCTGTACACTTGGCTTACAGAATCTAAGCATCTCCGACTATGTCAGCGATAAATTTTTCCCAGATGTGTTTTGATACAAGTGAGGAGTTTGTGTGACATGCATGTGGTATAAAATGCGTATAGGACTAAAGGCCATCAACAGCCGTCTGTATGTGCTTCTTTTAGTTATAGGACCAAGAAAACCTTATTTGTGAGAAAGCGATAGAGTGCATCCCTGTGCTCTTGGTACTATATGTCCTGCTTTAACACATAGAGAGTGTCACAAGACATATGGAAGAACAGTGTTGAGGATCCGGAATGAGGCCAGTTGCATTCTTGTTTGCTTTTCTGTGCCAGTAAAAGCTTTTCTATGACTGTAGTCTGCCTACGTATGACCCTGGGAAATCAATAGACCTTGTACTCTGTTGTTGCAGACAACCAAACCTTGGCTCTCAAGTACTCCTGTATGGGCTTGTACATCTGAACTGGTTAGATTTACTCCCATTACTCCTGTTGGAAGAAGGATTATCTTTCAGAACCACCTGACAGATTTGGAGACTTTTGCTTTTCTATTGCAGAAGGTTTTATCGAAGTAGAATGCATCAAGCAGCCAAAACGAGAAGAATTCTACTTCAGATGCAGAGGAGCAGAGAGCTGCAATCAAGCTGTCTTGAGCCCTTAAGTTTGACTGAGACCTTGAAGTCCCATCGCAAGTCCTAGATGATAAAACGCTGGTTTACTGCTAAGGGGAAGGAAACAATACGCATTTCTCTCCAATGTGTTCTGCTAGGGAAGCTGCTATCGGTTCGTATTAGCTGGCGTAGAGGTGAGCAGACACAGCGTGAGTTACGGTGAAGGACTGCTTTCTGAGGCCTTTCACAAGCCTTATCCACCCACATATGTAAGGCTTGGAGATGGTTTGGATCTTCTCCAAAGCACAGTGCCTCATCGTCTTCTTCCCTCTACTTCATTCCACTAATAAGTTAGCAGCTCCACCTGAGCTTGGTGGACACTGTAAAACTGTGTTGACGTCGGACCTTACTTTTCATCACCTGAGCAATGTTTGACACATGATCTGAGGGTCAGGTTGATTGCAGTGAGCTGTACAGTGTGTTTTGCAGATATTTTTCACTCAGTTGTTGGCAGGGCCCCAGGCTGCTGCAGCTCACTCCATTGACTCTTTCACTTGCATTTCCAATTTGCTTTGTGTGAAGGCTCAATCTATCACAGGCAACCTTTCTACTGGCCATTAATTCTCACTGACTGGCTGATCAACTGGTCTCCCATGCTGTATCACTTTGGAAGTTAATAGGATTACTAGAAATGCAAGAAACAGCTCACTTGGTGACTTTAAAAAAAAAAAAAGGAAAAAAGGAGGCAATAGCTAATTTGTCAGGATCCATACAGTGACTGAGTTCACCTCTTCCAAGTTATCCAAAATTGCATGTGACTGGTGGCAGCCTTAATGGACCAATTGTCATTTTGATTGACAACTCTACAGCAGAGTATAGCAAAGCTGATATAAATTAAATGAAGGTGCGATGACAGGAGTGGCTTAGGGTTGTCATCAAGGTACATCCAGACTGCATAGCAAGTATGGACCCAAGGTTGTGCTCGAGTCCCGCCCTGCCAGCGATTCATCACTCCCTGCACACAAGGCTCTGTGCTAGCATGTATGAGACAGACTTGAGGCCACACTGGGAGGCACCATGGACTAAAATGCCTGCCTGCCTGCAGTGGTGAACAGGACAGAAGCATCATGCCAGATCTGCTGAGCACTGTGTATTTGGTCTGTTCTGCAAACAGCGTAACATCTCTGTGGGGTCCTGAGACAATGGCAGACAGGACTGGAAGACAAACTGAGCTTGTCTGCTTCTGCCTTTAGACTAAAGAACTTAAAAGCTGTGTAAAGGGTAGCTATGTTTTCCATTGCATTTCATTTCTGATTGACATTTCCAGAATTGTAGTTTGCATGCATTTTTTTTTCTCTATTGGATACTGAGGAGCAGAGAAGGCTTATGTGTGTTCTACCTTAGGTTGAAAAGAAAATTAATTTCTGTTTCTCCCTGAACTTCTCTTCAGCTCCTCTTTCTCCCAGTGTCCCATTTCTTCTTTTCCATCCCTGGAAAGAGCAGGCTTGGGTACTGTAGGCAAATCTGGTTACTTGTCTCTCTAATTACAACAGCATAGAGAGTGAAGTATTTGAGATGTATTGGATTTGGTAATACAGAACGTGTTGCCAAGGTGCTCAGACGTATTCCATCCCTTTGGCCGTCAGGAACCTTGGGAGCACACCCAAAACTACCCTGAATAAAGAAGGAAAAGGTTGTGTTGCTAGGAGATTGCAAAACAACACAGGGAGAACTATGGAAATGTTTTAAACAGAATTGCGCTTCCTTGAATCAAAACAGAACTCAATAATAAAATCAAAACAGAACTCAATAATAAAATCTTTTTCATGCTTTTAGCAAGTTCTCGCAAAAATACATGTCTTCATGTTTGTCGTGTAGAGCAGAAAGCGTTCACGTCAGTGCATACATGAGACAAAGAAATCTAGAAACCGTATACAAATACAGATGATGATGTACATCACCTAGAGAAGGTGAGAAGTGGGGAGATTGTCCCCAAGGATGGAGTATATGAATCGGTTATAAAGTGAAGATGCTGCAAAATAACTGTTCCTGGGGTTTTGAGGAGAGTGATAGTGCCTCAGTGCCTCTAGTCATATTTGACTTCCACAAAGTACTTCCTAACATTTCTGCTTTCTTTTTCTAACTTTGTGCACTGTAGTTCCCTATCAAGGCAAGAATTTCTTCAGAATCTATTCTTCAACTACTGAATTGGTATTGGTTTGGTTTTCTTCACTTGGGTTATACTCTTACTTGAAGTGATTACGGGGCTCAGTGTTGCCTGAAAGGAATTTGAGTGTAATAAACAGTCCACATCAAACACTTCCCTGAGGCAAACACATGGGTGATCATGTGTCCATAAAGGGTGGATGTCAAGAGGACGGGGTCAGACTCTTCTCAGTGGTGCCCAGCGACAGGACAAGGGGCAATGGGCACCAACTGGAACACAGGCAGTTCCACCTGAACATGAGGAGGAACTTCTTTACTGTGAGGGTGACAGAGCACTGGCCCAGGCTGCCCAGAGAGGTTGTGGAGTCTCCTTCTCTGGAGATATTCAAAACCCGCCTGGATGCATTCCTGTGCAACCTGCTCTAGGCTAACCTGCTTTAGCAGGGGGGTTGGACTAGATGATCTCTAGAGGTCCCTTCCAACCCCTACCATTCTATGATTCGATGATTCTATGATTCTATGTCCTTTTGCTAATGTCAGCGTTAAGGCCAAAGAATCAAGCTGAAAGACAGGATTGCTCGCACCCCGAGAGGGATGTGTCTGTTCTACTCAGAGAGAGCTCTTTGGGCGAGGGAAGCAGCTTCTTGCTGCCCTCTGTTGTGAATAAACAGAGGAAGGGTTTCCACTGTCATCTTTTACTCACAAAAATACTCAGCACTTTAATTTTTGATGGAGGGGAGAAAAAATTGATTATTTCTTTCTGAGCCTTGACTGTCCAGTGAAGTGTTCTCTTGAGTTAGCATTGCTTTCCTTTTGCACCTTGAGGACATGTCGCCATCAGCTTTTATATCAGCAAGGCTGCTGTAATTCTTTCCTTCCGCTGATTTTGTGAAAACAATTATGCGTGATCCCTATGCTGTAACTTGCTACAACTCAAAAGGCAGCAGTACTTGTGAGATTTCCCACAGCCACACAAACGCAACTGTTGCCACATCAGTCTATTCATGTAACACCACATGCCAATCCCAGAGTGACTGTAAGCTTCTGAAACTGTGTATCCTCCCGTATAATGAGATATGTGTTCATGGGGATGGTACGTGTGATTTTAAAATGTGGATATGTGCAATTTCCAAAACCGAGAGTGGTAGGGGATACTTTAGGAACTGAAGACTAGATTGTTCCGCTCAAAACGGTGCTTCTAGACCTCTCTGCACGTGTAGGTTTTCATAGGTAGGTTTTCAGTAGAATGAAATCAGTGTATCAGTGGAAAAAAATGTTGGTTTATATTTTCACAAATACATTTGTTTGATAAACTGGTAGTTGTGCAATTCATAATTGATCTGATTAAAACAGAATCTGGTTACCTTTTATCAAATTAGCTTCCTGTGCAGGAATAAGCCATGCTGATTTAATCCTACACATACACACCGATACCTGGGGACATTTGTCTGTATCTTAACGTTAACAGGATAGCTAAAATGCCAAAGCTTCTATGTGTGAAAGAGACTCGTGCTCCGTTTTGAAGTTTTTTCGTCTCACTTTAATAGCAGTGTAGCTAACCAGGTAGTTCTTGCTCAGATCCCCACAGCCTCTTTTCTCTCAGGTGTGTAAGCTAAAGGCACTGAGGTAAAAACAAAAGAACAAGCTCATCTGCTGGAATAGCAATAAGTCAGAAAACAGTTATCTTTTACAATGTACAGCTCATAGAGCGCTATTCTTTTAATTTATGAATAGACAAAAAAGGATGGATTTAGAAAAAAGATGTCAGATGTGACAAAGTGGGAGAATCAAACACAGATGCTGAAACTGAACTTTTTTTTTTTTATTAGGGGAAGGAGACTGCATGCAAAAGTTAATGCAGTTCCAGGGCAAAATGAGGTTTATATGATTTTCTTTTACACAGTAAAAAAGAGTAAGTGCTTAGTCTCACTAAGAGAACAGTAAAGATGGAAGAATAGTGTGCATTTGCTGTCTGCACATATATGCATTGAACTGAACAGGTTTTAAAGGTACCATTCGAAGAAAAAAGCCTACCACATCTCTGCACGTTGCTTGGGGTGATGCATTCTCTTTACACTTTGATTTTTCACAACTGTGTTTGAGGGGGGAGGAAAATTCATGTGGGCAAACCTAGCTTTGGAAGGAAAACATGAGTGATATTTCCAAACTGGCGTGAGTTATATGCTCAAAACAATAGGTACTAGTGCAAACCAAGCAGAGGAAGCCACGTGTGAGATTCAGAGATAGTCTGAAATTTGCATCTATGCACCAGCCCTAAATGGCGAGTGTAAATACAACGTTGTGCAGCGTGCATCTCTCTTGCAATCACAGCTGTGTCCGCAGTGTAGCAAAGATGTCAAATGAGTTGGCAGGTAGCAGTGCTGGTAATGCCAGTAGTTTGGCACAGCCCCTCCAATACGTCTACACTCGGCTACGAGCAGAATTGCAATTGCTGTGTAGGTACTCTAAATCAGCAACTGCAACCTACAGACTGCAAACCCAATTGTCAGTTGAGCAGCGTTTCTTTCCACTGGTCTATATTTAATTACCAAATTTATACTGTCTTTAAGGACTAATTTCATTGGCAAGACAGACTGTCTGAGGAACCTTCCTTCAGAGCAGTCAGAAACAAAGACATATTAAGAAAAACGCTAATAGAAAATCGTGTATTTAACCAGTGAGTCTAACCACTGCAACAGTCTTGAAATGGGTCACATGTTGATTTCTGAACTATTTCTATGTCCAGAAGACGGATTAATTTTTATTTCGTGTTTTGGACTTTTGTTTGCTTGGGCTCTTATAATCCAGAAACAATATGAGTCTACTTTTTTTTTTTTCCCAATAAACAGAAGAAAGGAAGTGATAGCTCTGTGTTTGCCTTCTGCTTCCGTATGGAAAGCAAAGCAGCTAGATATCCGAGTACAGTACTCTAACTGTATGCTGCCTATTGCAGAGCTCATTGCATTATGCCTGGATATGCAAGGCTTGCAAATTTTGTATCTGCAGACCTTCTGGTAAAACTCTAACGGCATTTTACAATTTTCTTTTTGCCTTGCTGGCTTCGTAAAATGCATTTTAACGGTGTAAGAGGATTTTAAAAGGGTCTTTACATACTGCGTATAAAAGATCTCCAAAGCCTACTAGGAACACAGTTCGCCTTGCAAATGAAGGTTGCCTCTTCCAAGATAAAGTTAAATTGCTTTCAGAGCTGGCAGAACGATTTTTCAGTGTCTGATTTACGGTGGTGAATTGTACTTTAAGTTGCTCTTTGTCTGCATACCTGTGTAGTTGTTTCATAACATTCTCGAAAATTTTCTGAAATGGAAGGAGCATTACGTTGAGAAGTGAATTTGTGTGTCCTACATTTGGGGGAAAAAATATCCCGGACAAATCTGTTTCCTGTCAAATACTGAGATTTTCCAAGATTACTCAAAACCTGTCTGCTGTGTTGAAAATAGAGCAACAGTGAAGAATCTCAAAGTAAAAAAATGGCACAGTAAAAGGAGGTTTCCAGCTGTGATGCATGCTAATAATATCTTGCATGGTTTTGAGCGATTCCTCCTGAGGTCCTGAGTCACGTCATAAAACCATCCACTGAGAAGAAGAGTACTCAGGTCTATAGCGTTTATGAGCCATCTAAAAATCTGTGTCCGGTTCTGTACCTAGTTTAATTGAGGCTCAGGGACTACTGGAAGATTTTAGCTCAGTAGATGACAGGTCTTAAGAAGCTTTCCTAGCACATTTGGAAAAGAAACTATTGGAGGCCAAAAAGCACTGAATGTCCCAGCTGGGCCAGGTGTGGCTGGAATGGTTCCTGTTGGCTCATCTTGTGGAAGGAGTTGTTCTTAGGCAGATTATGTTCTCCCTGCCGCTGGTTTAAATCCAAAAGAACTTCATTCGATGGAAAGAGAACAGGTGAGATTAAATGTGGCCTCATGGATTTAGCATGCAACTATTTCTGTTTCTGGCAGCAATTTAAAGCCCAAGGCATGGTAACGGCCTGCAAACTACAGTCTTGCTAGGGAACTTCCCCGCAACTGGTGTGTTTGCAGTGGGAGCTCTTGTTCCCGTTATGGCCCTTCTGGGTGTTGCCGTGTCTGCCTCAGCAACTCTTTCCTGGATTGCGTTTCTGATCTTGGTTCACACCATGCAAGTCCTAGCTCTAAATTCAGTGGAACTGTGCTGCGTGTCTGTCTTTGTGAGCAAGATCCAGATGCTGCCTGTAGTTTCTTTTAGTTCAGCAAGCCTTGGATAGCAGCTACTGGCACGTAACTGGCAACCAGCTGCTCACGGAAGATGGGAAAGAGTAGCAGAGCAGTTCTAGACATTCAAAAATAAAATTGTCTCAGGAGATACTGCTTTTTAGACCCTTCAAAGTAGCAAGTAGCTGGATACTTTTCTCCTGGGAAATGCAGTTTCTGCTGCTTTTGTGTCATTGGGGGAGGATGGGGAAGAGTCTATCACTTCTTTGAGTTTATTCTTTTAATTGTAATTGTTTTCATGTCCAGTATTTCTAAATGAGAAACCAACATCTGCCTCTTCTTCCCACAGCAGCTCAGTTTAGCAGTGTCTTCCTTTGGGGAGCTTTTTATTGCAAAAATAATTTTCTGTTTTGCTATTTTCACTGTAGACATCACGTAAGCAGAAGATGATGGGGTTTGCATGTCTGGGGTGAGACTTCAAAAATTTTATTGGGTTACACAAAGAAGAAATTCTTAAATTCAGTTTTGGCATGCCCTGCTAGGGAAGTGCCGTTTGTTAATTCTAGTAATTATTACATACTTTATTACAGTCTTTCAGTTACATCTGATGTACTCTTGCCTTTTTTACTCCACAAGCTCTGTACTGGATAGAAAATGAGGTAGGAGACTCTCGGTCTAGTCTTGTACTTGATTGGAAATTTTTTAGCTTGTGCATGTTCTCCCTCCTACTTGATCCCCCATTTTTTCTTTATCTGAATTGCAGTGCTACTGACAATGTCGCTTCTACCAAAGCCAACAAAAATACTACTGTTGGCCTTGCTGTGCACCGCAGGTAGGAATGGTCTATGTCATCTCTTTCTTCCACAGTCTCTCTTGTTCCATTGTATCCAAGTCTCCCTTTGGCCATGACCATCAGGCAAAATAGCACTAACAGCATTTTTGTACGGGTGATCTGTGCCTGTGTCAGCTGAATGTGTCCTAATATGCTTCTCCATGGCCCCAGTGACTCCTGCAACTCTTTCTTCCCTGTCCCTCTTTCCCTCCCTTTCTCGCTTCAAAATGGGAAGCTTCAAAGCACTTCAACTACCTTCTGTGTATTAAGAATTGGGTCAGGGTTTTTTTAAGACCCTTTAGTCCAAAAGCAGGGATTTCTGTATGGGAGATAGGAGTTTTCTGGGAGACTTTCAATATGTTAAATAAGTAGTGGAGAGAGCGCCCTCAGGCTGTACCGTGGAGAGTGAAGGAAGATAATACGACTAGCTGTTGTGTTTTACGTGTGACCTCATGTCAGGCATCTGCCATCAAATTAGAAGAGAGATTATTTTTCTCTGCTTCTCTGACTCTGTGTGCACACATTCCCCGGCAGGAGCTGAGTGCCATGTGGTGCCTGAAGCGAAGGCTGCAGCTTCTCCTTGGCTTGGACCAGGCTGCTGGTTTCTGTGATGCTTCCCTCACGGGTTTCCGTTCCTGAACACATGGTTGGTCTGCTCTAAGCTTAGCACTCCGCTGTACTGCAGCGTTTCCATTGACTTCACTAAAGTTGTTCCTGACTGCTCTCTCTTGAGGGGAGCAAGCTCAGTGGCACCAGAAGTAGCTCAGGAAGGTCACCAGGTTAGCTCCAGGATTCTAAGAGGACAACATGACCAGAATTCCTCCAGACCATAATGATGCTTACCTGCTGCTCTCTGTAACTGCAGCATTGGCAGGCAGAAAGAGCCATTGCACTTCTTTCTCATGTGCAGACTCAGTCCTGAGTCTAGGTGTTGCGTCTCTCTGAAATACCCTCTTTTGCCAGAGGCAGCTGCCAGAACCTGGGTCTCCTCAACTGGTTGGATAAATGACCTCATCCCTGTTGTGCTCTTTCCCATATCCTGCTATTTCCTGTTCTTTCCTGATTTGTGTTGCCGTCATCTTCTCTACTTTTATTCTGAATAGTCTGATAGAAATTAAAATTGGTTTTCACTCCTATGATTTTATTTAGCTGTTCCAGCTAGCCTACTTTAGAGCAATTGTGTATCAAAAATAGACAGGCAGGAGTGTGAGCAATAAATTGCAGTGCTCATTAATGCTATATATTTTCCTACTATGCGAATTCCTTTTCTCCTAATTATTTCTCCTCCTTCAAAACCAATTAGTTTAATGTGATAACAGGAATGTGCAGCGGGGATGCCAAGCCATATGTCTCTAAATCTCCACGGATTCCTCGCATGACTTTTTGTTATGCACTGAGAAGCATCAGATGTGTTACACTGAAAACAGTAGTCAAACCTGTTCTGTTCCTCTGTAGCTTTGGGCCAGGATCAGTTTTAAAAAACTTGGGTTACCAATAACAGTACATACTTCTGGAGGGTGGGAACGTGCTTTCTCATCCCTTAGTCCTGCAAAGGCTCCTGTGTGTGCATGGGTTCAGATGCAAACAGGTCTATTGAGGTTGCCTGGACCGTTCATGTTGATAAGGGTGAGCATAGGAGTAAATCATGCAGGACCAGGACCTTAAACCTGAGCAGAGCACGAGGATGTAGCAACTGTAGTGCCGTCTAATTTGGGCAGTGTTCTTGAGTACGGGGTGTTTTATAAAAAACTGTGAAACATCCGCTATGCTTCTTTAACCCCATACTAACAGGAGGCATTTCTGAATTGGAGAATATTTTTCCTAACCTTCTCCTGGCCTGAGTTCTAATAATCAGAATCTGATATTGAGTATGAGCATTTGAAAAGAAATACCACTCCCTCTGTCAATTGCTAGGCCTGTGATACCGATGGCTGTTACTATTCTGGCTGTGCTGCGCTGTCAGCACTTCCCATGCCACAGATCCTTGTATGTATTGTGGTCGAGACGTGCAGTGCCAGCTGAAGCTGTTGGCAGCTGTATGGGACACACTTGTGATTTTGGGCACTTGTATGAGATGATTTGGGACTGGGTTTGAGCACTCCAGCTGACCGTCTCGGTAAAATGTGACATGATTTGCAATTTTAACCTTTCAATTAGATTTTTCTTTTCTTTTTTTTTTCTTTTTTTGCTTGTCGACATGAAACCGTGACTGTTCAGGAAGCTCAGAACCAGTGTCTGAAGCCATCTGGGATGTCTAGAAGATAACACTGGATGTGATGACTTGCAGGATTTGTGATAACTATTGCACTTGAGTAACCTTGACAACCAGGGAGTGCACTATTTAGTCGTCCATGTTAACTGGACAGACACCTATGCATGAAGCCTGGGACTTGCTGGGCTTTGGGCAGGAAATCTTTAAGACGCAAAATGCACCCCTGGCCTGCGTGGTGTTCCACTGCCGCACACCGTGATGTAGATGCCTTGTACAAAGGCACCTTGCTTTGTGTGGTACACAATGAAATCCTCTCATATGGAAGGCTTCAAGTCTCACCCTGACTTCGGTGGTTTAATTTCCTGCTACAGCTCCATCAGTGGTAGTGCACGGCCCAAAAAGGGCACAGAATCACAGGTATGTAAGTACCTGTTACCTTCCGAGTGATTTTATAGGATTTCTTGAGAAGCCCCGATGCAGTTAGTTGTTTAAGTCTGTTGTCTGTTTGAAGCATCTGTCTGGATGCTCATATGAAGCTGACTTCATCCTTGCATAGCTTATTGCATTATATCTTCAGCATATATATTATATTCATAGAGCAATTCCTTCCAGAAACAGTTTGGAAGAACAAATCATAGTTCTGGAATAATAATTCGAGCTTCAGTTATGTTTTCTATTTATAAACCTGCTGCAGATGTTCTATTTGAAAATGCACAAAGCATTTTCTTAGCAATGTTAATGATGCTGTCCTTTCAGACCTTTACTGATATTCTTTATCTTTATTGATGGTGCTGCATCTGGGCATAGGTTGGTTTTTACGGTTGGATGAAAGAAGGTTATCTGGGCATTCGTCTTTTCAAGCAAATCTCTCTCTCTGTAATCAGTGGAGTGAATGTAGCTTTTACAGTCACTACTTTGTGTTCACCACCTCCGCCCCTTGATAGCATTTCAAAAAACATTCCCATTGCATTAATTGGAAGGTGGACTGAGACCAAAAAGAGGAATAAAAATTAGTTTTGTTTTGAGCTCTGTGCATCTAACTCTGCCCTTAGCAGTGGTGGTATCCACTCCTGCTTTAGCATGAGTTTATTTTTTTAAAAAGATGCATTCCACAATATGTAAACAAGAGATATAGAGTATACTTTGTCATATAATCATTTTAGAAGATACTAGCACTGAAGAGGAGAGTAGATTCTTTGAAGGATTAGTCAGAGGATGAAGGTTAAACAAATGGAAAACTAGGATGAATATCGAGGAAAAATATAATCTTGCTATTGCAGTCCAGTGGAACAAGGAGGAAACGGAAGGACTATTGATTGGGTTATTTCAAAAGGGGTAAGAAAAGTATTTCATCAAGAACAAATTTTCCTTCGGTAAATCACCCAAATGTTATTTGCCTTCTCAGATTGATGTAATTTGTAAATATAGCATTTGTTCCACCTATGTTAGGACCTGGTACAAATGTCCACTCACTTTTGGAAAAGTACTGAAGTTCGGATAAATGCTTAGAACAAAACATCTGTTTGGAAGGTGTGTTGAATTGGGGTCTACATCTTTAGGTAATCCGTGAGGAATTGTAGATCTTGTATTGCAGAGCATCCTTTCATAGCAATGTTTGTACTGCCAACTGTAAGCTCTGGTTGTTAGGGCTTTCTCATATTTATATGACGCACTCCTGTCCGTCTGGACTGGAGTGGCGTGACACAGGTGGTTCGTACCCAGCCATATGTTCTCCTCACACAAATAAGATCTGCTTTGTTCAGGTGTTATAGTTCACTACATAATAGATGCGGGCCAAAACCAAAGAACTGCAAAAGCACTTGGCCCACTTGTTGGTAGGCTTTATGGTCCATTATACGGTATTAGTTTAAATTACAGTCTTTAATTCCTTATGTTATTTTGAAAAGCTGTGCAAGTTGGGTTAAAACTGTCCCATTTTCCTTGTGACTTCCTCCTCAGAGGAAGGCGACACATGTACTCTTGTTGTAATTTCATGCTGAAAGACCATCAGTGTGTCTCTCTGCTGCATTGCACTGAAGTTGTTGTTCCATTGTAATCTTATATAATAATGGGATCCTAATGACTCTGCTAATAGACATCCAGGGTGCAAATTGACTGTTTTTCATCTTTATAATATTTTTCTTAGAAGGAGCAACATAATAGAATCATCAAGAGGGTTTAAAAAAGTTCCTTCCCGGTGATTTTTCTCTGGTAATGTACTTTGTGTGCTTGTATTTATAGCATGAGATCACTGAGATAGTACAAGGAAACTATATTCAGTGTCACTTTGAAAAAAACATGTACTTAATAGGTGGTATAATTTGCTGAACAGTGTCGGTCTCATCCTAAATGGAAATACAAATGGAATTATGAGCATTCACGAACTTTCAAGATCGTACACTTAATGATGATGGAGTTTCATTTTATCTTCCATACTTTGTGGTTGATGCTGCAGGGTTACAAACAAGCATTAACATTTGATTAAAGATATCTTCCCGTGGGGAAGATATGTATCTGATACTGATAAGTCATCATTGACCATAGCTGGGCTTTTCTAGATCAAATGCAAGGGTGACGGGTTAAAGGTAAGTATAGCCAGAAGAACTGTTAGAAAAACAATTAGAGGCCACTAGGAGTGACTAGGGCAAGTGTGGTAGCATACAGGTTTTAGAATACCGATGCTGGATATGCCTGTCATAAGCATAGCTAAAGCAGATGGTTTTCTGGCATGTATAGGGGCCAGCTACTCCTATATACTGTGAGGTAGTTAAGTCTCTAGTCCAGTTTGTTTCCTCTGATTCATCATTTCTCTAAGCAACTCTCACTCACAAACATTAAGTGATTCTTTACTTAAAATCTTAACAGAAATTCCCTATAGCCATTTCTGCGTGAAAGCTGTGCATTCATTGTCCTTGGAAGTCCAGTGCTTACTGCTAAAAAGTTTTTATTTTTTCTTTCTTCCACTTCTGCCTCCTCAACTTTGGCTCCTGGTGGCTAAGAATAGCAACTGCCAATGCTCTCTGCTCTTTGGAAAAGAAATTATATTTTCTTTAGTTCCAGTGTCACTTGAGTTTCCCATAGTTATGAGGATTTCCAGAGGAATTGCTTCTTCTGTTTCTCCCCGTGCCAAGGACTAAAGAGGTGATTTTTTTTCTTGGCTCAAATCTTTCTATGTATTATATGCTTAAAACCCATAAAAGAATTGCCAGTACATCCTTCTGACTCCAGCGATGTTTGGCCCAAGGCCTGAGGCATGTTGAATTCTGGCTAGTAAATACCCTAAAGTTTGCTCATTAAATACGGATCTCTCAGGCTGTCATCTCTTCAAGTTGTAGAGTTACAAAATCCATTTTCTTGGCAGGAGGTCACAGATCATTCTTTATGCTTCATTTATCTATTTTCTGTACTGTTGCACAGAGGTTTGCCTTTGCATTTTCATCGTCACCATCTATCTTAGCAAGCTTCCCTTGATCCCAGTTGCTGCTGTGTTCTGAGTCACATGGCCAAAGTCCAAATTCTTGATAGCTTTTACTCAGGCTCCAGTTTGGGACTTGGTAAGATGTAGGTTCTATGAGGGGCTGAGCAAGGGCTTCTGAGTTTGGACATCAGACTTATATTAATGTCACTCCTGGCCACTTTTGTGGCTGGCCCAACAAACTTTTGATATTGCTTTGGCTATATGCTGCCTTCTTCCCCCAACTTTCCTGCCTTGCAGTCTGCATTCCTTTCCTTTTCCTTTTCCTTTTCCTTTTCCTTTTCCTTTTCCTTTTCCTTTTCCTTTTCCTTTTCCTTTCCTTTCATCTTAGCACTCCAGCAGTGTCATTACAGCACTAAGTGAAAGCACCCTTACCTTAGTCAGCATAAGAGCATGACATCTTCAAATGCCCACCCTTCCGTTCTTACTTATGTTGCCAAGAAGGTGCACGCCTGAGTAGGCACCTGGGTACATCAACTGAATTGGGCAGGTTGCGGAGGTTAATTCTCCATGGTTGCTGGGCAGAAGCCACACACCACTGTTACGAGCAGGAATATTTCTCACTCATTTTCCTCAGCGGCTTGTTATTGTGTGGGTTTTGGAGACTGTAGAAGGCTTGTGTGCTAATACAATGTTGTATTGCACCGTCTTAGAGTTGGGATGTAATTCTTTGCTGAGTGTTGCTTTTATGATGATGTGTTCCTCCTTCTGTGTCTGCTGCTAGTCGAATGAAGATTTCCTATGTCAGAGTGTTGGTAAGAGAATGGATATATTAATTTTTTGTGTTTTTTCAAGACAGCACCTCCAGGAGAACTAAGAAACCTTACGTTCTTCGAGTGGGCCTGTGGTATGGCTGTTGCCCTGCTGCTTTTTTGATCTGGGCCAACACCAGGAGAGCAGCTGGGGGGCATTGTTAGCTTTTGCCCTTGTGCCTAAATATCTGCAATGTCGGAACACTTCTGCCTCAGTCCTTTGAAGCAGGCTGTCTTCAGTACCTGCCATGGACCTGGGATCTTCTCGAGCCCCACTCTGGACACAGCTGCAAAACTGTGGCTGCAGGTGGAAGGAAGTGACAGTAACACTGAGTGTGGCTGGGCCTTTCAACCAGTCTTTGCTTCTAGCAAAGCTAGAAGCTTCTAGCTTTTGCTTCTAGAGCAGTGGATGTTGTCTACCTTGACTTCAGCAAGGCTTTTGACACTGTCTCCCACAACATCCTCATAGGAAAGCTCAGGAAGAGTGGCTTAGATGAGCACACAGTGAGGTGGGTCAAGAACTGGCTGAATGGCAGAGCGCAGAGGGTTGTGATC
>VZSC01011438.1:245161-276172 GCA_013398225.1 Steatornis caripensis
GAGGAACTTCTTTACTGTGAGGGTGACAGAGCACTGGAACAGGCTGCCCAGGGAGGCTGTGGAGTCTCCTTCTCTGGAGAGATTCAAAACCCGCCTGGATGCATTCCTGTGCAACCTGCTCTAGGCTAACCTGCTTTAGCAGGGGGGTTGGACTAGATGATCTCTAGAGGTCCCTTCCAACCCCTACCATTCTACGATTCTATGATTCTATGATTCTAGAGCTTCAAGAACAGCTTGACCCCAGGATCATTAACTGGACGAATCATAATAAAAGGAAAGTTGGCTATGAATGTTTTGATGAAAACTTTCTCATTGGAAAACAATGACTATGTCTGCCTCTTGCTGGAAACGCGTCAGTGTGGTCAAGATCTGTCAGGAAATTTCTCAGGCACAAGATGGAATTTATTGTAAAAGTAAACAATAATTAGGACGTTAATTTTCGGCAGTGGGAAGTTTAGTTTCAAGACCTTAGTCTTTCAAGACCTTAGTGCAGATATTTATTGTTTCTCTCCCAGATTCCCAGTCCGAGTAACTGCTTTTGAAATAAAAGTGATGGTCCGAATGAGTGTAATAGATAAACTGACTGTCTGCTGTGTAAGTGACGTAGTTTATAACCTGGTTATTCATTTCAGAACCAACTAAAGGGGAGTGATCTATCAGTAGCGATTTGTACAACACTTCAGAATCCATCTGAATCAAAGGATTCAGAACGAAAGCTCCAAGTTTCCCAGATCTCACCTTGCTTTTTCTGCTGGTCTTTGCCAGCAGAATCAGGATCAGTAGAATCCATTGGGTAAGCATATCTTTACTTCCATGTCGTGTTAATTACTTGTACAATGTATATAACATTTGTTAAAATAAATGTTTATTATTCAAATTTCTGAGTGGAGGAGCTAAGAAAGAGGAAGAATTAGGAAAATGTATGTACCTGGTGACTGGAACAAGATTTTTTCCTTTTCTTTGGAGGGGAGTAAAGTAAGTATTTTTATTTCTCTCGGCCTTCATGAGATCCTCTTCCATGTATGGCAAAGAAACAGTCTCCTGAATCCTTTAGGTAGGCATGTGCTGGAATAATACTTCTAGCTAATCTTTGAGGTGCATTTTATTAAAAAAACCAAAACAACAAAATAAACTTAAAAACATCCACCTGTGCACTATGCATATGCTTGCCTGTCTGCTTTCTGTTCTTGTTTTAAGCCTGGCTTATGAAAGAACAAAAGTGGCACGTTCAGCAAGAGCTCGTGAGAGACTGTTTTACTCACCTGTGACCTCTACTTCCACTTGTAAAGATGGAACAATTGTAATTACCGTTGCTGCTAAATTGCAGCGACACTGGCAATGCGTGGGGTCTACAGCATATTTGTGCTTGTGGCCGTGACCTTTCAATAAAAGGTTGAACCTGAAAATCATTATCCTTGCAATCCATCCTGTATTAACCTCCCAATAAACTAGAGAGAAACCATTCTGTGAGCCTGAGTCTATGCCTGCAGCGCTAGGTATTGAACCATTTAAGTGCTTGCAAATGTCAGCAGTTTTAGCTTATCTATTACAGTGCTTCACTGAATTTCAAACTACTGTCATGAGGTATGAAAATACTAATTTCTTTCCTATGTGAAGTAGGCCATCTGCGCAATGTTTAATGCAATACTACCTTCCCACTCTTTAGAATGCTTAAATAGTGTCATAGATCAGCCATAAAAGTGAGTCGGTCCATACACTGTTTATGTAGCTTGTTAGTATTCACGGTTTTCTTAACATTTCGCAGCCTTAAAAATGGAGGTGCATGAATTTCAGTTTGACTATCAGTCAAGCAAATACTCTCATGCTGATGTAATAATAAGCTCGTGTAGCATATCAAAACATGTGGAATGCAATTTCTAAAAGCGCTGAGTTCACTTCTTGCACAGTGCTAGAGAAGCTGAGTGACAGTGTATGTGCATTAGATCCCTTGGAGATTGTGGATACAGTTGTGTTTACACTGCAGACTGCTCTGCAGCCTGTTACGCAGGTCTGCAGAAGAGCCCAGAGGTGCCTGAGCAAGATGTGGAAAGAGGAAACTCTCCTCAGGGGACCATCAAAGCACACATAGATGTTGAATGGTAGGTGACAAAGTGAGCAGCCAGCAGAAAGAGCACCTAATGGGGCAGCTTTGGGGGAGCGGCTTTTAAAGAACAAACGGGGCAGCAAAAGCCACTGAGAGGCAAAGCTTCAGCTCTGTTACAGCCAAATATTCATGGCCCAGTTCAGTTCTCTCCCAGCTTTGGGGATGCTGTGTCCTGGATGCCAAAATAGACCTATTCCATACGTCTATCCCAAGGCTGGCCTTCAGTACGCTCCTGTGGATTGTGGCAGGACTGTAGTCTGGCAGCACAGCACTCCTTCGGTAGTTTGCAGCTTATATAGGCTTTCATACTGCTGTGGACACTGAAGCTAGCTCATGCGAAGCTAGCTGAGAAAAATGCACTGCAGTGTGGTCTGCAGGATGAATGTACCCCATGAAACCAACACTGACCCAGCCTCAAGGGAGGTTGCTGTGCCCAGTTCAGAAAATTCTGTATGTTTCTCTATCTATAAAAATTAACGGTGTGCTGATTCAGGGCCGTCCTGTGAGAGCAGGCAGATGCATGTAAAGAGCTGTGAATAAACATAATGATGGTGACGGGTATTGTCGCTCTGCTCTTGCCCTGAAGAAATCACGCGGAATAGAAGCGCAGTGTGAATTTTCCAGGAGGTAGCATGAAGCTCATTCACCAAACTGCAGATGCAGCTCAGTTTGAGCCTTATGTGGCAGGGTGTTTTCTTTTGCATTAAAGTCTTGCGTTTATCACAGGTATTCAGTGCAATGAGATTCATTCCTCTCTTTCAAGGACGTCAGTATTTTGCGTTTGTTCATTCTGTTTAATCTCCCTCTCCTTTGTTGTGCAAAAGATACCTACTTATGTAATTTCTACATAATTGAAGAACATAGGTCATAACTGATATTTTTGCATGCGGAGCAGGGTGGTATATTTTTGGATCCAAGTTAGTAAAATGTTTTGTGCCTGTGCTTTAAAAAAATTAAAAAAGAAAGAAAAAAAAAGAAAAAAGATGGTTGTCCCTAAGTCAGTGAATTGAGAACCAGGAAACTGGAACTGGTCTCCGACTTTGCCACTGTCACTGTGTGTGGCCATGGGAAGTCTTGTCAATTGTTACACCTCAGTTCTCGCTCTGTAGCATGGGTATGATGCTACCACCTTCATGTCTGTCCTGTGTGTAAACTTGAATCTAAGTGTTCAGATCTGGATAGAGGTGTCAGTCTTCATTAGAAGTTCCAGGGGCTTCTTAAAGTAAATTGTATTCCTGTTTTAGCTTCATGCTAGGATATTCACAAACGGTTGATGTGTTTAAATAATGAGCCCAGCTAACAGTGTGGAAGAACATATGGTACGTTGGCTCTTATTGCTAAGAGTAGAGGTGGTTTATTGAGAGGAAGGAGAGTGGTTAGAAGTGAGGTTTTATTGCCTCCTCCTGACTGAAGAGTCAAAAATCCAGACCATGTTGATCTGATCCAACTAGGAATTTGTCTCTTGTGCATGGAGCATTAAGACGTGACGTGCCCCTCTCTTTTACAGCTGAAGCGTGATTTAGGTGCTCCTAGAAAGTACCTGCATATGGAAAGTACTTCTCACTAGTTCCTGTCATCTCAAGCAAACAGTCCGACAGCTGACTTAACTATGAGTCTGTTCTATTTTACACTTGGTGACTAGTATCTTATGAATGCTGTGTCAAACATGCCATCTGAGTACTCTGGATATTTATAACTTAAAGTTGGGTAAAATCATGAGGGATTTGATCTAGCCCAAGCTGGCTTCCATTGGCTAGGTAGGTGTCATTCCCAGTTCACCCAGAGAAAAACAAAGCCACACAGAGTTTTATATACTACAATTGCACGTAGACTTTGTGTTCCTTTTGCCCGAGGACAATGCAGTTTTAGTCTCTTACTGTGTAAGCTCAAAATAAAAATAAAAATAACAGTTCTGAATACCAGGGCTTCTATCACAAAGTCGCTGAGCGAAGAGCCGTCGTGTTACATTAAGAACGCAGTTACTGCAACTGATTACTTCATATAGTATATTTACCAGTCTGTCTCCTGTGTAATCATGGGGAATGCATTGACTTAAGAATAGCTGCGCATACGTAAGTTGTGAAAAAGTCTGGGAGACAACTGAAAGTTCCTGCCATGATTGGTAGCGCGGGGAAATACGACAGAGCTATCAGAAAAATACTGTGTTTTCGTAAGGTATTCCAAAAGATATAGACCTGAATCCCAATAATTCTTTAAGATATTTGGATAGAAATTTGGCACAAGTAGTAACACTTGCTAGTGCTTAAGCTGGGGTTAGTAGACAGTCCAGGCAAATACCAATCCATGACATTGCTTGAAGTGCATTGCTGTGTTTTGCGGTAGAAATGAGTTAAGGCAAGAGCTGTTGAGGCTTGCTCTGGTCATGAAATACTGAGTATTCCATGGGAGTATTCCATGTTTTTCTCTCGAGACAGCTCTTCAGAAGTCATCATCTATAAAATGTGTAGTCCCTGGTTCTCATACAGACTAAAGCACTGAAGTATAAATATACTTACTGTCAGTTTCCTCTGATCTGGCTAGATAAAACCCAACCAATAATCTTTTCAATGAACTTAAGCAGTTTGGAATTGCATTAGTAGAAAGAGCAACAGCTACTTAACTTGTACACGTAAATCAACGCCAAGTTGCTCAGACACATAACTGTCTCTTTGAAACCCGATGGCTGACATCGCTTCTCCTGTAGATTTTTGTCCTTAAAAATTCTTCTGATTTCTTTCTCCCTGCCATAATTCATTTTCTATCTTCTTTTTAGCTCACCAGGTCTTCTTACAGCCAAGAATTTAATTTTTGTTTGTCTCTCTTGTCACCTGTTGGCATTTCCATTTGTTAAAAGTTTTTAAGGTGGGTTGCCTGAGTTGTTAATTGTTTTAAGAGAAAAAACCCCTTTCTATTAACGCAGTCATTTTTCTGTCAAAAATCTGGGGGGAAACACTCTGAAATCTCACATGTTTACAATTTTGCTTGAAACAACTGTGGTTTGCAATGAAAACTCAAAACATTTCACAGGAAACCTTGTTTGTTTAGAATAGAAATATTATGGACATCTAATGAAAACATTAAATTTCATAGAAATTTTTCTCCAGCTGCCTTTAGTTTTGATTATTTCTAAATCCTTTCCACCTTGCACTGCTTGCTAAACTGTTACTGCAACTGCCCAGTGTGCACGCTCCCTGCAGAAATGCCGACTGGGGATGCAAGAGGGTTTTTAGCTATTTCCCTGAGGGAGGATCGTGGTGCTGTAGCACTGTCCCATTAGCAGTTACTCTCGGATCAATAAGGAGAGTCGGGAAAGAGCTCTAGGCCTATTTCTAAGGGTGTGGTTTGTATTTGTTCCAGCTTAGCTGTGACCCAAAAGTTAGCATTTAATGAGCTTGTGGTTGCCTATCTGTTAGGCTATAACCATCATCTACCTCCTAGCAGCAATATATGTTACAGAGCTCTTCACCTGGACATGCCCGGACATCTCTTAAAGAAGCCTGCTTCTTTTTGCTCCTCTTCTGCACCAGGTAAAGCAGAGTTGCAGAGATGCTATGTTTTGTCCTGTGTCTTGTGGTAGGTCAATGGCAGATGAGGCAACAAGAGTCAGGATCTTCTCTGGTCTAGCAGCATGTGGGAGGTTCAAACCAGGGAAAAGAATACGAGGGTTATTACGACACGTAGATAAGCTTTGGAATTACTGCCGTAGGATTGCATATGCCAAAGATTTCCACAAGCAAATTTGTGGAAGAGGCGTTCATACTATCTAGGCACCACTAAATACCTCGAAACCATGAAGTCTCTGAGGTGCAATCTGTAGAAGGGTATTTGGGGCTAGTTCCCTGTTGCTTCCTTCCCTGTGGTCACTGTGAGAGGCAGGATGCTAGGGCCAGAGGGAGGTAGTTAGTCCAGTTCTGTATGGTTGGACCTAGCATGTTCTCAGCTAGAAAGTGATAAATGAATTTGCCTGTAAATGTGTCTATCCAATCTGTAAAGACTGCCCCTTGTGAAAAGGACTGAGACGCATCATCAGGTCAGTGTCACACAACATCATCTCCTGTTGCTTGGGCAGTACCTGCTCTGTGGGCAAACATCAGGCTGCAGTTTTGAGTGCTGTCAGTCTGGCACTTTTTTGTGAACACTAAATTAATTTTTAAAGTGAAAAATCGCTGAACCATTGCCAGGAAGCGATGAGGCTGGAGAAGGTACATGAGACTTGAGAGGAGGCTGCACAAAAAGAGCACGAAGTGAGAGATTCTTCCGGACGAGATCCGTGCTCTGAGCCGTATGTAACTGCACGGAACTGGAACATGGTAAATGATTGATAGGAGATGTAGGCTGTCTCCAAGCAGCACAGAGAGCCCAGAGACTGTTAAATAATGAATACAATTCTTCTGCTGTTAGTGGTATGACTCATTGCTTGCTGTCTGTTTTAACCACCTGCTGTAGGGGCCGGAGGAGGACTGGGCATTCTCTTAAAACTGGATTGCAAGAAAAAACCAGCTAGGTTTTAAGCTTTCACTGCTGCCTGGTCATTGCTTATCCACCTGGACATAAAAGATACTAACAGCAATTACTGGTAGCCTGGGCAAGGAGGACAGTTGTGTTCTTCTGTGATGTTTGGCAATGGAGGACCTGGATCCGCAAGTTGTTTGTCTTCCTTGGCTCTCCTAGAAACCGCAGAAGCAGGGAAGGTGACAGTTGAAATGAAGCTCTCCAGACCTGTCTCTCGGAGCTTCTGCCAGCAGGTGCCAAGGGCTTCTCCATGCACAAAAGCCTGGGGAAGTGCTGTGACAGAGCCCTTCTGCCAAGGGAAAGCCCATTGAATCACTGACCGAGATACACAACCGCTACATGTGGATCGGTAGTGGCACTGGCAAAAACCTCATGCTTTATCCCCTCATTTTGTCCATTTGACCAGGCCCAAAATAGTCAAAAGTTAAGTCCTTGGTTTCCTCCCCCAGCACTGACATTTAGAAAACCAGGAGCCATTTCCAGCTGACATTTCCACTAGTAATGTCACCGTCAAAGTCCGTGCCGGTTCCACTGTCCAGTGTTAGGGGAAGCTCAAAGCTTCTTCGCAGCATGTATAAAACCAAGTTTTGTTGTAGCAAGAGAGTGATGTTGCAGGATGCCAAGAGCAAGGAACAGGTTGCAGTGGTCCCTCTCTCATGCACCAGTGTCCTTTGCTTGCCTGTTTCTGGGCGTCTGTCTTTGCTCACAAATGAGCATGATGAAAAAAATGCAGGTCCTCATGTCCTTGAATGACATCTTGATGCGAGTAACGACCATCAAGTCATAGAGCAATATTGCAGAAGGTGAGTGGAATTGGTTAACCCCTTCCCAGATCTGTCTGGAGCAGAGAAGGGGATAGTGAGAAAGATGAAACCTGTTTGTTTGGATGCAGTTTTCTCCCACAGGCAGAGTACTGTAGACTGGGCAATATATCTTTATTTTACAAGTGATTCAGCCAGAAATTGTGGAAAATAGCTTAGCAGACTGTACTTCAGCTTATTAGAAGTATAGGAAAGCTAAGGCAGTATTTTGCAAGCAATTTTGCCTGTATTTGGACTTCTAAATACAGATTTAAGCAGAAACTCATTGACATGAGTGTCATAGCTGTGCTTTCACCTGTGAATTTGATCCACAGCTAATGACATATGCCTGAAAGCAGGATTTGACCTATTGCCTGAAATTCTTGGAAAAGGGTGGTAAGAAATACCTGGTAATATGCTGGGAGAACATAACCATGCTGATTTGCATTTTCTTGTAGTGGGAAAGTTTTCCTTAAAACAAAGGGATCAACTTTAGTATTGTTGCAAACTTTCCTCTCCATTTTGAGAGTGCTTATTCCGACATACGACCACAATTCATTCTGGATTAATTTTGACCTCAGGTATACAAGATTTGTTGGTCATGTGAGATAAAAGTAAAGAATAATAAGTTAGTCTAGTATTTGCAATGTCATAGCACTGAGAGACAAGACTTAGAATGGTCAAACAGAAGCCCAAGGACTGCATGACTTCAGTTCTTCTATAGGTGCTGTGGCATTTTTCTAGCTCATTGAAGTTGCTGTGTAAATAAGTTTATTCTGCAGTAAAGAGTAAAACTGCAAAGAGCACCACATTTGGGAGATAGCCCGTTCTTTTACTGCGTAACCGAAAAGTAGTATTTAGGAGTATGTGGCTGTTTGGCAGGCAGTGTACAGCACAGTGTGGTGAGGTTAGGCTTGGTTATGTGAATGACTTCAAGTCATTGACACCTATTGATTAACATTCATATCGCATACCTCCTTTTTGTGATAATACCGTAGCTAAGACTGTAGAAGGGAAGGTGGGATGGGGCAGGAGAAAAGAGAACGAAGAAGAACAAGGACTGAATAAACCCGGTGAGCAAAAAAAATGTTCAGGGGGAAAAAATGCCAGACACCATACCCCTTGTTCCAAGGGTGTTGCTTGAACACATCTTAGGGTTGCACTTAATGAATGCATGGTGGGACAGTCTCCGAGGTCCTGGCAGATACTCTGTTTTTTTCTAGTACAGAAAGCTTTCAAAGTGGAAGAAAATTCCTAAAAGTCCAAACCCCGTAACTGACAGGTACAGCTGTGGCAGCTGTATCTTAGTTGCTGGGATGCACTAAATCCTCCTTTTGATAATCAGAGTGCTCTAACCTTAAAATACCTCATCATCCTCCACTGGCTGTTTTGTCGGTTTTACTGATGGACAACCTGGCAGCTGATGAGTGAAAGGTCACAGTTTCACAGTTTTTGAACTGAGATGTTCAGCTCAAAACTTCATTAAACCTGCTGCACCTGGGCCTTTCGTGGCCCACCTAAGGCTGCCTGCGCTACTGTCTCCTCCATCCCACGGCTAGCCTTATATTCAGGTCTAACTTTCTTTTCTGGTGACCATTCCCTGCCTGCCCACGGCTGTTACTAATCAGCTACCTGTTTTGGGATTAGACTCTTGTTCCTAGTATTGGCCTCCGCAGTCTGGGAGGGCGGTGGTGTTAGTGGTATTTTAAAGTGCTCTTCTCTGTTGCCCTATTTTCCTTTTTTTATCCAGAAGCTATTAATTGTCTGCTTGCTAGTAGGAGTGCTTTGCACCAACATCCTGCCTCTGTTTTCACATCCCAGACTGCTCCGTATTTATAACCACCCCTTATCACAGTAAGTATCTTTCTCTGACATATACCCACTTAACCAAAGGCATTGACAAGTTATCTCCCTATTTAGTCCTCCTTTCTTCTGCAAGGAATTTTTCTTCCTTCTTTTTAAGAAGTTGAGAACAAAAATCCTTTGAGGTTATTGGGAAACTGGATCGTTCCATAGATCGGTCTCCAGTATTTATTAGTTAGATCATTTTAGTGACTACACTGTCTGTCCTTCATCTACAACAGAGTGTGTCACATGTTAGTTGTCTGCCTCTTCTCAAGCGAATTTAATGACTGTGATGTGCTCCCTTATTTGCTTTTGGACATTCAGATATGTAATGTTTACTGGTCGTGAATTCTGCCCTTGACACGTCCTTCTGACAGTACTTCTTGGGCCTCACCAGCCTAATGCTGTGGACAGCCTTACAGAATAGCTCGGCTCTGCTTTCATGTTTGCTATTGTACTGCAGTTGTGTCTAGAAACCACACCTCTGATCTTGAATGTATTTATTGTAAGAAGAAGCCCTTGTTCTGCAGAGCTGGCAAGCTAAATAAATGAGACAGATGACAGACGAAAATGGAACGGAGGCACCAGCAGGCTGTGTGACTTGCTTGACCTCACGTGGCTGTTGCGATGTCCCAAATGCAGGGCCTGTGACAAAGCTGGGAAAATGATCCAGCTGTCTGGGTCCCCATCTCTTTGGCACATCTTCTAGACCAGTCTTCCAAAGCATCAGGTAGTCAGACCTTACAAACAGTCTAACAGTGCAGTGTGGCTGTAAATCGAAACAGTGCAAACATTCGTCAGCCCATGAAAAATTATCAGGAATAACTGTATGATCTGTAGAGCCTTTGTGTCTTAAATGGGATTACTAGGGGTTTACACTGGCTGCTTTCAAGGGTAGCAGTGGTTGAGAAATTGTGCAAATAGCGGCAGTGATGCATCTGCTCCTGTAAAGTACAAGATCATTCCCAGAGGGAGTGGTTTCTGGGAAGGCAGCATTAAAGTTCTGGGAAGATGCCTGTGGCGATGAAATAGCCTGTCTGGGGATCAGCCACACTGCTCCTGTTAATGGATAGGGTCCCAGCAAGAATGTTCTTTGACCAAAGCAGGAAACACTCGGATCATCATTCTCTTTAGGTTCCTGACTCTGTACCCAGTTATGCAGGGCAAGAGCAGGAGTGAACAAGCACAGCTGGGAAAGGCAAAATCCGCAAAAAGATGGAACAGCTTCTTTTAGAAAGGGGAACCCGAGGAGGTTTCTATTTCTGTCAGCTTTCTCTTTGCCCAATTTACACACGAGGTTCAAAGTCTTGTTTTTATGGGAGTTTGCGTAGTACCAAGTGTATCAATACTTCAGATATTGTGTTAATTATATTCCCCTAGGTTCCTACCCATAGAGACATGATTTGAAGTCACCTGCTGAAAAGATTAATTTACAAAATAAATTTTTTACCATGTTGACCAAGACATATCCAGCACCTGGTAAGGAATTGTGAGTTAAACCACTAGGCAGGTTTTTCCTTTGTTGTTAGCATGATAGGGGAAAGGGTACTATGGTAAAGAAACCAAAGAAAGTCGGCCACAAAGAACTACCACATTGCTTTGGAGACAGTTTTTCTAGATATTCAGCAGTGTTTTGTTAGTGACACAATGCCTATCTTGAATCTAGTTAAAAGGCATTTGGTTACCATCCCATTGATTTGGTGTGCTATAAACCAGATCTAATATCAAACTAAGCATTTGCAAATAAGCACTTACCAAAGGCTGTGATAAAAGCAGCTGGCACAAGACAACTCTGGGTTTAAGTGTTGGTACCTTGATACTGCAGTAAGAGGGGATGCGCCCAGTGCAAACTGCAAGGATGCACTCTTGTGGCAAAGAGGTGCTATGCAGGGAATAGGTGGAGTTGAAATCACCTCCTCTTTGTTAGGAAATGAATGCTTTCACGCTCAAATAAACTGCAGAGGTGATCAGGTATGCTAGAGAATTTTCGCTGCAGCATCAGTATATTGTATTCGTTCTCAAGTGCTGGAACTTGTTTGCTCTGCTGGAGGGTGGATTTGTGCTTCTGTTTTTCTAAACTTCTTAGGGGCAGGTGCTATTCCACATGCCTCGGGCTTTGCTCCCCTTGTCAAATATTCATAGCTGCCTCCCAGCCAACTGTTTCTCCGAATGACTTATGGGAGGGGAGCTGTCAAAGGGAAAAAATCAGTGGAGACATAGCCAGCTGTCTCCCTGGGGCGTGCTGCGTGCTTTAGTGAGCCTTGCGAACCATGACACTCTGTTCCTGTGCCTTTTCTATGCAGACAATAGAAAAACCCCACAGCTGAGGCTATGCAGGATTGTCTCCCACCCCTGCCTTACAATATATCCAACGTTTATTGGGGAGAGTGCCAGGAGAGGATGGCATGGGAAATGGCTGGTGGCCAACACAGCTATGAAATATTAATGTTAACCACTGAGCAGCAGAGTCAGAGCTGTGGCGGGGGGAAACCTCATGACTAAAAAATGGCCAAGAAGAACCACAGGTTGATTGTGGTGAGATGCTGGCACACTCTGAGCCTTTGCTTTAAAGGTCCTTAGGTGGCTGCTGATATGGATGGAGTTTTGAACCTCCCAGAGAACCTGTTTTCAATCTTCCTTCTTGGTCTTTGTTTCTTCTCTGTAGCTCACAGCTGATCATGTGCTTTTTTCTCCCACTGATTACTGACCTTGTGTGTTCAGAGTTTTTTTTTTTTTTAAACTGTTTTCTAGTCTGTGATTGATAAGTCTTTAGCATGAGAATTTCATCTCTGCCATTTAGGGGCCCCGTGCTACAAATACACATCTGTTACAAGAGTTTCCTTGAGGAGGAAGACAGGGATATTTGCAGACTGTTTATGTAAGGTAGTACTGCCAAAAAACTTTTGAAATGGCACGTAGTTAGGTCATTGGCAGGATGTTTTCCAAACATTTCTTACCACGTTCTGCAAAAGAAGCTGTAGTCAATTGACAGCTAAGTCAGTAACGTAAAAGGTTAATATCAAACAAATGTGAAGAGCGTTGTAGCAGTCTGCCAAGCAGTTGGCTTGATTACGAGTGTGACAGATGGATCCCAGGTACCAAAGCCAACATCTGATGTGCAGAGGAAAACAGTCTGTAATGCTGCCTTACGTGTCATGTAATCTCTTTCTGAAGGTAGGTGGCTCTGCCTAGCTTCCAGGAGACCCAAAGCTAGCCCTGCAAAGTTAGTCAGAGCAGGACTTTCCAGGACATGCGATCAGGAAGCATCATCCCAGTGTGCCAGATGGGCTGAGAATGATCCAATGCAGTCAGTGCAGAGGAGGGAGCTTCCAGCGGTTCTTGGACTTGTTCCTCCATGGAGCTAGGCACCCTTTCACCTGCGTGGCCTCCAGTGTTCGTTGCACAACCAAGTGATAATGAGTGCAAGGGTCTGGGCTGTGACTGAGACTGAGGCCATTTGGATATTTATGGCTGGATAAAGGGCCCAGAAGGAGTAGAAGTGCCACCGGAGGTTGAGTAACTAACTGAAGTAGGTGATATTGAAGATCCCAGTTAAACAGATAATGTGGAACATTTGTATAAAGCTCTTTTTATTGTGAGCATTTACTGTATTAGCATATACAAGATAGGGACATAGGCTTGATCAGGACAGATTGGAAGAGTTTCTAGGATTCCTAGTTGGACATGGGTTGGGAAAAGTGAAATAAATGGAATATTAAAAGAGGAAAGAAGTCATGGATAATTACTGAGTGTCACTGCTTCTCCAAACTGTGAGTTTTTCCCCCATGAAAGTGTGGTAGTTTAATCAAATTGAATAGATTAGCTTTGGAGCATTAATAAGAACATATTTTCCTTTTACAACATTAAATTTTCACCATTGCCAGTGGATCTGCACTGGAAGCTGTCGGTCGAACACGGTGTCCTGTGCTGCACTCGTGGTAAAACCCTTCACCACAACTCTGTGTGGCTATCAAACACTATTAATTTCTGGGACCACATAAGTCTGAGCCAATATTGGCAAACAGATGACGGCTGTATGAACCTCAGGAAAAAAAGATTTCTAGATGCTTTTTCAGAATATAAGGCGTGTTGTAGATTTTAAAGTAGAGTGAAATGATCAGGGACCTTTAATCCCGTACTGGAAGCACCATGTGGTTTTCCCGAGATGTTGAACAGGAAAATTGGTGTGATTTAAATTAATGGAAGCCGTTGTCTAGAAATAGTACTCTTTGCTTGAACTTTATAGTTCAGTTTAATTCAAGATGTATTGCTCGAACTAACACATCAGCTTTGTAGAAGAACAGAACCGCAACTGATAAGGAATTTTCTTTGAAGGTCCGGGTTTTTGGTCTCCTTTAGCTGAATACTGGCTCAGTAGCTGCAGTGATTTAATAAGAATGCTCCAGGTTACCTGGCTGTCACTGACTTCTTGCGTGGAGGATACCTGCCAGATAGCGTAGTGTTCGCACAGCCTTCTGAGAACCAACCATGGTGTCTTAAGAATATTAAGAATTATTTTCTCCCCTCCTCTCCCAAAAGGTTTTCGGACGTTATTTCCTTTCTGTACCCATATTTTACAGATTTTCAGAACGTGTCAAGTTTCCAGAGCAAAGTGGATTTGGAGAACAAAAATATCCCTTTAATTAACCAGCTAAATCCCCTATCAGCCCGTATTTCCCATGGAATGGGCCACCCGCCCTGCTCTCAAGGCCGGCTTCAGCGCCCCGGGAGCTGCCGAGAGGCTGAGGCCGGGCTCCCGCGGGGCTGGCGCAGCTGCAGCCCGCTGGGCCGGCGGGCGGGTCTCTTTGAAAACTGTTCCTCTCGCGCCATCTTCTGGTCAGCTCTTTGGGATTAACTACCCCCGGGTCTGGGAGATCCTCCTCCGAACCCTCCCGCGGGAGGTGGATCAAGCTCATACGCTGGCCTTGTTCGGCGAGGGTGCTACCATGGTCTTTCCTTCCTCTTGCTTTACCCTGGCTGATGACGAACAGCCAACACGTGATGCAGGTGGCATTTGCTTATGAGTGTGTTGAAAAAAAAGCTGTTTGTATTAAAGATCTAGTCCGCTCACGGATATAAAAGTCACAGAAAATCCTATGAGCTCCATGCCCGTCTAGACAGAAGCTCTACATGCGCTGGATAGTCTCTTTCTTCAGGCAGGGTTTTGTGTAAATGGTGGCAAATATTAGCGCCAAGGAGTCTAACAAGTTAATTTCTCCATAATTGCTGACACTGAAGTGCTGTGTAGTTTCCTGGGGCTCAGTTCTCAGGGGCAGCCTGTTTGGGTGGACTGGTGTCTACAGGACCATCCTGAGCTGCCGGGAGAGAAAAGTTGTAAGTAGGTGGTTCTCTTTGGACGGGTGCAGATCTTACCTTTGGGGACTGAGGAGTAGTGACCCCCCAAGTGATTAAACCAAGAAACGTAGACCTAAAGATCTCTAATTAGTAGAGCTAATTACTGATTACTGGGAGAAAAAAAGAAAAAAGCAAAAGTTCTGGGTTTTTTGTCTTGATAACTACATGGGTTTTTTCCCATCCTAAAAAGAATAATGTTACCCAACTTTGTGTTTCGAAAAATGTTAAGTAAGTACTAAGCAGAAGTTATGTTCATCACTGACTTCTTGTGCTCATTTAAACAACGTATCTATGCATCATTTAATCAGTAGAGATGAAACTGTGTTTCCTCAGCTGATTTTGAAATTGCTACAGACAGTGACAGTCTGAGAACCTGTGCTCTTGACTTTTGTTACGGAAAGAGACTGTGTCTTCTACAGCTAAACAGGGATAGTAAATTTGAAAGGCAATCACCTTTTAAAAAAAGTTAGAGGAGTTCTTGGTACTACACATACCTCTGCCTCCGGTTTCTTTAAGTGGATTGTAATCACATTTTCCTTTCTTTCTTATGTGGAAAAACCCACACAATCAACAGGGGAAAATGATTGACAGTCTTGGGGAAATAATGAATCTCTGCAAAATGCTGCCAGGCACACAGAGCAAACCAACTGAACAATGGGAAATAAGCAATTATTTTTAGGGAATGTATGTTGTAATAGGAGCCAAAAGAATTCTGGCAGATGTGTGATTTTTGATGCTATCTCCATCCCAGATGAGGTTCTACTTCTTGATGAAAGGTGGAGTTAAATGTTGCTTCTCACTTCACCACGACTGATGTGGCCCACTGGAAATTTCAAAACATCAGAGGGTGATGCAGCCTCCACAAAGTCTTTATTTGGAAGATGCAGCTATCTTTAGCTCACTTCCCTGGATGGGGACTGCAAGGCAGAATTCTGCAAGTTCTACAGCTGAATCAATGTAGAATTCCCTGCCTCTGGGGACACCACCCTTTCAAAGTGGCCCTTGTGCTTCCCATGGTCTGCAAAGCCTTTGTAAACAACCTCCAAAGGGATTAAAAAACAAAACAAAACAAATCCAAACAAAAATAACCTGGTGCTGACCACCTGCACCAACTGAGAGCTGGGTCTGTAGCAGCCACTGAGTCTCTCTGAGCTATGCCAGGACCAACAGGAATGGTGGAGTACTAAGGTGGCCACAGCCATCAACCAGTCAGAGCCAGCCCCAAAAGCTCCGTGCTGGATCCCTGTCACCTGCAGCTGTACCTGGCACCGAAGAACTGCTGCAGGGTTCATCCAGAAACACTCTGGCTCTGGGTGTGGGTGACCCTCCTTCTCTGAAGGAGGCGGAAGAGACACTGGGCCTGAGCTGCAGCTCTGCAGCTTATTAACTTTGTAATGCAGGTACCATCCTGGTATCCTGGCGTGAAGAAAACTTCAGAAACCCAGCTTCAGGATATGTATTCTCTGCTAAATCCCATCCGAGCTGTCTTAGCTGCAAAAAACACATTAGAAATTCAGACAGATGGGAACCCCTCAAAAACCACAGGCGGTTCCACCTGAACATGGCGAAGAACTTCTGTGCTGTGAGGGTGCCCGAGCCCTGGCCCAGGCTGCCCGGGGAGGCTGTGGAGTCTCCTTCTCTGGAGAGATTCAAACCCACCGGGATGCATCCCTGTGCCCCCTGCTCTGGGGGCAGCTGCTTTAGCAGGGGGGTGGGACTGGGGGATCTCCAGAGGGCCCTTCCAACCCCTACCATTCTGTGAAAAATGTGTACTGTTTTGTCTCCCAAAAGGATTGTGACAAGTTATTTAAAGCTATGCATCCTACTACCATCTCTGTCTGGTCTTAGAGGCACAAATCAAAATGAACTCATTAGAGGTTTGTGTTTCAGCACGGGAAACACAGAGTTGCCTTTTTGCATTTCCAGTGACAACAGGAGCAGCAGATAGCAACGAACAGGGGAAAAGCTCTGTTTAGGTCAAGAAGAATTCACTGCGTAGCCGCCATAACAGACCATAAGTATGTGATGACTACTTTTAAATGTGAAAAAATGTGTCTCTGTAGCCCCTCTAAAGCACATACGGTACCCAGCATTATTGCTTGGTATGTAGCTGCCTGGAGTTAACTTTCAGAGAAGACTCAGCCGTTGCATTTCAGGCTGTGAAGTTCTCGTGTAATGCTGCAGGCATCAGGCAGCAGTGATTGCTTTTGCATGGGTATCTGCAGCTGCTAGAAAACCTGTATCCCCGGAATGCAGCGAATACGTGAAATCAGTGTTGGATTCCAAAAGGACGTTGGTGGATGAGTAAGTCTGGAATTCAAGCATTTGCCTCATAGAAGATTAACAAAGCTTTTAAAAGGCTTTACAGTTTTAGTTGGGGTTTTTAACTGGAGCCAACAACAAAAGCTCCAAACACTCCTGAGAAATGTGTGCAAGCTTGTCTTCCACGCAATCCTTCCCGTGAAGCAAGGCAGGGAGAGGCTGACCTGAGAGATTTGTTCCTCCTGGACGTGAAGTAAAGTTAGGCATTCAGACGGATTTTGTGGCTCCTGGGAATGTTTCTAATCTATCCCAGAAAACAGAGCAAGAACCTGATGACTGTTGCTACAGCAGCACCCTTTAAACAAGAATACAGTTCTCTGCTGCCCTGGGAGCAGTTGTTTGCCACGGTTGTTTGCACCTGCAGCAGTGAGTGGGGACAATGCCACCGTGAAAGNGTTAGGCATTCAGACAGATTTTGTGGCTCCTGGGAATGTTTCTAATCTATCCCAGAAAACAGAGCAAGAACCTGATGACTGTTGCTACAGCAGCACCCTTTAAACAAGAATACAGTTCTCTGCTGCCCTGGGAGCAGTTGTTTGCCACGGTTGTTTGCACCTGCAGCAGTGAGTGGGGACAATGCCACCGTGAAAGAACAGGGACACTAGAGACCCAGCTCATGTGAAATGATGGCCTGCAGCTTAGCATGGTGGCAAAGTAGGCCCCTTTGATCATGTTACTGAGGCTGTTCTGGGAGATGCTGCTCTGGCTGCTGCTGAACTGGAGTAAGAGCTTACTGTCTTTGGCTACCCTTCTCCCTTCCCTCATGGTACATTGTGCTCTGCCGATGCAACGGCACGTACGGTCACTCCCTAACCTAGTTCTGTCAGAACGACGCAGGTTAGGTTAAGTATTTTTTTTATATGGGAAAAGTAGCCTCAAGGCCAGGTTCCCTTGCTCAACTTCTATTACAATAATAGCATGTGACATTCGTGTTATGCTCTGCTCAAGTGTGTGTGATCAGCTTCTGATTGGACTTAATGCCTCTGTAAATAAAAGAAACACAGACCAAAAAGCCTGAGATTTTATAAGCGAACGGTCCTTCAGAAATCTGGCCGGTTCCTGGAAGAGTTAACTCATTTAGAAACCTTTTAGTGGGCCGTATTGATTACATGGATGTGTTCAGAGCAGCTGTGGGTATTGCAGTAACAATGAACTGAGGCAGTTTATCAGCGCATCAGTTATGTTACTGGTATAAAAAGGAGCTTTAATTGGACTAATGATGATGGGCTTAATCTTACGTTGAAGCTATCTGGCCATTACAAAATTATCTCTCAGTGAGCTCATCTGTTCTGCAAGTAAGAAAGCCATAATCTCATAGGATGGAATATGTGCTGGCTATTTATAGTCACTGATTTTATTTGTAAGGAATATCATGACTTCACAAGTGCAGTGGCACTAATCTCCTTGGTAAGGCATTTATCCTAATCTAAAGGGAGCTGTTTGTTACAAAGCCAGCCACGTACTTAAAAGGGCCATTGAACAAATTTGCGACACTGGCTCTCATTTGCTGTGAAACGGCAGGTGAATCGGTGTGTCCTGAACACCTAGCAGCCCGAGAGCCAGACTGCTCTCTGAAAATAAGACGGTGAGCTGTAGAAGGCAATATTCGTACCTGAAATGGCTGCAAGTAGCTGAGTTAAATGTAGGCAACAGCATACGAGAATGTGCTGCAGCCATCCGGCTGCTGGAGGTCTGCCGGTGTGGGTTTAACAGTTCTCCGTTAAAAAGCAGGCTGATGTTATTACACCAAGGACAGTGAGAGAGTTTACTGCTTCTCAGATATTTCCTACCCTGTTCCAAACTACCTAGTCTAGGGTAGCTTTTAGTATTAAGTAGCATGTATTTGCTTTTGGCACCTGCTCCCAAGGGATGGAAATACCTTTCTGGTTATGTTTGTAGACATCACTGCGCACCATGGAGCTAGCTGGAGGACATCTCCAAGAGATCAGACATGCTCACAGCTGAGCCAAATGGAGAATCAGTTAATCAGAAAGCAAGGGGGAAGTGGAGTTTCTGCAGTCTTCAGGGCTGAAAGGAGCAGCAACCCAGCAGACATCACTGCTGGGATGGAGGAAGGAGACTGCGGAGGTGAGACCTGCTTGTTTTGTTAGCGATCTCACAGGCACGCAAGTCTTCAACAGGATGTGGAGCTGACCACATAGAACAGGTTGTGGGTGCAGCGAACAGCACCAGCGCTGTGAGGACTCTGACAGGAGGGAGCCTGGGCTCACAGCACCTGCGCTGCCACTCTCTACCTGGCTCTTGGTTTCTTGCATTGCAGCTGCAGTATCCCTCAGGTATCAGAAAGCTCCTGGACTGCAGCTGTGCCTGAAAGGATAGTGCAGCCCTGAGTCTGAACTTCTTTTTTCTCCTTGGAATCTGCAGGAGTAGAGAGGGCTTTGCTCTTTCACTCACTTTCAGCCTGGTCTGCTGAGGCCTTCCCTTTCTGGTCGTGGGCCCAGTGATTCCATAAAGCCAAGCGGATTCGTACACAAGGTACGTACAAGATAAACTAGGGCCATGTCCGTTGACAAGGCCAGATGTAATAGTGTTCCTTTAAATCATAATCCTTCATGTAATATCACACTTAGTTGTCATAGAAACTATGGCATCACTAAGACTTACAGCTCTTGATCCAGCAAAACACTTGAGCATTTGCTTGTAATATAACATATGTGCTTAAATCGCAATTACTTCTATGGCCCTGCTTGCGTGCCTAGAACAAAGCCTACACTTTAATTTTTTTCCTAGATGAGTGGTGTGGCCCAGTAAAACCTTCTGATTGCTTTAGCTAAGCCAAAACAGTGTCCGTGTTTCACAATCATCAAAATTACCGATGTAGGGATGGTCTAAACAGAGTTCAAACAGAAGTTTTTTAGAAGAATATGTCGGGAATTAAATACTTGATTAGATCACATCACTGTCTCTGCTTCTGCAACCTAAAAAAGCATTAGAATAATGCTTTTCATAATTCCTTCCAGTACTTAGGACACTGGACATCTTTTAATTCTACTGATTGCATGGAAAGAATAAATTTTTTTAATGACTCTAGAAAAGGTAGAAGTTTGATCATAATTTCAGTTGAACACAAGTGTTCAGGCTCCCAGATTAAATAACTATGTTACTATAGCTGCTTACGTAGTATTTTTTAAAGACTCAGTTTCTGGATTAACTATTGAAGAACGGCCCTTTTCATTTTAAGGCATGTCTTAGCACTCAAAGTGGCTGAGAAAAGTATGAAAATATCCTTGTGTCTCCAAGAAAACAAACAAAAGCTGGAGACAAATTAAGAAAACCCTGCTTGTACTTTAGTTCAACGATCTGGGGTTTTTAAAATATCTTTTAGTTGGGTGCGTGATTTGCAGTTCTTTTGAATAGGTATCAATGTTGAATATTCAATTCTTGTTGCAAATACATTTGAAAGATAACATGTAATATTTTACTCATTTACATTACCTGTAGTCTTTTGTTAGAATACTCGGGGTACCTCTTCAGTGACTAAATGTTGCCCTTCAGATAGGGCCTCATTCAAAGCTCGATGGACTCAATAGGCAGGCTTCCACTGGAGCTCAATGGGCTGTTTATCAGAATTAGGTGCTTTAGTCTATATATTCCCTATTAAATATAAATATAACTTATATTTGTTGTTCCTATGAGTTGTATGGAGTTGTGGCTATTTGGGTAACAAAATAATGAGAAGCATGAATTCAGCAACACCGGGTCCATTAAAAGTTAATGTTTTGACTAATTTCAGCAGTTCATAACTGGACCTACCTACAACTGTTACAGCTCTTCTAGGAAGTTACACGTTTGCATCTAGTCGGCGTTTGTGCAAAGGAGACCTGTTCTGCAGATCTTCAATAGATAAAGGTGGCAGTAACTCCACAGCGAATTCAGTGTGTTCATGACACTTTCTGCCAGTAGCAAAACAGTAAGATCCCAAAGGCATAAGCTTTTGTGGAAATGAAAGCAGAAGGCTAATAAATGTGGCTGAGACACAACTCACTTCCAGTTCAGGGAATGCTTGTGAACAAATCTTCCTGCTATTTACTGAGTTCCACCAGCTGGTAAACCACCGTGTGTTTCTAAAAGCTCTTCTTGTAAAAAGTTAAAATTTTGTGACTGAAAAAAGGTTTGGCAATGTTACTGGTTAATCTCCTTGCCTGGAAAGGAAGGTATAACTGCCTTTGTGTAACTGCAAAGATAAATCAGTGAGTATGCTGTTGATTTTGCTGATTCTAGAGTACCTAGACGAAAAGATGGAATCTCACCTGTAAAAACGTTTTATTAAATAGCATGATGAATAAGCATTTATGGTGAGCCATGTTTGCTCACAAGGCCAACAGCCACATGGAGGGACAGTTCCCCAGATTAATTGTTTGGGTTAATGATACTGTATAAATTTAGTTCATTTAAGCCAGGGTCAACTGTCAAGAAGCTGAGAATGAGACCAGGAAGGGCACAGGAAACCGCTTTTCTCTCTTTTGTCTCTTATGTCTTGTGTTCAGTTTTGACATAGCTCATCGGAGCCCAAGAACTCGCTCCCTTTCAGTACGTTCGCTGCAGTCCGCCGTTGCAGGTGATGGATAAGACAGGATTGACTGTACTGAATGCTTGAGAACAACTGCAGGGCACAGAAAAGGGTCACTGTCTTTAACTGATACCTCTTCTTTTCCAGGTTGTCGGCGTTACGGGGGCTCTTTTCGCCGCCGAAGCACGCAGGTAAAAGCGGCCAGCGCAGCCGGGCAGGCCGGGGCTGCGGGCACCGAGAGCCCTCGGGGGAGCCCGTGATTGCCGTCCGCCTCCTGCAGCAGGATCGCTNGCTCTTTTCTCCGCCGAAGCACGCAGGTAAAAGCGGCCAGCGCAGCCGGGCAGGCCGGGGCTGCGGGCACCCAGAGCCCTCGGGGGAGCCCGTGCTTGCCGTCCGCCTCCTGCAGCAGGATCGCTCGGCGCTAGGTGGTGGTGTGTGCTCACCGCAGAATGCCGGAGCTCCGAGCAGGACCGGGCAAATCCTGGCTGAGGCCGGCCTTGTCAGGGCTGTTAACGCTGCGAGGAGTGCAGCAGAAGTTAAAACTGGGTTACCCGTGTGGCAAGGCTTAGCTCTTGGAAACATCCGGGCCAGAGGAGGTTTCTAAGCAGTCTCTAGTCAACATTTCTTTCCTACAGATCCCCTTATCCAGCTCGCCTTGCCGCCATGAAATGACAGCCTTCCCCGCCGTGCCCACCTTGGGCCGCCCTTGGCAGCTTTTCTGCGCTACGGGCATTGCTTCCTCAGATTTCTGGAGTCTCGTACGTCACGGTGGCAGGAAGCTTTGGGCCAACATTCAGATTGTGTTTTCCTCTCCCCAGCTTAATTTCATTTTTCTTGCTTAAATCCCCAGCTTCCTCTGTATATCAAAGCTAAATAATCCCTCTTTACTTAGTGCTTGCAGCCTGCAGATGCTGGGAGCCAGAATACGAATGTAAAGCTGTGCAACTACTTGTACTATTGGTTATGTGATACAACCATGTGCTAATGCAGGGAGAGGAAGATAAACATCCTCTACCTCCTTCCCTCCAACCCTGTTCCTCTCCTCCTGTGCCTGTGGGAAGCTCTTGTTTCCCTATTTAACTGCCCTTTAGTTAAAGTGTTTCTATGAGACTGGTTCTTCAAGACAGATCGATCTTCAGCCAGGTAAGGGACAAGTTAAGACTTTTGTCTAGAGAAAAATTCACCTTGGCGAGCATATTGCCACACTCTGTATTCCGTCACACAGATGCTGTGTTGTTCTGAGGCTGCTCTTTGTTGTGCCTGGAGCTGAAGTGAGTGCAAGTCAGATCCAGGATTGGGGGGTGTAAAGGAGGATCCTGATGGATGTTGGTTGCATCTGAGAAGCTAGCTCTGGTGTTTAGTCCTTTTAAGTTCCACTCGAGAAATCCGTCCTCCAAGTCCCGCATTTTTGATAATTTCCTGCCAAGATCACAGTTGCAGTGTTCTAAGTGCAGTTTTGCCTCCTGTGTTTATCAAGAAGCTTTCCTTTCTTTATGCAATAATACTGGCAAATGCCACTTAATGTTATACTGACCTTGCTCTTAACTGATTCTTGAACTTGTTGGGCCGTTTAAATTCGATAGAAACATAGAGTAAAATGTTATGTTCTACAAATTCTTTAAAAATCATTGACTAACTAGAGGAGAGAAAGCGTTTCCCCTTTCAGAAATATTGTTAAGACTCCTGGTCTTATCCCGTCCATAAACCAGAGCTCATCTGCGCATACACAGAATGTACGAGGCAAAAAGATGGAATCTTGTCTATAAAAATGTTTTCTTAAATAGACAGATTGAAGTAAAGAATACAATAGAATATATCAGGCAGGACAGATTCTGAAACGAGCCAGAGCATCTGCTCTGTCTCCCCTAGCTAAAACAGGTGGTGAATGTGGGTGGATGTATGGAGAATCCTGTGGAAATTAAGAACTGTGAAAACATGGGAAGGAATTGGGAAAGGGTGAGGGGATTTATAGCATGACACCACGTGAGAGGCAGTGTGACTGTGATATAAAAATGTAATCTGTAGGAAACCAGGGTTCACTAGGTTTATGGCTTATAGATCAAGGATTCGGGGTTTTTTTACTGTTCCTGATTTTTCTGCACCTCTTGGGATTATTTCCTCGTCCTCGTTGTTATTTAAAATGCCTCTGTCATATGATAATCTCACCAATGATAGTCTCTTCTAGGTCATTATGAAAATCTTGAGATAACTCCAACACAGCACTACCATGATCCATTTTAAACACGCCAAGTACCTTTCCCTGCTCAGTAATCGTACTATTTTTATTCCTTGTTCACAATTCTTAAGCCAGTTCTCAAGCTGTGTGGGTGCTGTTATGTCAAACGAGATGTGAATTAATGTTATATTCAGACTTCTGTGATTCAGTCTTTCAAATGTTTGTTTAAAGCCAAGTATGTTGGTTCTGCTACTTCCCTTTTACTCTCCGAAGCTGTAAATCTATAGGAAGTTCCCTTCCTTATAAACTCCAGGGCAAATATAACTGCTTGCAAGACTGTTATCCTTCATCTGTTGTAGTGGCTTTTTGTGCTTGGAGTTTGTTTCTAGCTGGAAAGGAGTCAGATTTACAGAACAGTAATTGTTGGGATTGTTCTTTTCTGAGGTTTGGTCTTGCATTTGATTCTCCAAGACTGCTGTTTTCTGTAGCAACAGTTTCTCGGGCAACTCTTCATACAAGTCATCTTTATAATGGAAAAAAATACCTTATCTTTTCTGTCCTTCTTTCACCCATAAAGATACATAGGTTAATTTTCCAGATGTACTTCACTTATTTTTCAGTGTTGTATCTACCAAACTAGATTTTGTGTCTTTGACATTTAAAAGTTGCTAGATGCAGAATATGAAGAAAATCCCATGCCAGAACTTGGTAGATCTTGACTTGTGGTCTGTGGACCCTTGTGACCTCCGAATCAGAGAATGATTCAAAAATTACTGATCTAGCTCACCAGTGTGTGAGTACTGTGTGATCTTGGTAAAGTGTAGCCTGTCTGTTGTGGTGATAGTGAGGATAACTGCTTATGATGTGCACTAGGGAGTCCGAGATTAACTGATTCCCATAAAACCTTCAGCATCAACTCAAATGAACGTGCCACCTCTCATGCTGCTTCTCCAGGGACCACGGGTCCTGAGCTTTATTCCACCCCTCTGGTCCATGTCCCCTGCATTCTCAGCACGGGGGGATGGACAACACCCAAAGTATGGGCTCTGACAGCTCCAATGGCACTTTGCCTGCTCCTCTTGAGCAAGGACGGTGTTAGGGTAGGACGGGACATGGCTAGACATGGTGGAGTTGTGACTGTTTCAGTCTACAAGAAGGCTGTGAAAGGGGCCACTGTAGGACTGGCCCCAGACTTGAAATGTCTTTCCTCTTCTCAAACAGCTGGGTTCTGTTGAGAAACAGCACAAGCAGGACAAACTCCTGTGCTGACACCAGCTCGCTGTATAACTTTGATAAAATCTCTTCCAAATTTGGGTCAGAAATTAAGTTAGCTGAGTTACTGAAGTGCTAGGCCATGACCAGGTTCTAAGACTGCCTATTCAACTAGTTCTGCAAAAGCTCTACCTCCCAAAATCACAGAATCACAGAATGGTTTGGGTTGGAAGCGACCTTGAAGATGATCCGAGTTCCAATCGCCCTGCCATGGGCACGGACACCTTCCCCCCGACCATGTTGCTCAAAGCCCCATCCAGCCTGGCCTTGACCACTGCCAGGGACGAGGCATCCACAACTTCTCTGGGCAACCTGTGCCACTGTCTCAGCACCCTCATCGTGAAGAATTTCCTCCTACTATCTAATCTAAGTCTACCCTCTTTCAGTTTAAAACCATTACCCCTCATCCTCTCACTACATGCATTTCTAAAAAGTCACTCTCCAGCTCTCTTGCAGGCCCCTTCAGGTACTGGAAGGCTGCTGTAATGTCTCCCTCGAGCCTTCTCTTCTCCAGGCTGAACAAACCCAACTCTCTCAGCCTGTCTTCATAGGAGAGGTGCTCCAGCCCCCGAACATCTTCGTGGCCCTCTTCCGGACTTGCTCCAACAGGCCCATGTCCTGCATATGTTGGGGGTCCCACAGCTGGGCACCCTACTGCAGGTGGGACCTCACAAGAGCAGAGGGGGAGAATTCCCTCCCTCAAGCTGCTGGTGATGCTTCTTTTGACGTAGTCCAGGATACGGTTGGCCTTCTGGGCTGCGATCTCGCAGTGGCAACTTATGTTGAGCTTCTCATCAACCAACACCCCCGAGTCCTTCTGTATGTGACTTCCTCCATATATAAAATGAGGCTGCGTCCTATGTCTGTTTTGGTGCGGTACTGGTAGAGTTAGTGTTTGTGCAGCACTTCAGACATTCTGTTGAGGGTTTGAACGGGGAGAATACTGTCATAGGCACCATTTTGTTCCCCAAAATCTAAACTTACCTACCAAAAAGTAGTAAGAGTAAATGAGAAGCCCTGAATGGTACGGTTGCTGAGATGCACTTGATTTGTGTTTTCCAGGCTGACGCAGTGATGTCTGGCTGTGCTTGCAGAATCTGAAACAATAACTCTGACCTGCCCAGTTCATCTCAGTGCCTGCCAACTCAGATGCCCTGTGCTGATATTCTAAATACAGACAGAGTTAACTATTTTACTGCCTATCAAAATCAGAAAAAAGAAAGGAGATGAAGGAGCTGCGTATTCAGCTGTGATTAAGATTGCATCACAGCACTGTGAGTACTTGACCTGGGGATCTGCCCGTTTCCCTGCCTCTCCCTCCAGCCAGAAATGTATTTAGCAGGACTGAGCCTGGCATCTGACCTCTGCTCCTGTCCATCCCCTTTAAGCTTGATGTGATGGCAAGGGAAGATAAGCTTGCTGAGCCCTATAAGGCTTATGACTGTGTGGATCCCAAGGAAGGAGTGCAAGTCCTGGGGAGTCCAGGGAAGGTGTGTTATCATCTCTGAACAGTGCTCCATGCAGCTACCTCTTCTCTTACCCTGCCGGGTTTGGAAAAATATCAAGTTTTCCTTTTTTCTCTGGCTTGTTCTGTTGCTTTGTTAAATGGCATGCCTCAGATCTGTCTGTATGGTTCTTTATTGCTTTCATAGATGTGCTTTTCTTTTCTTTTTTTTTTTTTAAGAAGCTATGTGAGCCGTAAAGGAGAACGCTAGGCATATTGCCTCACTGCGCGTTTTGAAGTATGCGCAAGGAGTTTGGTTTCTGATGTGTTTGTACAGTGGGTTCTAATCCCCATCTGCAGCACTGCAAGACTCTCATTAACATGGCTTTGCTTTCGTGTGGCACCTTTCTGCTAATAAATTAATTGCCAGAACTTTCACCTGGAACAAAAGCATATCATTAACTTTGCTTTGCAGGCATTATTCAGCTTTTGACTGTTCTCAAATATACAGTGTTCAGTAATATATATATATAACCGTAGCCAGACTACAAATCCACAAACAGTGATGAAATCTTCACCAAAAGATTTTTGCTGTTTCCTATATAGGAATACAAATACTCTTCAGTGGCTGAGCAAAAGCACCCAAAAGAAGGGACATATTTGACTTAGTTGCTGACAGCCACAGGGATGGACTCAGAAGAATTGTAACTGAAAAATACTCTCTGACCATCCTGGGTAAAGCTATGCTAATTTGTGGTGTTTTTTTTTTTTTAGTGTTAAACTCATGGCCATAGTATTTGAGTGCCTGCGGACACCTTCTTGACCCCTGTCCCTGAACATCTGGGCAGCAGTATTGCTATCTGTCCAAAGCTGCTCTAGGACAGGTTGGTTTTGAAATGCCCTTCCTTAACTGTTAAAGCCTTTAAAACTACAATAGGTATTTGAGGGACTAAGCAATCCCATGTCCACTGCATACCATGCTTGTTGAAACTGCATTGTCCAGCCACTTCATCAGCTTTTATGCATGGATGTATGGTTTTTCTAAAGTGCTTTGGAAGTGACTTCACTATTGAAGCAGCGATTTTGATGCTGTGAGATCAAAAGTTGATGTGAAAGCCTAGCTTTGGTAAGCAAAGACAGCTTGGATTGTATCTTGGAAAAGCAGGATCCTCTTGAATCTTCCTGCCTTTTCCCAAGGTGTCAGGTAAGGTTTCTGTCTTATCTTTCTCTTTATGGGTATCAGTTATTATTTGTCTTTTCTAATCTCAGGTTCTGCTGCTGCCTGTGAAAAGGTTCAAGTGTCTGTTCCACCCCAGGATCAGCTATTATCAAACTGCATCATCCATCACTAAAACCAATTTACACTTCCTGCTGTCTCATTAACTTTATCCTTTTCTTTCTCTTTCTGCTGAGGTTCAGGGTTACAAAAGATCTGGGCCTTCCTTCTTTCTAAAACGGCAGTTCCTTCTTCGGTGCCTGCCATTTTGCTCAGTGACATCAGAATTGAAGAGAAAGACCCTTTCTAAGGGTGAGAAAAGTGAGGTCAAAACCCAAACCCATTAACTATTCTCAGAGAAACAAATCAGGCCTCTGCTAGGCACAAGCACTCAACTGAATGTACAGGAGCTTCACTCAGTGGTAAAGCTGGAAATAGAGCAGACCTGGAAAAGAAATTCACAGGAAGAAAAGGTGTAATAGAAACTGAAATTTATCTGTGCTCTGGAGCATCCTTTCTTTAAGCCCCAAACAACTCCTGCTTTCATCAAAGCCCATCCGTCCTACATCATTGTTCATTTCCTTCTTAATGGCTCATCCTGAACTCATCTTTCCTTCAGTTCCCTTCACTCTTGCTGCTGGCTTTCTGTCTCACCAGGGACGTGCCTAGCTGATGTGTTGGAGACAGGACTAGCAGTAAATGCTAATGTGAAAGAAAATTTTGGTCTAAACCGTTTTCCTCGATTTTTCTTGCAGGCTCCACCTGAGAAACCAATGAGGAATCTGCTGGTTATTCTGACAGTTTTAGTTGAGGACTCTTACAAAACTTGTTATATTTAGATGAAAGGGAAGGAAAAGAAACAAAGGAGGTTATAAAAGTTTGTTAGCTTTTGTTTGTTAGCCAAACAGAGAGGTTTAGCTGAAGTTCAGATCCTTGGAAGAGGAAATCTACCTGTGTGATAGAGGTTCCCGTGATGTCGAAGATGTATGTGCAGGAAAGGTAGAAAAAAAGGGTGCTTACAGGCAATATAGATCAAGGGAACTTAAGAGCATCTGTAATTACTAGAATCTGATACTGTGCTCCTGAGGGTCTTTACCAGGATTAATTTCTTTTATTACCCAGACATGGCAGGTGTTCCCCTGCGTGCATTCATTTTGGTCTTTGCGAGACTCAGGATTTCCTGAGTCATCTTGTGACCAATGTGAGATTCATGTCAAAGCCCCATGGCAGGTGCCTGAAGGAAGAAACAGGAATGAGTCAGGCGTGACGAACAACTCTTCACACCTCTGAAGCAGCTGCTGTATCCCGGACAGCAAGGCAACCCCAGTCTTTTCTGAAGGTCTTGTAACAGAAATGAATTCACAGGCAACGTCGCAGCTTGCACGATGCCTACTAAATACAGAGAAGTGCAGCAGATCTTAGGGGAGTGGTGGCTGTGCAGTTGCATGTTGCTTCAGTCTGCCTTTTTGTTGCAGGCTTCAGGAAGGAGCTGGGGAAAGTTCTAGTGCAGACATAAACAACACATGGCGTGCAGGTCACACTTGGCAGATTCAGCAATTTGCTTGGCCTGCCAGATGGTCAGGAGACACCATGATGTTTGGATCACTGGGTGCCTGAGAGAGGTTCTCATGCCTTCCACCAGCTTGCCAGCCGGCGTGGTGTCCCCCAGCCAGCACATACACACCTCTGGGCTGTGCACCTGCCCCAAAAAATGGCGTGTCAGTCACTGGAGAGGCAGAGCAGAGGGAAGGCAGATGAGAAGGCAAAGAGGATGGAAGACCAGAGGGTAGTGATAGAGGCAGTTCTACTAAGGTACGATGAAAGGTGCAGTTTGAACTTGCTAAGGTTACCCGCCTACCCACTGCAGTGAGGCTTCTAGGCCAAAATCGTATCGTATGAGAGGAATAGGGCTGAGCCACCAAGTTCATTCCTCTACTGTTTCATGCATCACTTCATGTAACGCCTGACAAAGTCTGATTTGTTTAGTTTTGTCTCTGTTGTTCCCATAGAAAGGCTCTTCCATGCCCTCCCTTTCTAACAGAGTCATAATTTTCTGCAGTTTATTTATAGCTAATGTGCTCTTATACTTAAATCTTCCCTTATCTCTCAAAGGTCTTCACTCTGCCTGTTGATACATTGACAGACCAGACGTGTTCTGTCTTCACTTTGCAGGCCATACAGTCTGAGCCAACACATAGTTCAGCCCTTCTAGGAAAGCTGAGTTGCGCACACTGAGTCTTTGAAACCATACCTGAAAAAAAAACCCAGGTCTGTGGACTTCCTGGTATCTTTCATTCAGAGTATTGAAACAGTGTCAGTCCTTCCTGGCTTCTTTTGTAGCAAAGTGTGTTCTTTGCAGCTCTCTTTGCTGGAAGGATAGGAGATTTCAAGCCCACAAATCAGTAAAACTTCCATATGCTTGGAGTTGGGCATGTGCATAACTGTTTTTCTGGATGAAGATTAGACTTCTCACCACTTGACAAGATTCAGATTGTGGCTTGTGAATTGCTGCCAGTTTCTCTGGAATTAAAGATTTATATAAAATGTCAATGCTAAAAAAAAAAAAAGGCAGTTCCCTATTGCAGGTTTGTGTGTGTGCATGTACGCACTGCATTAATTAAAAGCTGGTTGGGTAATAAGAAGGATGTTCTGCAGCAATATTACACATAGCACAGTAATCTCTTGATGCCGTCTGAGAGCTGATCCTTGTTCCCAAAGAGCTGTCAACTGTCTACAGACCAAACCAAGATGGAAAGGGACAAATGAAAGTGCAGAGATTATATTTCCAGGAAGTGATAGAAGTAGAGGCAGCATCTCTTGATCCCTGAGCGTAGTGAGTATTCGCTTTACTGTGCTTTCCGTTCTTTGGTGCTTTCCCTGGGGGTAGAATGTTGCACAAACAATTACAGGGGAACTTAAATGCAATTTCGCAATTTTTCTTGGCCTCTGCATCGCTGCTTTCCAGCAAAGATCGAGCCCAGGTTTTACTTGTATTGATCCGTCAGAAACGTCGGGAGAGGAATTCCTGGTTGGTGTCGGCCGACCTCTGAGATGAGAAGCGCCAACCCGAGCTGCAGTTTTTCTCAGCGAAAGAAAAGTGCGGCGAGGAAGGGAGGAAGACCGCGCGCCCTTCCGCGGTGCCGAGCAGTAGAAGAGAAGGAGNACGTCGGGAGAGGAATTCCTGGTTGGTGTCGGCCGACCTCTGAGATGAGAAGCGCCAACCCGAGCTGCAGTTTTTCTCAGCGAAAGAAAAGTGCGGCGAGGAAGGGAGGAAGACCGCGCGCCCTTCCGCGGTGCCGAGCAGTAGAAGAGAAGGAGAACCACGGGTAAGCAGTCACCGCGGTTCCGCACCGGGCCGCCGGGAGCCGGGCGGGCCCGAGGGCTCCGGGCCGGGGGCGCAGGAGGCAGCGCCCGGGCAGGGGTGGGGGCAGGCG
>VZSC01011448.1:3606-16678 GCA_013398225.1 Steatornis caripensis
CCCTGCAGCTGGTGGCTGGCGAGCGCCCGCTCGGCATCCGGGAGCTGGATGGAGTTGGAAGCATCGGATGGCGTTTGAGGCTTGCTGGAGACCTGGTGGGGCCCGTCCCTGCAGCAGCCGCGCTGGCGTGCCTCTGAGCCACGCAGCCCTTCTCCTGGGGCCAGCCCGTTCCCTCCGCCTGCCACTCGCGCTGGGTTTTTAATTAGCGCTCCTCTGTATATTCAGATAGTGGGAGCCCAGAATGGAAATGTACAGGTGTCCCCTTGATCCAGTTTCCATGGTTGCCGCATTGAGGTGGGGGCTACAGCTTTTTTTTATTTAATAATTTTATTACAGTGGCTTCAATCCGTTGGCAAAGGAGAGAAGCGAGAGGACGTGGTGGAATAAAAAATGCTGGATGAGAAGGCCACATTCCCGCGGCTGGGCCTATTTGCTGTCATTCTTTTTGTCTTATTAGCAAGCGCTGGTTTCCGAGATGCTTAAAGTCAAAGAGCTTGGTAGCAATATCCCAGCCCTCGCTGCTGCGGGGAAAACATCCTGGGCAGCTGCGCTGGAGCCATACGAACGCCTGCAGGCTGTCCCGGCGGCAGAGGGAGAAGAACAGGATGGGGTTCAGAGCCAGAGCTGAGCTGTGCCAGCGTGTCCTCAGCCCTGTCCCCCTCCCCATGCCCCTGCCCTGTCCAGCCTGCCCACGGGGTTGTCCCTGGCATCCCTCTCTGGGACAGCAAAGCTTCCCTGGCCCCACCTTGCAAAGGGACCGTCTCTGCCCCCGAGGAGAGGCTGTTGGGGATGCTGGGCTCAGTCCCCCGTGGCACAGAGTGGGGCTGGAGAGCCCAGGGGCATCGCAGGGAGGGAGGTCCTGCAGCCTCCCTGGGGAATTTGGCTCATGCTGGGGACCTCCAGTGCCGCACTTGCTCCGACCTGCCCCATCCTCGCCTGGCGCGGCGGCACCCGGTCAGGGTGACGGCTGTTCCAGGTGCCAGCGCCAGAAACTCTCCTCCTTTCCTCTGCTCCGAATTATTCTCGATTTCCTCTGGTGAGACCAGCGCGGTGTGTAAACGGGCCCATCTGTTATCATTGGATGATTTAGCCACGACCCTGCCTGTGCAAGCAGGCAAAATCCACTCTTTACTGCGGGGGAAGGCGAGCGGCTTTTGTACAATAGGGGTTAAAAATATCGTGGAAACGGCACGGGCCCAGGAAAACTCTGCACTCGGTGCACTGCACTACACAGCTGGGCTTGGCAAGCGCGTGGAAGAAATCCCCTCTCCTCCTTGCGCCGTGGCAGGCAAACGCACACGCGCTGAGCCACAAACCTATTAGTCACCAATAAATGTTCTTTTCTCTCCTGATTTGTTTCCCTTAAGCTTGATGTTTTCCTATCCGGCTGCCCCAGCCTCGTTAGGCTGCAATTAAAACCAGGAATCAAAACCGCATGGTGCAACTAAAACTACGTGCAGGACGCAGGATGCCAAGGGGAAGCGGGCGGCCGTCACTTGGCTCTGCTCATGCACCCAGACATCCCTGTCCGCCCGCCCGCCCGCCCAGACCCAGGGTGCTCCTCCGGCGCGTGGGGTGCGATGATGGTGCGAGGCAGCAGGACAGGCATGGGCTGAGCCTGGCCGCGCTCTGCCACAAAGGCCTTCCTGTTGCTCACGGCATCGCCAGATCCAGTGCCTGGAGGATGCGCCGAGATGAACCCACTGTTGAAGCGAGATGAATTTTCCCAGCTGTGACGGTCATTAAACATATGGAGCAGTTCTGAGGAGAGGGAAGAGACCGGCTCTGCTCAGTGCCTTTACACTGCGATTAAGTCTCCCTCCTGCCAGGGCAGGGCAGGGCATGGACCGTCCCTGCACAGGACCCTCTGGCCCCCGTGGCCAGCGGGACACACCGACAGCCACTTCCTGCACCCTTCTCCGTGGTTTTCCTTTGGGACAGTCCTGGGGATGCAGCTCCCACCTGTGGAACCTGGAGCCACCACTCTGGCTCGCATCCCCATGCCAGCGAAGGATTTGGGGGACAGCCCGCGCCACCGGCGCCCTGCTCCTGGCCAGGCAAGCGTGGCTCTGGGTGCTGCATCCAGCTCCGGCGTGGGCTGACGCCAGCCAGGGCCACGGGACAAAGGCTCGGCGGCACCACCCGGGCAGGTGCATTGTCGGTGCCCCGCGAGGCACAACGGCAGGCTGTGAGCCAGCCACACGGTGTCCAGGGCAGAGCGTGGAGGGGACAGATCCTGCCGCAGAGGAGCCGCACCAGCAGCATGCCAAGCTCCTTTGCAGGACAGGACCAGCCAGCCCCACCAGTGCCCAAGCTCCTGGAACAGCAGCTGCAGCCAGCTGTGCCCCGGACGAGTGTCGGAGCCAGTGCCTCGTGGGAAGCAGGGCATCACCTGGAGCAGGGCTGAGCCTGCCGAGGGGCAGACACCTGCTGCACTCGTGTGTCACAAGGATGCCAGAAGCTCCGGCGCCCCCGAGGCATCGCCCCTCACCCGTCTCCCCACCGCCGGGCCACAGCCCACCAGCCGCCCTGCGCAGAGGCAGCCCCGGCTTTGGAAATATATAGTAACAAGTGAGCACAGGCAGCAGAAGTAGCAAAGCATATGGTAGGTGTTGGAGTTTATTCCCGTCAGGGAGTGTCAGCAGCGACAGACGGCTGGGGGTGGCGAAGTGAGAGATTTTGGTAGGTGCCCGTGCAACACCACCCTACGGATGCTACAGCTGCGTCGAGGGTGGGGACCCCGACGCCCCCCACCGTGTGCCATCGGGGGGGCACCCGCATGCGCAGGGAACGGCATGCGCGATGCTCTCCTGGCGCCAGCGAGGTGCAGCTCGGGGCTCTCTGAGGCACCTCCCTGTGCCCCGGAGAGGTTCGGCACCAGTGGCACCTGGGGCTGAGGCACCCCCAGCCTCACCGCGCTGTGCAAAAACCACTGATAATTTGGCCACTCCCAAACGAGCAGAGCCCTGTCAGCCCCATCCACCCCAGCTGAAGATCACCCACCTGATCCTGAGGAGGATCCGAGGGGGGCTGACGCTGCTCCTGGTCCCAGCTGCCGCTCCGAAGGCTTGGCCGGCCCCGAGCTTTGCCAGCACAAGCAGTGACCCCGCTGCCGTGGCAGACGGGCACAGAGCTGCTCACTCAGCTCAGCCGGGCTCCACGGTGCCCAGGGGCTTTCAGCAAATCGGTCCCGGGGCCAGATCCGCTCCCACCGCCCGACGCCTCTGCCAGGAGACGCTGCGGGCTGACGGCCAGCAGCAGTGGGAGGGGAACAGATTGTCCGCAAAAAAGGACGTCAGGCCCCGAGCGGCAGCTCAGAGCAGGATCTCCTGCGGGTTTATATCCCATTTGCCTGAGCCCACTGGGAGGGTTTGGGGCGTCCCCTGCACAGCTCCTCTGGGGTCCGGTAAGTTGGGTGCTCATGCTGGGCGAGGTGCATGGCTTGCCTCCCACCAGCGGGGCCCCTCCTGTGCTGCCGGGACCAGGGTGGGGAGCAGGAGCTGCCTCCCCCACGGCCATGCAGAGCAAGAGCTGCCAAGAGGAGGGTGATGCCCGGCAGCAGGGCTACCAGCAGCTTCTCCCTGTCCCAAAAGCCCAAGTCTCCATCTGCTTGGCGAGGGGCACCCAAGCGGGGCTGGGATGGAGCTGGGCTGCACCGCCAGGAGCAAAGGTGAGAGGAGCCAGGAGACCCAGCACGAAGGCTGATGCTTCATCTGCACCTCCTGCCGCTGTGACAAGCCAGGCAGCACTGTTTAAGGACGCTTCACCAGCATCCTCTTCGGATTTCCCGGCTCCCCTGACAGCACTCTGGGGATGGGGTGGCCGGGAGAGGAGAGCCCCCTCCCCGGCAGAGGCTAGCCGGCTGCCAGCAGAGATCCCAGCAGCTGCTGGTGCTCAGCAGCTCCAGCACCGCCACAGCCCCTCTGCAAGCATCGCACCCAGCCCGGGGCAAGCAAGGGATGGCCCCAGCAAGTGCTTGACCAAGCACACATCCTCCCCTGGCACAGGTGAAATAAATACTTGCTGAGCAGCGGTTCACCTGCTGCTCCTGTTCCTGCTAATTGCAGTGTTCTCACTTCACACTGATGTGCCTGATAAGATTAGTGATTACAGAAATCTCATATGGCAATTGGATTGAATTGGGAGCTGTGCGAGGGAAATTGGACTGAGCTGCAAGTAGGAATTAATTATAACCTGGCAGCGGTGAGATCTGAGGGTTTTAATATATATTTTTACGTATTGCCTAGTGCAACCTCTGTCTTTGTCACGGCTCTAAGGCGTGCTGAGGGCTTCGCTCTCAGCGAGGACGTGCTCGCTGCCGTCCGGGCTGTCACGGGGCTCGGGCAGGGGACGGCGTCATGACCTGGGCTGGGACTCCTGGTGCTGCCCCGGTGCAGATGAGCACGGCCGGCAGCATCTCCCTGCTGGAGCTCCCTGCCCTCCCGTTCTCCGCCTGGCAGCAGGCCGTTATCTCCATTACCATGGCAATGCCAGACGAGCTCCTGCAGCGCGTCCGGTGCGATCTCTGGGCACTGCCTCTGCCGGGCAGACGTGGCAGACGTGGTCCCACACTCGGTTTGCGCCTCTCTGCCGTCACGCCCCGCCAAGACGAACGGCCCCGGAGTGGGCAGGGGCATTAGCACAGCGCTGATGGGCCACGGGGCCACCACCCCGGGGAGAGCCGAGTGAGGGAGATGGAGGTGTGTCGCCCGCCTGGGGCCTTGGGGTCTGGGTGGGGAAGCAGAGGGAGAAACGGAGCTCTGCCTCGGCCAGCACCCAGAGCATCTCCCAGCCCTTCCCTGCTCTGGCGCTCCAGGGCCGGCTGGGTGCCCCCAGCACAGCGGGACCCTCGTGCAGCACAGACACCCCAGGCTCAGCCAGAGACGCTCGCCTGCACAGGAGCCAGCAAGGGCGGGTGACAGCCGGCGGGCACAGAGCAGAGACCAGCCCGCAGCCCCAAATGCCGTATCGATTGGCACCCGTCTGCACTGATATTAAAGTGTTTGCCAGCAGCTGCTAGCGTTTAACAAATCCTCCTGTCTGCTTTGTTTATGCCGGGTTTTTTCCCTCCCACCTGGGCCTATTTGATGCTTTGGGCATTTTGCAAACATTTTAAAGGCAACGTTTAAAACTCCAGTAGGTGGCTAGTGACCAGCAGGTTGCTGGAGACAGAGAGATGTGGGGACAGATCTCTCACCCTGCAAAGCAGCCTTCGCTCTGATCCATTCTTGCAGCCGCACGCTCCCCCAGCACGGTCCCACGCGCTCCGTGCGCCCACCCTGGCCCCAGGGCCTTGCATTAATTTCCCCTCTGCCACAGGAGATGGGGAGGGATGGTCCGAGGCAGTGCTGCCTGTCCGCTCGCTGCCTTCCCCTGGCTACAGAGGCAGGATCGGGCCCCTGGCCTCGGGTCCTGGCCGGATTGCCAGCCTCAAGGTAGGACAGCAAAGCTCAAACGCAAAAGCAAAGTACGCGGAATGCGCCCCCGAGGCTGGCACTGACAGGCAGCGCTACCTGCCCTGGGGACACCCCGGCAGCCGCTGCTTCCACAGCACTGGCTTTCAGCGACCTGCCAAGTGCCGCGGGGCGGACAAGGAGCCTTGGGCTGCCCCCGCTCCCAGCGGACGCCTGGGTCCCCCAGCCCGGGGGGTTCTGCGGCGCCTGGAGGAGCACGGACCGCCGGCTGGCATGGCTCGAGCGGTGCCTGGCCCAGGGTGCCGGAGCGCAGGAGCCCGGGAAGAGCGCGAGGGGGAATCACTCTCCCCGGCTTTGTCTCTCGCCTGATGTGACTACAAGGGATTGTGGGATTCAATTAAGTTCTGTTTTCCTCCCAGTAACAGTGGGAGTCTCTCCTCTCTGCTTTAAAACAGACACGCTGCCATGGAAGACAAATGCTTGCAATAAAGCAGAGGACCATGTGCGCTGGGGGAGGCCGATGCTCGCCTGCAGCTGGTGCTGCCCGGGGCACGCTTGCCATTTCCCTGCCGCGCGCCCGCATGCTCGCGCCTGCCCCACGCCTCTGCACGCCTGCTCCCGCGCGTGGCGTGTCCCGACGGCCGGTCCCAGGAGCCCAGAGCTGCGTGGCAGAGTTGTTGTGGGTGCGTGGCTGGCCCCGGAGCAGGACCCCCCTCCGTGCAGCCCCTGTGCCCCCAGCCTGGCCGGTGGCTGGTGATGGGCACGAGGCCGTTTCACCATCCACTCCCACAGTGCTGGCTGGGGGCCAGACCGTGGCCGTGGGGGGGCTGTCTCCAGGCTGCGCTGGGAGATGGGGGGGTGCTGCCAAACCCAGCGCGTGCCTGCGCTTTGCAGAGCCGTCGCTTCTCAGGGCAGCGATGGCTGCGGGGGTCTCCCCTGGGGCTGGAGCTGGGTCTACCCCGCTGGAGGTGCTGTCTGGTGGCTGGATGCGGTTGCCTCTTTGCTGGCCGCGTGAATCACATCCTGGGGGAACTACCGCACTCGAAGGTGGGAGGCTGTGCTCACCAGCAGCGAGCCCATGGCGGGCGGCAGTTTCGCACCTCGGACACAGAGCCGGGAAAGCGCCAGGCGCTCGCGCCCTGCACGCGCCACGGCAGACCGTGGGAAACGCTGCAGCAGTGCCATGCCCACCTCCGGCACCAAGCAGCCCCACGGGCCCTTGCCCCTGGCAACTGGCACGGCGGGGGCTGCGGGCGGGAGAGAGCCCCACACCCCCCGCTCCTCACCCGCTGCTGGACCAGGTGACCGAGGGTTGCCAGGCAACGGGAAGATGCTTTTTCTGACCAAAACTGTAAATCGGCAGCCGGGTCGGGTCGGGGAGACGCGGCCTAGTGGGGCTGGGGCTGCCCAGGGGGGCCCTCGGACCCGACAGCGCCTGAAAATCTGGAGAGCAGAACCAGCCGTTGCTGCCCCAGTTGCCCAAAAGCTGCCCCAGGCCCAGCCCCTGCTGAGGACCCCTGAGCATCAGCTAGGAACCGCGCTTGGCCCTGGGACCCCCCTGCCCAGCGGGGGGACAGAGCAGGGACGGGGTGTCCTCCTTCCAGGAGGGACAACCCTGCCGGGCCCCTCGCCAGGAAACCCTCCCCGGGGAGTCCCAGCCCCGCCACACGTCCCATACAGGATTGAGCCCCTAATTTGCCCTGTCCCTCTCTCGCCAGCCATCACGCACACAGCTAAATGAGCTCCAGGCAATTTTCTCAGAAGTTGAGTCCTCGCATTGTGGAAACACAGGACTAAAAATAGCCAAGGTCTGTGCGTGCATCTCACCAGGTGAATCTTGCTCTGGAGATGGGGGTAAAGGAGGCGGCAGCTGCCACGGCCTCCCCCGCATCCAGCCATCTCCCCTCTCCGGCTGTTTCCTGCTCCAACCTAGCCACCCAAACACGCGCTGTGCCGTCGCCCAGCACAACCTGCATGCGGCTGCGTCAGCCGGGGGACCCCTGGGTGGGGGAAAGCTCCCGGCGCTCGAGCGTCCCTCGGCGTGGGCATCACCAGCAACAGGCAGAGCCAGTCTCGGGCTCTCACCTGAGCATCCTCCATCCCGGGGAGCTGCATGGTGGAGAGGAGATGTATCCCCCTGCTTCACCTCCGGCCACCACCGGCATCTGCCAATTCCCAGGCTCATCTCAGCCTGACCCCAGCCCTCCCAGGTCCAGCGAAGCAGCTGCATGACCTCCCCACAGTGACTCAATTACAAATTCAGAGTTAAACCTTCCCCCAGGAGACGCCCCTCTCCCTGCCTCTGACTGCTTCCAGTGCTTTGAATGTTGAACACTTTCCAGGGATTTTTCGTGTGCTCAGGCTGACCCCATCCACTCTAGTTCAGACAAACTTAATCAGCCTCATTTTATTGCTAACTGCCGGAGCCTTACACCTCTAGAAAAAGCACTACTTAAATTATTGGCACCTGCCAAGCTCTCACCATGCTGCTTTCTCTGCCCCTGTGGAGGCAGGAGGAGAGAGGGCGGATCTGTTCAGTGCTCCCAGCCTTCATTTCCACCAAAAATGACAAATTATTAGAATGGTGGAAATTAGAAAAATGGCACTTAGGTAACAGACGAACCTCCCTCTTTTCTTCAGTAGCGTCTGGTTAAAAGCAGATTTGGAAATGGAAGGTGGAGAAAAACCAGGGCAACCTGCTGAAGGCGGGCAGGGGGGTCCCTGAAGGGGCGGGGGGGGACAGCCCGGGGACGCCCCGAGAGCAGCTCATCTGACGCCCATGCAACTCGTGCCACGGAGCACTGGGGAGACGCGTCTGGGCAGCACCGCAGCAGGCGTGCAGCCGGGCAGAAACCCTCAGGTTTGTTTTCACACCAAAACGCTGCTGGAGCAGATCGCGGCTGCTGTGCAGGAGCTGGCCTGAGGTGCTGGGGAAGGTTGAGGGGAAAGGGGCCGTGAAGCTCAGAGAGCGGCACGGAGGGCTTCCAGCCCTGCGCTGCCGTGGGGTCAGAGCTCAGCTGTGCCCCAAGGAGCCCCCCGAGGGTCTCCTGCAGCTCAGAGCCGCCACGAGGGCAGCCCCGGGGCTGGGGGTGCTGGGCACCTGGCCCCCTGTGAGGGCAGCACTCCAGCCCACGCAGCCCGCTGCTGACAGGGAGCACAAAAACATCGTCATATCCTTAATCACCAGCACTGCCGAGGAGGAGCGCAGGGGCCAGGCTGGCGGAGCTGGCGAGGAGGAGGAAGGACTCTCGTGGGGGTGCAGGAAGGGTCTGCTCCTTGCCACAGCCCCGCGCCCNCGCAGCCTGCTGCTGACAGGGAGCACAAAAACATCGTCATATCCTTAATCACCAGCACTGCCGAGGAGGAGCGCAGGGGCCAGGCTGGCGGAGCTGGCGAGGAGGAGGAAGGACTCTCGTGGGGGTGCAGGAAGGGTCTGCTCCTTGCCACAGCCCCGCGCCCGCACAGGCGGTGCCCCAGCTCAGCTCTGCCCCAGCCAGGATGGCCCCAGGTCCCCGCTGAGCAGGAGCAGCCCCTCTCCCCACGTCCTCTGTCCTCCCCAGGAGATTTGCTCCCACCCCACCCCATGGCGTGGCTGGTCAGCAGCACAGGGGAAGAACTTCGGAAGCGCTCCGAGCCCCTGCGACGCTGTCCGGAGTGGGCAGCAGCACCCAGAGGAGCAGTTGCTGCTTTGCGGCTGGGCAGTCCCCGAGGCCCAGCCGCGCTCCCCGACCCCTCCATGGCACAGGGAGCTGGCGGAGAGGACAACGGGGCTGAGGGGATGCCGCAGCCACAGCCGTGAAAAGCAAAGGGAATGCCCCGGGGAAACCAGGAGCCAGGGCACCACCTGCATCTGTTTTAGAAATTACTTTATTGCACTAAAAAGTAATCTGTAAACAAACATTCCATTCAGGTATTAATATATTTTTTCACTCCAAAAATGCATCATTAAATCCAGCCACAGAAATACCAAAGCAGGAACAGTAGAAAAGGGCTACAGGGGAGGAAAGACCCAGCCAGGCCACAGCCCCGGCTCCCACCCGCCCTTCCACCCATCGCGGGAGCGGGGCTCGCAGCAGCACGTCCCGGGGCTCGGCGGACAGCCACAAGCCACAACTCCAGCAAGGCGGCCCTGGGACAGGCTGGGGCGGGGGAATAGCACAAGCTCCCAGGCCCTTGAGTCTCCCCCCAGGGCCAACCCAAGGAACAGCCCAGGGCCCTGCTCGCAGCGTGCCCGTTGCCCGAACCCAAAGGCACACGGCTCTGCTGTGAGGGATGCGCCACCCCCCAACCCTCTCACAGAGCACCAAAATCTTTTCCCAGCTCCTGTTCTCCCTCCCCTCGCAGCCTGCTGCGTCCCCTCCATCCCCAGCAACGCCTGGGTCCCCCCAGCCCCTTGCAGGCACAGCACCCCAGGAATCAGAGGGTGCTGGTGCAGGGTGCACGGGGCTGTCGGGCAGCAGCCAGCTGGGCAGGGTCCCCGTCCTGCCCCGGGTCTGCTCAGAGGCAGCACGTTTGCCCCCAGCCCAGGGACTTGGCCCATCTCCCCGTCCCGCCCTCACCATCTGCCCCCAGGGCAAGCCTGGGCACTCGGGCGCCAGGAGCATCCCCCGCGTCGGCTCCTGGGGGAGCCGTGGGAAGCCTCAGGTAGGAAATCCCCCACAGAGGAGGGTCGTGTCTGCTCCTTAGTCCTGCGTGGTTTGTTTTCAGCCACAAGCTCGACAAACAGCCACGATCACCCCAAATCCCCCCGACATGCAAACACCGCACTATCAGAACCATGCCTCGCGTACCTGGAACATATTTACAGACAGAAGTAAAACACGCTGGGAAAGATCAGCCTCAGATATAAATAGCCAACACTGAAATCTGCCATCTGCTGCAAAGGACAAGGAAGGAACATCAACTGCCACCAACAGAGGTTAACACAGAGGGACACGTGTGTGCATGTGTGTCCACGCGTGCTGCAACAGGCAGGGACAGGAGCACTGCGAATGCTGCTCCCTTCCACAGAAACATGCAGAGCCCGATGCAACGGGTAACACCACACCAAACGACAACAAGGCATCTGTTTTATCCACCCGCAGAAATGCCCCGGCCAGCATTTCCCCCAGCCTCCAGCCGCTCGACCGGGGTGGCAGGCAGGGATGGGAAGGGGTGGGAGCACCCCACTCCGCCCCAGAGGGAAACTGCAGAGCCAGGTCAGTCCCCGTGGGGCACAGGGGCTCCGCAGTCCCTCGGGACACATTCCTCCCGCTCAGTGGGTGCAGCCGCTCCCAAGCCTCCGAGCCCCCGCAGGTGGGGGAGAGCAGAGGAGGCTCAGCCACAGCCTGCCCTCCTGTCCAGCGACGCCTGGGCATGCCCCCGTGCCAGCCAGAACGTCAGCACTCGGGGACAGCTGCTCCTGTCACCTTTCATCAGCAAGCACATCTGCTGGGACGCTGTCTGGGACCACCTGTGCGCCCAGGGCGAGGGGTACCAGGACCCCTCCCTGGCAGTGCCAGCCCCCAGCATCTCCCTCCCATGGGCAGGGGACAGGCACAGGCAGCCTCCTGGATTTGGGCAAGCCCAGAGCCCCTGAAGCTCTGGGACCGTTTTCCCACAGGGGGTCAGCAGCGTGGGGCAGGCAGGGAGGGCACCCCGGGAGGCTGCACGTGTCAGACCGGGCCGACTTGGACATCCGTGCCTTCCCACAGGGCTGGGAAGAGTCCAGGAAAGGCTCAGAAACCACAAACATGACTCATCCCCCAGGGTCACCTCCCTTGGCCCATTTTGCTCACCTCTGCAGTATTTTCTCTGCATCTTCCAAGACCAGAAACTTGCCTTTTAAATTAAAGCTGAGGTGGATGCTACCACCTGACTCCGAGAGCTGGGGCTTTGAGAGAGGGGGCAGTAAGTATGCTACAGAGATCTACCCACCTCCAACCTTCCTGCTGGAGACCGCGGGCACCAGGGAGGGAAGAGCCCAGCAGGTGACATCCATCCTTCCCGGTGGAGATGGGGTTGGCGGCTCCCTGCTTCCCGCTGGGCTCCTGGGGATGCAGCCCCGGGAGGCAGCAGGGAGGGAGCAGAGGGGAGAGGCTGCAGCTGCCGGCCCTGCCTGCCCCACAGCAGGAGGGCTGGTGCTGGCAGAGCCCCACGGCAGCGCTGCCCCCGGGGACCCACCAGCTCTGCCACGGCCCTGTCCCTCCTCCAGCAAGGACAGGGCCATCCCCACCCCCTGCCCCAGCCCCACGGGCAGGCAGCAAGGGCCTAGAGGCAGGACAGGAGGGTGGTGAGCGGCAGCTCCTTCTCCCCCAGCAGCGTGTCCCGCTTAAGGCTGCTGCCCTTGTTGACCACCTTGAGCTTCAGGGACATCTTCCTGGCGTGGCCGGGGCCCAGCCCATCGAAGAAGAAGTCCTCGTTGAAGGTGGGGTTGCGGCTGTTCTTGACGATGGTGCTGCGCTGCTTCTGCAGCTTCCCGGGGTTGAGGCACAGCGAGACGCAGCAGTTGATGCTGCGCAGGTCGACGAGGGCGTCGTAGAGGTCCTCGGCGGAGATGAGCCGCACGCGCAGCCGGGCGTTGGAGGGGTCGTACTCGGCGGCCAGGCGCAGGCTCCCACCCCGGCTGAGCCGCAGGCTGTGTTCCCGGTCACGGCCCGGCGGCAGGTCCAGCGGCAGCAGGGCGGTGGGCGGATGCCCCCCAGCTGGGGCGCTCCTGGCACGGCGCTGGGCGCTGGGGCTGGTGTCGGCCGAGCTGTCGTCGGTGGACAGTGAGCTGTTACGGGCCACTGAATGCTTCAGCTTGATGACCTTGGACTGGCTCTCCTGGCTGAAGATCTTCAGCAGGGAGACTGAGCGGGAGAGCAGCGGGGAGCCGAAAGGCGAGGACTCGGCCGAGGAGCAGGTGTCGCTCTCGCCGCCGCTGAAATAGCGGCTGGGGTGCATGAGGGCTGCACCCAGGTCGGCAGGCGTCCGGGGCCTGCTCTCGCCGTTGAGCTTGGCTCTGCGCTGGGCACTGGGCGAGGTGGCTGGCGAGGGGCAGAGGCTGCTGTGCTCGCTGTGGAAGAGCGACTCTTTGCGCCGTGTGTGGGGGCTCTCCACCAGCGTGGCGAAGCCGTAGGACGTCTGCGCCTTGGGCACGTAGGGCAGCGACATGGCCGTCTGCGCCTGCGGGTCCACGTTGGTGCCAAATCCCTCCTCAGCCGTCCAGTCCTCGGCGCTCTCGATCTGGATGATGTGCCGGCCGGCAGCACGCGACCGGGACCGGCTGGAAGGCCGGGGGCTGCGTGGCGTCTTGCGCCCGGCCAGGTCCTGCTCCGAGGCCGAGGGGCCCAGAGCGGGTGCTGCGGGGGGCTCGGGGCCCTCGGCCTCGGCGGGCGCAGCGCTCAGCTTGGGTGGGATGAAGAAGTCGGGGATCTTGTCGGGGGTGAGGACGTTGCTGTAGCGGGACCCCCGCGGGGACTCCTCCGGCCCGGTGCCTCGCGCCCCGCCGTTCTCCGCCACGCCGCGCAGCCGCTCCAGGAGCCACATGTCGACGCCGGGTGCGGGGCTGGAAGAGACCCGAAGGGCAACGCTGGGACCGGGCGCCGGCAGGGGCAGACCGGGACCGTGAGCCTGGGGGGCAACGGGCAGCACCGAGGGACGGGGACCCGGCAGCGCGGGGGGCCGAGGGCAAGGAC
>VZSC01011450.1:0-12320 GCA_013398225.1 Steatornis caripensis
ATTGCATCCTCTGTCTTCCGAGTTTTGTCTCTTACCGTGCATTCCTCTAGATCTAGCTTCCGGTGTCAACCCAACAGCTAGCTCTTCCTTGAAAGAGCATTGAAAGTGTCAGGGCTATTCTTAACGTGTACCTGCCCATTTAATAATTAGGAGGATTATTTGTAGAAACAATATCTGCATTCTACACGCTCCGCCCCCACCAGTGCGCTACGTGGCGTTAATACAGCGTGTGCTGTCAACCTTGTGCAACGGCTTGGAAAGAGAAATGCTGGAATGCGTTTTGGGTGATGAGTTGGGGAAGGACCTTAATTTAACACCTTGTAGACAAATTCACATGGACCGTTTTCTGCTGAGGAAGCTTCTGTGGTGGTGGACGCTGATAAGCAGAAGCTTGTAATTCTGTCTGAGAAATGTTAATGTTGATACAGTACGGACTAATGTCAGAATTACAGATGGAGGGATTACAAATGTCGTCTTAGTGGTTACCTTTGTGATAAAAGAATGAGGCATGTGCAGTGCTGAGATTGGAAGGGCAGCTCTACCTGTGTGCTGCCAGCAAGACCGTGTGTCTCCCGCTCCGTGCTAGTGGCAAAGTACCCCGATGTGAAACGCAAACACTCCTTTATTTTTTTAAAGAGATCTTTTGGGCAGCTGTGTATGAAAGGAACACGAGAGACAGTGGGGTTTGAGGCAAAATGAAACGTGGGGCTGCCTCTAGTCTGCACCCAAGGGCTCCCCATTTCTTGATAGGCTAAATGAGCGTTAGAAGCACTGTTTTCCCCTCCTGGGAATGTGGCTTCCACTTTGGGGTCGACGGGTATTGGGCAGGCAGAGACTGTTTACCTCTGGGTCAAACTTGTTCTACAGCGGAGTGAAAGTCCTCTCCAGGGTTGTGCTCTTGCCTTTCAGCAGCGCTTGGGAAACACTGGAAGCTGTATTCCAAGAAGGACTAGCCGGTACTGGCCCTTCAGGTGGTGTTGGCTGGAAATGCTGATTTTAGTGGTGCTTTAGAGAACTTGATCTAATCTGTACTCGGCAGCCAGAGTGTCTCTGAAAGAAACTTTTTGTGATGAGGCAGTGTCTTGTGAGGAAGCTTATCTCCTCGGCAGGGAGGGTGATTGCTCTTTAGGTTGGTGAGGAAAGCTTTTGTTTGAATTAGTCTCTGCTTAGAGGCAAGCAAAAGGTTTGTTGGAAAGCATGGAAGGCCCTGAAGGCATTCTCTCTCCTGATTCTTTTTGGAGAATAATAACCTGCCTTAGGCTAGCTCTGTGCAGTGCTCAGACATTGATCAGTGCATGCAGGGTTGTAGCATAAAGACCCCATCTGAGCCCTTTAGCATCTGTTTCTCATCTTTTGAATATAGATGCTTCAGAGGAAAAAAGCGAGGAGAAAAAGAAAAGCCTGTCCTTGCCAACATCTTCCTCGAAGGAGACGGGTAACTCAAGAGACCAAAGGTAATGCTTCCCTTTAACCAAAGATGATGCTGTTACAGAATTTGAATTTTCTTAAGGCATCTTAAATTAATTTTTATTTTTAAGTGTCTGAGCTGCGGATTTTGCATAGTCAAATCCCTGCTCAGAAACACCAGGAGTGTAGACTTGGTCAGAGATGATCGGTGCGGTGTTTTTAATAAGCTCTAATGCAGAAGTACACACCTACAAAATACGGTGGCTTTTGTGATTTTTTTATTTTACTTCATATTTTATTTAATATTTTCCTACTCCTGGCTATACGTTGATTTTTCTATTTGTAAAACATTCCTCTGTTTTTTTGTGTTGCGTTTTAATGTGTTTTTTCTAACTTTGAACTCCTTAGAATGGAGATTATTTTTGGCCTTTGCAATCTTAGGCGATGGATGGGATTGATTCATGTGTCACTGTAGTAAAACTTCCCTTTCTTTTTCCTTTTCTCATCAAGTCCCAGCAGAAGTCCCCTTTTCATTCTGGACTAATGTCCACCCATCTGGCAGGTCTGCTGCCTGCTTGCTTCTCGCCATGCCTTGAATGTTGTGTCCTCTTTCCACTGTCTGCCGCTGCACTTGCCCAGCGGATGAGTGGAGGCAGTGATCAAAGGGGAGGGAGCAAATGCAATTTAAAGCTTTGTTCCAGAGGCCAGAGACTTCTCTCAGCCTCAAACTGCACGAGGCTATGTGTTTCGTAGGTTTGGCCCTTAAGCAATTTAGCCAATTTCCCAAGTTTGCCAGAAGATTTAGAGTGTTACTGCTAAGGTCCTGCTGGTCTGCAGGCTCTGCCATGTTTACAGCCTGGTTTTGTTGGTCACGTTCTTGTCACTCTGCCCTTTGCTTTTCCTTTTTTTTTTTCTCAGATCTCTCAAGGCTTGACACTTTGGTGTGAGCCTTTTCAGCTCTACACAGAGCTGCTGATGGAGAAGGCTATTGATGCTGAGCTATGTAACTTTGACTTGTATATCTTTGGTTATCTGGCTTCCATAAAATGTGAAAAAGAATTTGCTGAGTATTGCAATGAAAGTACTGGGGAGACTTCACAGGCAGAAGTGAGTCTTATAGTGACATAGTACAGCACGAGAGCTAGGACTGTCTAGACCTGTGTGACACATCCAGTGGCAGTCTGGTGTGTGACAGTGGTACGATGGTAAAAGCAGCAGGCTGGAGTCTCCCAGCTGCTGTTTCCTTTTGCCTCATTGAGAGGAGATGCGGGTTGGAAGCCAAAGAGCAGGCAGTGGCAGCAGAGAAGGGAGATAGCTGGTCTGAGCAGTGTCACCAGCCTTGTGATGCAAATACCTTCTCTTCATGAGCCTTATACTCTAAAGTACAGGCTGGTACTGCCTTCCCAGGGTGTGGACACAGCAAGGATCTATTTTAGGGCTGATGAGGGTAGGAATCGAGTCAGTCACTGGTAAGAGCCTTTGTGCATGCCCTTACTGGTAAGGGTAAGCAGATTTCCCTCTAGGGTAAGGGCAGAAGCCTTCATGGAAGTACTTGTTGGCTGTTCCTGATGGGAAGAGAAGGCAAGTATTAGCAACTTGGCTGGTACTGCTCAAGCCAGGAAGTACTATCACAGTTCAAAGAAACAGGGAAGCTTCTGATTTAACATTTGGAAAATTGACCTGGGAGTGTGGAGCCTGAAGGGAAGGAAGTGTGACACATTCCCTGGGCACAGTGGCAGTAGGTACTTCATGAGAAAAATGAGCTGGGCCTGCTAGGACGTCTGGTTTGAAGGCTGAGGCTTGTAGTAATTTCACTCGGAATAGGATCCTGGCTGTAGGTAGAGACAAAACCCCACTGTGTCCTTGCTTTGTCAGACAGTTACCATGGGGTATATGAAGTGCAGCTGTCTGGCTTGTGCTGCTGTTGCTTCCCTCTGCCTTCATGTGCTGCAGATACTGCAGGGTTGGGGTATTTTTTCCTCCTTGGTGCTTTCTACATGTATTCAGCCTCCATCTTTTGAATGGCAAAGCATCCCCTTGTCTGTGAAGGATAAACAGAAACAAATGGATTAATGTAGCGTAGAACAGCAGGAGTGGGTAGCTCCACGTCTGTCTGAGACAGGCTCTCCTTGCAAAAACAAGAACGCTTATTCTCCAGTGCTGCAAAATAAACTACTGACCTGCCTTGCAAAAAAAAAAAAAACCTCAAGATTAGCAGCAAAGGGTCTTTGTTCTTTAAAGCACAGGCTGTGATGAAGGGAGTCTGACTAGTTGCTAAGTGTGGGATAGCTGGTTCAGATGAGGCTGCTATCAGGACACCAAGGAGATCAGCTTGTATTCAGATATTTAAGCCACTTAGTCTGATAGATTTTGGCTAGGCCTTCATCTTCTGTCAGGGAGAAATACTTGAATAGCTCTTGGCCTGAAACTTGCCTTGCTTTCTGGAACACAGATGTAGAAATCCCTCTGTAGTGACTAGAGAGCTAGCACTGTGAGACCTGAAGGCTCTGAGCCAGCCAGTGTGGAGCTGGCACCTGTGAAGGTATGTGCTGCATTACTGTAATCCAAAGCACATTCAGTTGCGCTGTAGTATTTTAGACCATTAGCGTAGTACATTTTAATGGGCTATGTCTAATGCTTCTCTGTCAGCATGAACTTTTTCTTTTCTAGGATTCTCGAAACTGCTTTTGTTAGGAGGTTTTGGATCTGTGGCCTGAATTCAGCTCTCCTGTGGGATTTTCTTCCAGTGCAGCCCTGAGTTCTGCTTGCAGTCCCTGTCTGTTGCTTTGCCACCCTTTTGTTCCAGCATAGCCTTTTTTATGTGTAAACTTTTGTTGCCTGGGTAGATTTACAAGCTCTTTCTCCTGTTTAACAGGAACAGTGTGAACCACAAGGATTTCCTGAAACAAGTCTTCTAGGTGTGCTTGAGGTCTATTTCTCAACTATTCTGATTATGAACTAACTTCTAAACTTTGTGTACGCTCTTTGGAATGGCTCAGAAGTTTGTTCCATCTTATTTGTGAGTGAGCAGTTGTCATCTCGGGGCATGTATGACACACGTGTAGGTAGGCGAATATGTCTTTACTCATCAGCTAAAAGAAGCAGGATAACCGTGCATCTTGTCTAGCTTTTTTCCACCTCCAGGGAATAAACATCTACGTATTTAAGTCAATAACATTTGCAGATAGAACCTTCCTGAAAATCAAGTATTAACCTGTGCAAATACTGAAGACCTGACTTCAAGTGATGGATGTGGTGAAGGTCAGTGTTGAGAGTTCACATGCCGTGTTTTGCTCCAGGAGACCTTAGTGCTTGCAAAATGAGAGGGAAGTTAAAGCTTGAAGAGCTCTTGGGAAAGCTTTTCCTGCCATTCCTTCCCAGGACAGCACAACCTCTGCCCAGGCTGTCCCTCACAGGCCTTTGCCATAGCTCTTCTCTGACAACCCAAAAAACCCCCAGGGTCAGACATTTCCACAGCTGCCCTTGGCAGTATCTTCTAATTCATAACTCACCTCTACAATTTGAAACTGGCTCTCAATCCAAAACGTGTCTTGCTAAGACCGTTTCTTCGTGCTTTTGCCTTAGGCAAGTGTGGAGGGTTTTTCCTACCATCTTCCTTTGTAACAAGTTTTCCAGTATTTCAGGACTTGACTCCTGTAAGTCTTCCCTACTGCAACCACTCCAGTTCCTTCCATCCTTCATTTTACCGTAGGTATGCTTTCTAGGCATTTTGCCTTTGTCCTTTGGGAAGTCTCATTTTTCCAAACTGTTTTGCACAACATGATCGGCTGTGATGTTCGGAGGAGTTATTCCTGAGCTGTGTATGCTCTGCAGTGTACACCCCAACGTGTGCTGCCTGTGATCTCTGCATAACTTCTTAGGCACAAAAGCACCTGATGGTGATTTGGATGTCCCAGATGGGAGAAGATCATCATCTAATTGATTATTTGCAAGCTAAGTTGTTTCTTCTTTTTGTAATATGTGCAGAATAAATCCTGTTGAGTGTTTTGAGCTGTTTGGGCACCAGTCTGTTCCTTCATAGCCTCCTGCAGTGCTGACCAGTAGGACTAGCTGGTAAAAAGTGTTTTTATTCAGCTACTGGTCAAAGAGAAACACAGTAAGCTCACAAGATAATCTCGCTCGTAGAGTGCATCTATTTAGTCTGGGCAAGAAATTAATCTTCTGTTATGGTTCGAGCTGAACAATTTGCTAAATGTGCCCTGGTGGATGCTTCTTACAAGGGCCTGGCGAGCTTTCGAACTGCAGAAATCCAGTAGCCCTGATGATGATCTATGGGCTTTGATGCACTGCAGAGCCAGGTGGGATATGAACTTGGCAGCAGCAGGCTCTCCCAGGATAAGTCCCTGAAGTTGTCTGTCTTGGTTTGTACAGCGGTAGATTCAGAAGGTTTCCAGCTGAGTGCTGTTTTTCTGTGGGCTAATTCCTTCCAGGACAGTGTAGTGGAAGCAACTGTTCAGACCGGATTTATTTTTGATGGCAAGGAAGTGGCGGTAGTGACCCAGGTTAACAGCAAGTGTCAAACCACTTGGATCTTGAAGGAGACGTTGCCAGTGTGGCGTGGGTGAAATATCAGGGTCTATCTTTTGGGTTTTTTTCCTCTTTGTTTCTTACTGCATTAATGTTACCAGGCATTGGCCATAAATACAGTGCATTTTATGGCCCAAACACCAAAGTCAGAGCGATTTCTGCTGAAAAAAATTGCTGTTCTGCTGCCTAGATTTAAGAGGAGGAGAAAAGCTCTATAAAATCATCTGGGAATTGTAATAGCCCAAATCTTTTACCAGCAGTATTTGCAGGGCTAACTAACTCTACACACAGATGTTAGGCTTTATGGGCAAGATGTCTCAACACTGCGTGTACACCCAGCTGAACTGCTCAGTGAAGTTACTCCTCCAGCACGTAAATCTTGCAACTGTGCGTGCAAGCCCAGCCTGTGTGGTGATTGCTTACTTTCGGTCTCTCCAGCCGGCTGCCCTGGCAGATGATGCGAGGCAGCCACAGCAGGCAGGTGTTTGCATTCCCTTGCCTGTGCCCACGATTGCTTGCAGGTGGAAATGAAGTTAATTTTGTGAGTGAAGTGGTATTTATTAGTCCTCTGCCAGCCTGGAACCTGTGTGTGGCTGTGTAGGGGTGCTCTCTGTGAGATGAGTAATCAGTCTTGTCCAGATTACAGGAAAAAGGAAGATTGTATGTGTTACGCTTTGGTTTTTTTCTTTTTTAATATTGGAGCTGAAGAAGCAATTTTCTTTCTTTCCCTTAGCAGAGCATCTCCTTCTTCTGGAGGGGCTAGGGTAGGTTTCTCTGATTTCTGCCCCAGAAGGCAGCGTGCTGCGCTCCTTGTTGGCTACAGAGAGCTAGAGTGCCTTTTTTGTTTAGCTGTTCTCTTTCCTGCTGCTGCCCCATTGGTAGTAAAGGATGTGAGATGAGGAACCAGCCCCAGCACCTGCTGAGATTAACCTTACGGATGCCTTCTATTCCCTTTCTGCTGAGAGCAGTTATGGGCTTTCTGTCCTGGGAAGCGAGAGAGGAATAAAGTACTGTGAATCTGTGCGCTATGCTACCAGATCAAGAGACTGATGATGGTCTCAGGAGGTCTTGAGTGTATTTGAGTTACTGATGGTGTCCAGTGGCTTCATAATATTTTCACCCGATGCTCAGTGGTGCAGCAGTTGTGATGTATTCAATAATAGAAGTTGGTTGGCAGGCTTCCTTCAGTTTACAGCCAGCAGAGTCCACGGGAGAGCTCGTGTCTGGGCTGGTGTCAGTTGCTGTATTTTGCTATATGCTGATTTCAGGCTTGTGTCTTTGCACTGTTTCCCTCTGACTGGTTTTGTATTATGATTATCAGGATGCTTGGCCATATGTCATATACCTGCTGATCCCTTCTCTGCTCTCAGTGACCCAAACTGAGACATTCTGACAGGTGAAGTTTCTCTTTTAGCTCCAACAAAAGGCAGGAGCCTCCGAAGACTCCGACCACCCCCAAAATCACCACCTTCCCTCCGGCGCCCGTCACCTGCGATGCTGTCCGCAACAAATGCAGAGAAATGCTGACAACAGCTCTACAGGCTGATGGTGAGTGCTGGGGGGAAACCCTGCATTCCCTAAAGTGCTTCACAGCTCCTTGTGCGTTCTGACAGAGACCTCTGCGTGTAGGTCAGCGCCAGCTCCTCTTGAATATGCTCTTCTGAAGCAGCCTTGTCAAAGGATTGTTGCCATCGGCTCAGTCTAGCCACTGGTCACCCCTTTGTCAGACTGGCTGGCATTGCAGTGTTTTATAGACACCTTATAGCGAGTGTCTATAACCTGGCTTGAGCTGCGGGCACAGCAATGTGCCGGGCCATGGCCATGAAGAACCCTGGGTCTTTTGCTTTGCAGCCTGGGGTAGTCTGGCCAGAAGTTTCATCTTCAGGCATGCAGGGATTTGCTCTTGTTTTTCTGGATCTCAGTCTTGTTGTAAAGTGAAGCTGTCATCTCTGCTTACCCTTGGGACACAAAATGGAGCTGTAACTCAATTACGTGGAATTTGTCGGTGGTGATGCTTATGCCAGTTGCCATCTGCAGACTGGAGTGCCTTAACTACCGTGGTCCTCTGGGTCTGGGGTGGAATTGGTCTCCCTTGTGCTCGGGCTGCGCCGTCTAAAAGGAGAGGCAACTGCAGGTGCTCAGCATCTCTGAAAGTTGGATTTTAAACACCTCAAGCTGAACACATGCTTGTGTCCAAATTGCAGATCCCTTTGGAAAATTGGGGTCTAAGCACTGCAGAGTTTTTTATTAATTTGGAGCCAAGGAATGTAGACAGCAGATGGAGAAGTTACACTAAGTCTTTATTTCTAGCCTTCCTGTGCATGTGCAGTGTTTTTATATATGCTGCATTAAGTACTTTGTATAACTCTTGGAAAAAAAAAACCCTTTCCATATGAAGTCTCGGAAATAGTCCCCTTGAGTCTTTAGCGAAGCTCAGCCCCCGTCTGCCCTATCTTCCCTGCTTTATGGTGTTGGTTACCATATCCAGTGTCCAAACTCAGGGCGGTTATTGCGGACTGTGTGATGCTGTTTAATTGACAAGAAGCATGTGAAAGAGGGGAGGGGAAGACAGTCCTGAGCTAAGAGAAGTGAAGGCTTGACTCTGATGCCACATGCTTTCAGGCCCTGGCAGATTCTTGGTCTGAGTGGAGCTACTTCTCATTGACACCAGTATCTGATGAGACTCACTTCCTGCCTGTGTATGTTTGATTTTGACTATAGCAAGAATATACTGCAAAACTGTATGTTTTAGGGGCCAGGTTGTTGATAGCTTTGTCTAGTGCGGTCCATCTCGTGGAGAGGCAGAGGGCATAGGCTGGCTGGATTGATCTTGTTTCCATCACTGCTCTTTTCAAAAGGATCAGGAGTAGCTAGGGCAAAGTCCAAGATGCCATTTGATGGAAAGAGCATGTAAATCAAACCAGCAAATTATCTAGATTTGTATCTTGTGGTCCCCTTGCCTGGTTGGAAATCATTGACCTCATGTTTCTCTTGTCTTACAGATGATTATATTGCCATTGGTGCTGACTGTGAGCACATAGCAGCCCAGATTGAAGAATATATCCTTACTGTACGGTGCTTCCTCAAGGGCCTGCGTGCCATGAAATCAGTGTGCTTATAGGAAAAATGGGACGGTCTGTCTTTGCATGAATGTTCTGTTGCAGCTCTGCTTGTCAGGGCCCTGGGTCTGGTTCCAGCTTTGCTTGGCTGAGTCCTGGGTCACTAAGGAACCACCGGTGTGGTGTTGGAAGCTCAGGGCAGACCCCTTGCTGGTGCGATGGACACGGTTATTTCCTTCCTGCTCACACCATAATGTAGTGTAATCCACCCTTTGTCCTTCCCATCAACATGCTATTTGCTACTCTCAGCTCTGCTTCCAAACACGTGCAACTGCCCTGTGCCGCCCTGTCGGGGAGGGCGTGCTGATACAGACAAAAGCAGTGGGAAGGATGGAGCAGTGAGGATCAAGTTGCATCTCGATTTGAGATAAGCCAGGAGTTTGCTTGGTTTGGGGGGCTGTGGGGTAGGAGGTGCAACTGGGCTCTCATAGTGGAGAGGTTTGTGACTGCCTTGCTGAGAGAAGGAGCAGGTTGAAGAACCTGAGCATAATTGAAAATAATGATTATTTTCAGCACAGTGAAAAAGCCAGAACTGAAAGCCCCTGGGCTCTGGGATTGTACAAGCCTGCTCTCAAATCCAGCATTAACCTCCCAGAGCATGCACTGCTGTTGGGTCCCAGCACCCTCATCTGTGTTCTGGCAGCAGGTAACACTCCCTGCTATTCACAAGTGGTATACAAAGTGCTTGGAGCCCTCTGGGTTCGTTGCAGACTCCTTGACTGCCATATACGCATATACCAAGATGTCAAGAACACTGACATGAAATACAAAAACCGAGTGAGGAGCCGCATCTCGAACCTGAAGGACTCCAAAAACCCTGAGCTGAAAAAGAACGTGCTGTGTGGGGCGATTACCCCGGAGCAGATTGCGGTGATGACCTCGGAGGTGAGGAAGCCTGAGGAGCAGGGTTTGCTTCTTACAGCAGATGTGACCTGGGGTATAGCTTGAAGCAGGGGGCTGGTCTGCTGCTGGGGTTGCAGATTTCTCTGCAGCTGCTGCCAGAGTGCATGGGGGAGCAAGCTAGCAGTGGGGTTTGCCGTGTGGAGAGTAGTCTGCTGGGCCTTCGGATCGTCAGGGGGGCCTAGGTATGAATCAGAAACCAGGAGTGAAAGGCTTTGTCTCAGTACCCATCTGTTAGGCTGTCCTGTCCTGTTGACTCTGCTGTAGTGGGTGTGGTGGTAAAACTGGACAGATGTGATTTTATTGCTTTTTGTGAAAGGAAATGGCCAGTAATGAGCTGAAAGAGATCAGGAAAGCCATGACAAAAGAAGCAATCCGGGAGCATCAGATGGCCAAGACAGGAGGGACGCAGACTGACCTGTTCACCTGTGGGAAATGCAAGAAGAAGAACTGCACCTACACCCAGGTTAGTCTTCCTGCTCCTGCAGCCTCCACACTGTTGACCTCTGCACAGGACGCGATCTGTCACGGTCACGAGCTCTTACTGCTTTGTGACAGGCCCTGCAGCACGGCACAGATTATGCCAATGGTGGAGAGAGAACTCGAGGCTCTCTGAGATGCTGCTTTTGCACAGTGATTTTGCACACCTCTTTCCTTGGAGCTTGTGTAACTTTTTTTGGCTCATTTGTACAAGGGCAGGGGCTGTGTGGCACCAAGGAAGCTTTCAAAAGCACAGCAGTGCTGCTTGCTGTGCAGCTCGGAGGAGCTGCACATTGGGAGCAGGTGCTGGGAATGTGGAGGTTCAGACAAGGAAGGAGTGGGTAGTATAGAGGAGAGAGACTGCAGAAACTGAGGCAGGCACGTCGATGGTATTAAAAGCACAAATTAAGAATGTAGATAAGCTGTGGCTGGACAAATCCCAACTTTTTAAAAATGAGGCAACATGAAACAGGTGAAACATAAGGAATAAATGAAGCAGTGATGTGAGCAGGTGGAGGGGATTTTTCTCCTCAGTGGACAGCTGCTGGAAGCCTCGTGCATTACCAGTGCTTTTTAGTTCCCATGTTCGCGCCAGGCGTCTGGAGATAAATGTGCCTTTGCTGTGAGTCAGTGTTTTAGAATGCAGATACTCAAAAACGCACCAGCAACCATGTGGTTGCTACTGAGTGGGTGTGCACAAAACTGCATGTGCAAGTGCCGAGTGAAACTCCTTTGTCTGCTTGGACGTGACGTGCGAATGCAGATGAGAGCCAGGCAGCTGACCAGGGGTTTTCCTTTGGCTCAGCAGCAGTCTTGCATCCCGTGGGCTGGGTCGGGCGAGAGGCCTTGCTCTGAAAGCGTGTCCCAGTAAGTCGGCTGGAAGCACTGCCTAGGCCATCTCGCTCACCTCAGCAGCCCGTGGGGCTCTGTCTCCACCTGTACTAGACCACCTGTATGGAGTCTGACTGCCTGGAATTGGGGCAAGTGACTCCAGTGTCTTCTAAATAGAAATACCAGAAGGTTTTCTGTGGTTTTATTAGTTTTCCAGTGAAATCACTCTTTGGTGACTGAGATGTTCTAAGTTCCAACTAGATGAAGTGGTGTTTATGAAAGCGTTGGAAGCCAGGCAGTAACATTGGGTGAGAATTACAGAATTTAGCTGTCCGGACTGCTTGCAAAACATGCTTAACTTGCATCATGCAAATACTGTGACTTCTGCATATTGGGCAATTACACATGCAGATCACCATAATTAGCCCTTGACGCAGTTCTGCTGTCTGACTTGTGCAGGGAGTGCCAGTATTTTCAGTGTAGATCTGCCTTGTGGTATTCAAATGCCATGAAAATCTGATTTTTTTTTTAGCAAAGTATGTGTTTCTGGTAAGAGCCGGTCAGAGGCAGCAGTCACATCTGGGTTAAACATCAGAGTTCCTTGATGGCTCAAATACAAAACAGACTGGAAATGTGCAGAACCTGGTAACCCAGGGCATTTCCTGTGAGGCTGGGACGCAGGAGTAGGCTAAAGAGAATNAATGCCATGAAAATCTGATTTTTTTTTTTAGCAAAGTATGTTTTTCTGGTAAGAGCCGGTCAGAGGCAGCAGTCACATCTGGGTTAAACATCAGAGTTCCTTGATGGCTCAAATACAAAACAGACTGGAAATGTGCAGAACCTGGTAACCCAGGGCATTTCCTGTGAGGCTGGGACGCAGGAGTAGGCTAAAGAGAATGGCTTGAGTGCTTCTTTTACGTGTGGCTGTGGAGCATGTGCTTGATGGGCTAAGGGCTTTGGCTGCGTCCGTTCCCGGGGACAGTATAGGGAGGGACTGGCTGTGGGTATGTCCACCTCCGGAGCCAACCACGAGCA
>VZSC01011481.1:0-22388 GCA_013398225.1 Steatornis caripensis
TATATATATTTCATTATTATTTTTCCTATTATTGTTTTTCCTATTATTGTTGTAGTTACATTAAAGCTTTTTCAACTATTTCTAACCCGTAAGTCTCTTTCCCTTTTCTCTTTCCCCCACCCCTTGGGGAAGGAGGGGGCTAACAAAGAGCATCTGTCGTCTGTTTAACAGCCAGCCCAGCTTTTAAACCGTGGCAAACTGCTATTATGACAAGATGCTCCAGCCCAGATGAGGTGCTGCTAAATCACAGTGAGAATGAATCTCTGCCACATGTACAAGAGGCAGGTTGTCGTGGTTTGAGCCCAGCTGGCAAAAAAGAACCACCCAGCCACTCGCTCACTCACCCCCCACACTGGGATGAGGAGAAAATGTAACGAACCCTCATGGGTCGAGACATGGACAGGGAGGGGTCACTCACCAACTGTGGTCACGGGCAAAAACAGACTTAACTTGGGGAAAAAATATTCAATTTAATCAGTTATCAATCAAAGCAGAGTAGGATAAGGAGACTCGAAAAGACAGATAAAAACAAATAAATACCCTTCCCCCCACCCGTTCCTCCTTCCCGGGCTCCAGTCCCCTCACTCCCATTTACTCTCCTTCCTGCCCCCTAAGCGGCACAGGGGGACAGGGAATGGGGGTGAAGTCAGTTCAGCAAAGATTGTCCCTGCCGCTCCTTCCTCCTCAGGCAGGGAGGGCTCCTCACAGCTTCCCCTGCTCCAGCACGGGGTCCCCCCATGGCAGACAGTCCCTCACGAGCCCCTCCAACCGATGGAAGTCCTTCCTGCAGAGTGCAGCCCCTCAGGAAGGCACCAACCAAGCACAGGCTGCCCACAGAGCCATGGTCTGCTTGGAGAGCAGGCACCTCCCCTGGCATGGCGTCCTTCACGGCTGTCCATCTCTTATCTTTCATGGTCCTTCACAGGCTGCAGGTCCATCTCTACCTCACCATGGCCCTTCATGGGCTACTCCACCACAGTCCTCTGTAGGCTGCAGGGGCACAGCCTGCCCTCTCCCTGCGGGCAGCAGGGGAATTTCTGCTCCGGCCACCTCCCCAGCTCTTTCCTTACCGACTCCCAGTATCTGCATAGGTGTTTCTGTCACCTCCCCCTCCTCCCTCTCATATATTTCTCAACGACCATTTCTTTACCTCATCCCCTTACTTAAATACATTATCACAGAGGCCCATCTGTTGTCTCTAAATGGCCCAGACCCAGCCTGAGGTGGGTCCGACTTGGAGCTGGGGGAACTTCAAGCAGCTTGTGACAGGGACCACCCACACTTGCAGCCCCTTCCCCTGTTACCAAAGCCCTACCACACAGACCCAACACACAGGTCAAGAAAATCAGGATCATCAGTCGTGGTTCTATAAAGAGAGGAGCTGAATCGGGAGTAGAGTCATTGTCTGCATAACAAGGCAGTCACTCAGCTGGACCTGATTGCCCATGATAAATTCCAGTGTCATGGTTGCTGATGTCAGAGAGGCCAGGCAGAGCACAGACAAAAAACAGCCTGTTTGGGCATATAGGTAAAGCACCTCAGGGCATCAGCTATTGGAAAACGATGAAAGTTCCATGATAAGAAGGATTTGTCTGTTATCAGCGTGTCTATTGCTGAGACTTGTACCTGTTTGCCAAAATATAAATGACTTGCATTAAGACATCTTTGCCAACCTCTCAGCCTCAAACCTCTTATCCAAAAAAATAATTCCTCTGCCATAACTGCCTTCTTAGAGAACAATTCTGCATTTTTTTTATCCCTTGCTCCAGATATTTTAGGAGGGATAACATTATGTTTAATACTGGATATCCCTGAATGTAGACATACAACACGTGTATTCATATCAGAGGTAGTCATCCCAGGCTCCCTTTTAACCAAATTATATACTGCGGAGTTCAGTGCAGAATTTGCGCAACTCACGTATTATTCTTATTTTAAAATCCATTTTCTTAATAGTTCCCAGAATGCCATCTGCTTTCCAAGTTGTGGGTTTTCTTTGTTTTGGTAATTACTTTTTTTCCTTGACAGTGAGACACCAATCTATATTTGTGTGACTTCTTGGTTGGATTATTGATATTTTCCTTTGCTTCTCTAGTTTTAATTATGTAACCAAGCCACATTTAAGCTTTCACTCATTCCAAATTTCCCTGTTGCTACATTTCCCCCATTTTGCATATATTGTACAGAATTCTATTAAACACTCCATTGATTTTAAAATCCTTACTTTCGCATTTAAAAGTTTATGTGCTCTTGCTTGCTGGGATTCAGCAGAATTATAAGATCTGGAATTTATCTTTTTTTTATTTTTCCCTGTCTTCATTTCAATCCACAGTCCCTTATTGTCAAATCTAAATCCCTTGGATTTTGATACCTAAAACTTAGAAATCACCCTCAAAAGATGCTGAGGAAATTGAGTCCGGATTACGTGTGAAATTAGTTTCCTTTTCAAATACAGATTCTTATACATCAAGCTTGTAGGAGTGGAAGTTTTCCCCATAAAATCAATGGAGGTCATTGAGTTCTCTACCAAAACAGGTGCCCAAATACCTGCACCACACCACAGTGGAAAGTTTAGTACTACTGAACCAGATCTCAATAGTTATAAATCACCATGTTCATTATGTTCAAATTGACAGACAGGTGCTTTTGCAGCATTTCCACAAAGCAGCAGATTTCATGTATGTGCAAGCATGGGACATCCCATGCTTTGTGTCCCACAACACACTCAGTCCCTCTGCATGATGTCTTAGGCGTCAAACATACAGAACAGATGGGATGCTGGTACTGGCACCAAGAGCCCCTGCTCTGAAGATCTCTACAAGGCAGCACACTCCTCAGTCACATCTTTAAGTGGTATTGTTTGACTTTCTCTTAGGGCTTTATGCACATTATGTGACCTACCAATTTCCTATTTCTTTTCCCCTCTCACTACCTGAGGGCAATGCTTGGGGTACCACAGGTTGGTAGAGAAGAAATTCGGACTTTATTCTGAGCGCATTCAGCACGTACTCTCTGTTGTCTGAGATAGTGACCCAGGCCTTCAGGGATAAAATTGCATTGGAAATGTGTTCAAAGATTAAAACCAGGAGAGTGATTAGGAGAATACACAATTATTTTTCTGTTCCTTGCTGGTGTCAATGACCAGTGTGGAACTGAAGTTGTACTGTGATGTAAGAAGTAAAATCAGTTTCAAGATTTGAAGATAAGCAAGGAAGTATGTTCAAATTGAAACGAGTATCAAAATAAAACAATTTGTCATGAAGAAAAAATAGCCTAAACATATCACAACTAAGAAGAAACACTAACAAAAAGACCAGTTGTCTCAGGAATTGGTGTGTGTGAAGGTAACAACAGGGTAAGGAAAAAATAACAAGGAAAAATAACAAACATACTGAGAGACAGTATCCGTCTCATGAATAAAGACTATGGACGTTTCCTTAAAATCAGATGTGCACAGATGGAAGGCAAAGCATTAGAAAGAACATGAATAATGCGTGAAAATGCTTGTTCTGAAGTGTATAAAGTATGTGTGTGGAAGAGGAGGAGAGGAATGACAACACAAGGGAGCAATTCTATAAATTATCAGGTCCAACTCAGAAGAGATTTCAGTGAGACTCAAAACTCCAAAACCTATCAAATTAGGAACATCTTGGAAAGAAGAGACCCAAAAGTTGCTACTTTTCCAAGGGTGAGCGTATCATATAATACTGTACTGTCGCCATGAGGAGGAGTGAATAATCTCAAAACACATCAGGAAATTATTAAGACAATTTAAGGTCTCCGTTAGAATCACGGCTTGGGAGCCTCAGCCAGCTCAGGGGTATGTTGCAACGTCAAACAAGTAAGCACACAGTTCTGAAGGGTTCCATGTCAAAAGGTGAAACTAACAGGTGACAGAATTCAGGCAAACAGAGATAACTGACTGTTTTGACACAAATCTTATCTGAATAATCCATTATCAAACAGCCATCACATACCACCACTTACCTACCACAGCTGGATGACTAAAAAAATGTTTCCTCCTGCTAAAAAAGGAAAAAAAACAGATGAGGAAAGGACAAGAGGGGAGTAAGAGAGGGAATTATAATTTTAGTCTAACAAAAAAGTGAAAAGCCTGATTTTGTTTCCAAATCTCTAAAATTAAAAAAGTTGCCTTCATTAAAAAATACAGTCATCAAATTAATTCCAGCATTTCAAAGTAAAGTAAATTGAAATGTTGTATTTGGAAAATGTTCAAAAGAAACTTTTCAACTGCTAAATATCAAGTTTGGTTTTCAGATCAAAATATTTTTGCCAAAGACAGCATGAATTAATGAGTTATTATTCTAAAATATTCATTTAAAAAAAAAATTTACAAAATGGAATATTAGACACCCCAAATTTTGCCTGTGACAAGCCTGATATTCAGATCTACATACAAACACTGACTTCAAGTAGTCTACTAGGCAATCTAATATAAAACAAATTGTATTTTTTATGCTTTTCAGAGGTAGAGAAGGAAGGGATGCATTCAGACTGAGACACAGACCAGCAAGGCTCAAGTTATTGGTAGGGTGATGAAGTCGCATACTGTCAAGCTCTAGGCAACATACAGAAAGTCGGGAAAAAAACTTCACGTTTTCTAAGTTCTGGCATCTAACTTGCTGGCTATACATGCTGTAAACTTTGAATGAAATATTTTGAAAGAGATAGTGATTGTAACTGATGTTTTTAGGAGTTAATCTTATTTCACCAAATGGAATTCCAAATTAAAAAAATAATTTTACCTGAAAAAAACTTTGCCACTGACAACAGAATCCTAAATGAAAAAGCTTGTCTCCTTTGCTACTAAAAAGCAAAGTATTTTCAATTTACAAAGATTGGAGTGAAAACTCAAAAACTGGAACACAAAATCAAAAAGTACGTGATTCTCCCAGGAAAAGAAACATTTTTCATTCAACTCTTGAAAGCATCCCAATATTAAAGGAACTATGAAATTAGCATACTGTTACATGTCACATCAATGACTGAAAAATTCAGTAAAAGACCTTGTTCCTACAGATTGCATTTTCAAGGCAAAAAAGCCACTGTAAAACTTACTTCTTGTGTTACCATGAACTGTTTTTAAGTATGTGACTGGACTACTAGTATGCAGATAAAGATTAGGCCAGCTCTGAAGACCTGGGTAGTTTTTCCTGTCAGGTTCCCTTCTATTCTTTCTGGTTTTAATTAACAATATTGTATTCCTGTTAATAAAGTAGTATTTCACAAAGACAGATAGAACTTTGTGTGGATTTCTCCAAAACTCACCTTCAAGAGACCCGGAGGATCACTGCCATTAACAAGTATTCTTTGGGTTCCCACCAGAGCTGCCTGCCAGCCCATAACATCCTGCAGTTATAAATTAAAAGTAGCCTTAAGAGTATTATTCTATGAGGTTTGAACATCAGAGAGGGGGAAACATCTGAAGAAGTCACTCGTCTCCTTAGTCAGTGCCTCGCTTGACAGGCAGCCAGTAAACCCTACAGGACTTGTCACCATGCAAAAACCTACTCGTGGTACCAAAAGCAGGGTAATAGCTTATATAATTGCAAGAAGGCCAGTATCAGCACACCAGCTCAGCTACCACTGCTCCATACACACTCATCTGCAGCAAAAGATCGTGGTACACAGATCTGCATTCCGTAAAAACCTTATGCTCATGGCTACACAAAGTTCCAAAGGCCGTAAGGTAGATTTATTAGGCACAGCTTAATTATCTTATTACTATACCAAATAATTGTACATCTTCAATAGTCAGGAACAATTGAATTTTTTTTCTGGTCTTTTCCCCTCCAATATCTCCAGCATTGCCAAAACCTATGGTGTGCATTCAAAAGCTAATTTATTTATGCATATGGCTCGAATTTCTCAAGGCTAGATGCATAAATTTTTAAGAGCTGGCATGCTCTTCAGGGAAAAAAGTCCCCCCTCTGAATTACTCTATTCACTCTGCAGCTATCCACTGCTACCCCTTGTTTATCTGCTTATTACTGTGACTGCAAATGAGTTTGTTAGGAGAAATATAATTTAAAGAATGAGAACAAAACATAGAAGGCATCTCGATAACTCAGCAAATACACAAACTTTTTTTTAAACCAAGAGATAAAACTTTTTCTCCTAGTATTCTTTTAAAAAGGAACATTTTTCAAAGCTTTTGTGGAAAAAGTCAAAGTAATTTTTTCACAAATTCTCTGGAAGATGTTTTGCCTCACTGTACATGGTCTTCGCCTTCCACGTAAAGAAAAAAGGATCGCCAAAATAATCACTTCTGAAGAGGCTCAATATTTTACAATTTTAACCTGTTCCAACCCTGAAGTGTGGGCCAAATAATTTGTTATTTCAAAGAACGGCTAAGTCTCATTACAAATTGCAACAAATCAAAACCTTTGCAAATCTCTGTTGATGTTAGAGTGCAAGTGGTGGGGAAGGGGGAACAAGATAGCAGATCATGCTCTGAACAAATTTTACTGTCCAAAGTAACATCTTAAGAATTTTTATCATTTTGTGATATAGTTTATCCTCTTCCCATAACAAAATGGTTCTAGTAAACAAGCCCATGGAGAGCTGCCAGCGGGTCTCACCAGCCACCTGCAGTCCTGGCCCTCCCTTTGGGAAGTGATTATGCACCAAAAGCATAGTGATGTAAGGAGATGCTCCGGTCAGAAGAAGGGAGAGGTGCCATCATCTTATGACAGAAGTTTGATCTAAAGCAGCGAAAAATCTCTCCTCAGCTGAAATCCAGTATCTTGGATTGAGTTATTTTCCCTGGGACATGCCAAGTGACAAGTGCTGCACCCTGGGCTCTAGTGGAGCTCTGCCTTTATTTCCCAGCAGGCTCCTCGCCTCTGGTCTTCCAATTTCAGGACAAACAGCAGCAAGTGTTGAAACAAGACAAAAGCAGAGATGTACTTTCATACATCACCAGCATAAACTAAGCCCTAAATTATGCTGAATCACACCCAGAAGCAGGTGCAAGTGTATTTAATATGTTCATTGCATCCAGCTCCATTAAGCAGTCACAGCCATCATCTTCCTCAGTTGAAATTTGTAAGTGGTCTTCAGACAGGATCCAAAAACCACCTCTCCTCAATTTGCTGACCAACAAATTAGGAAAGGAGACACTTTACCTTGCTCTTGGCTCACATTGTGTTTCTGTTATGTATATGGCAACACTAGTCCCTGTCTAGATAATGTTGCCCCTTTGTCAAAATCAGAAGGTCCTCATGTAAGGTGCTGTGCAAATATACCAGCTATTTTACAGCAGTCCTTGGATGCCTGCATTTATTCTAATAACTCCTTCATTTTGCCACACAAATTTTGTTACCGTATTGTTAACTGGCCTATTTGTCAGCAGCATATGTCTGCTGACATTAGCCTCAGACTATGAGCTGAGGCAAATGATAACCTTTCTAACTGATTTAATAATTAACCCTTTGCTAGCGACCTAAGCCAACTATATCCACTTCTGTCACAAGATGGAAGGTACAGCTGGATATCATGGAAAAACATATAGGATGCAACTTAAAAGTTTGCAATGACTTATCTGTCTGAAGCTGTTAGAGACAAGACCTGTTCTTGGGACAGATAATATCAAATCTGTTAACTAGAGAGATTCTCACCTCTAAACCAAGTGGACTAAGACATAATACAGGCTGAGATGGACTCATGTCTAAGACCGACTGGTAACTTTTGCTTTCCTATATTTCCAAATCCAGAGAACAGCTTCAACAAAAGAGTGGTGGATCTGACTGTGTCAACCCAAGTTGAATTTAAGTGCATGAAGTGTCTTGTTTTTTGGCCTTTGTTTTTGTTTGTCTTTCTACATTTCTGCTGCCAATTTCATGCCTGACCAGACAAACCAACAGATGTTTTTTGTTGCAAGGTAAGGCAAGTCAATAAACATACAACAAGTTAAGAGGAAAATATGCTCTAAATGACACCTCCTTTTCCTCCCTCTTCATTATCCTAGTGCTCCCTGTCAGCTCCCAAATAGTGCTGTGACTGTGATGTTTCTCATCTCACAAATAGATTGTAAAATCTTTTAGGTTAGGACCTCCCTTTCCATTGCTTCATAAAAACATCAGCGAGACCAGCAGCATTATGTAAATACAATAAAATAATGACGATAATGGATGATAGTAGTGATTAAAAATTCATATCCCCTCTAGACATGAGATAGGAGATATTCACAGCTTCCCAATTTGGCTCAGAAGGGACAAGAAGATGATGTAGCTATACAGAAAAGCCAGGCAGAGAGCCATGATTGGGAAAACAACAACAACAAAAAGAAAAACAAAGATGAGTTCAAGGAATCCCTGAAGAACTCTAGCTTTTGAAGTCCCTTGCATGCACTCACAGTAAGGAGTCTGTGACAGCTGCTGCCGTGAGTTTGATACCCTCCCAGCTGCAGTTCTGTCATTCACCAAGCTATTCTGTCATCAGCCAGAACAGAAATAGAGCATGCGTTACCCCAGGTCCCATCTTCATTCCTCAGAAAGTCAATGCCTATTCATAGATCAGAGCTATTTCAAATGCAAGCATGAAGAAACAGACACATTGTCAAAGTAGTGTTCTGGGCTTTTCCCCTTTCTTTGCTGATGCTGTAAGAATTGGACAAACATTTCCAGATGAAAAACATTTTTAGTTAAGAAAATGAAGAAAGAATTCAACTTAAAGTGCAGATTCTGCAACTTGGAGATATTAAGAGAATTATTTTATTTTTACTAAGTTGCTCAGGTTTTGAAAAGGCAAAAAAAATCTTTAGAAGTGAAAAATTACACTATAAGATTTTGTAAATGTCTTTATGCCTTGTCTGTACCGCTAGGCTAAGTGGCTGCTAACAAATACAGAATTATATTTGCACTATAAGTAGTCTTCTACATCTCACTGGTTGGCTTCTATTTCATGCAGGGATGTGTTCAGAGTTTTATGACTTATTATTGTTACTGTCCAAAAGTGCTCCTCTCTCCTTCTGCCTTTAAAGCTCAAACACTGATCCCAGCAGGAAGTGGGAGAGATTGTTGGAGTGTTTTTTTGTTTTGTGTTTTGTTTGGGGGTTTTATGTTTGTTTCGTTCCCCCAGACCCCCAAACCAGGAATTGTCCTGTAAGTCAGAAATGCCTCCTGGAAGGCAGATGTAAGTTCACACATCTTGGAGACAGCGAGAACATGTATCCTTTTTTCCATTCATCAATGAAATTCTGAGCTACCACCCAGTAACACTGGCACTTTCCTGTAAATGTTTTATTGGTGCTTAAATGCTCATGATAATTGAGATTTTTCTTCATCTCAAATCTATTTCGCATTTAGCAGTCACACATCTTCAGAAATTCTTAATTTAAGTGAATAATTGCACTTCCAGTGGAATTAGAATCCCAAAGTTAGAGATTCAGGAGTTACACACAAAATCCAAACAGTGTAATTCCAGCTACAAGTTCAGAAAAATATCCTCTCTAAACCCAAGACATTTCCATTACATTAAAATGTTAGCAAAGCTGTAGTGTTTTAAGACCTTGGTTCATAGGTTGTTAAGAAATATGCCTACATATATAAGCAGCCTCAGTATTATAAATCAAGTAAGTGTAACATTAGCCAAACTAGGAACTTACACTCAGCTGTATTTCATTGAACACATAAGAAAGAACAATTTCCAGGCAAAACAAATAATTTCTTTAAATGTTTTTCTGTATATATCTAAAGAATCATCAGATTAATAAAAAACCAGTAGAGTGTCTACAGGGTTTATGTCCCCATAAAAAATATGTTTCAGAGAGTTTAATTTCTTTTGTTATGACAAAAGCAGTTGTTATTAAACAATTGCAATTTGATTTTATGGTTTTAAGAGAAGTACTTATGTACAAAGCTAGTGCACTGCAGAACTCTTGTTAGTTTTACTGAAGTGTGCATGCATAACAGTTGCTGGAAGTAAAACAGAACTGCTAAACTAAAGAGGTGGGAAAGAGCTGGAAAGTGAAGGGAGGGAGAAAAAGACTAGGGTCTTTAAATGTTCTCAAATCTGTATCAAAAGTCTGTGCGTAAATATATATATAAATACATACTACCCTGGGCTGTAACAAAGTTTTGTGTTGCTAAAGGCAGATTTAGAAAAATAAACTTCTCAGTAAAAATCCACATTTTAGCAGAAACCAAATTCTGATATTCCACCCTATGCTGCAGTTATTTCCTCAGGTTGTCACAGACATCTTCTAGGAAATTTGCCAGAGTTTTTGAAGACCTTTTTGATTAGTTGAACTCTTTCTTTTCTTCCACATTTTTTTATTCACCTTTTTTTCCCCTCCCAGGATTCCAATTTCTAATTTCCCACCAGGGCACAGACTCACATGAAGGAAATTTTCACAAGAGACAGGATACCATCCTTCCCAACCACTACTTTACTTAGCTTTATTTGTTCTTATTTCTTTTATCCTTTGATATGTTTTCTTACAAACATATCAAACTCTTACAAACTGTTGAAGCTGTACACAATGCTTCCTTAACATGCATTTTGGCAATCAGTCTGTGCTGCACTAGAGCTATCCATCTATCAATCTTGTCCTCTTCTGTACTGCTACTTTCACCCCTCCTCTTTTCAGGATTGGGAAGGGAACACCAGCGGACTGGGTACCAGGGGAACTCACGGAAGATTATAACCTTGAGAAGGGCAGATTCTCGCTCAGAAATAGAGGAACAGACAGTTGATGTCATTATTGGGATGACAGCATCACAGTCATTAACAGACATTAAAAATATATATTTTACCCAGTCCACTTGAGACTAGACCACTCACTAGAGACAGGCAAGCATAAACACCAGGCTGCTCAGAAACAGCAGGTTATAGGCTATTCTGGAATGGACCTCTCTTTTCCCATTAAAATTGTTGTCCTTTATATAAACACATGCCACATTTTTAATTGGAATGGGTCAATGTGTCCTCACCTTCTAAGCTGATTTTGTTGCTTCAAGTTCATTTACCATCATTTTCCTCTATGAACTTTCAAGGGAGAATGAATTAAATGTTCCCCCCGACTGGCTGTGCCTGGAAAAGTTTGGTCCCTGAAGGACCTCTTCCAATTATTTTAAGCTCTAATCTTTTATGGCTTTTTAGATTTCCAGACACCAGGTATTGCCACAATACCTCTACCTTTTTTTTTTCTTCTTCTTTTCTTATTTTTCTTTGAGTTGGATGCTGAAGAGCAAGGAAAAAACAAGTTAAGAGTAGAAAGATAGAAAAAGAGCTAAGAAAATGTCTTCCAAGGCTGGAAAAAAAAAGGTATGATTATGAGATTCAGAGAGCTCAATCTGCTTAACTGATCAGAAGAGCAAGAGGTGACTTGGTAGAAATATGTAAGTATCTTCACAAAAGAGGAAGTATGATGCATAAAGAACACTTTAATCTTATGTTGAAAGACATAACCAGGGCCTAGAAACTGAAATTAAGTAAGTAATAGTAGAAATTTGCTACATGCATGCTTGACAAAGAGATTGACTAAGAAACTCTTGAGGAAAAGTGTAGAACCTTCATCATCTCTTCAAAGTCATGATTCTATGTCTTTCCTTGACAAAATCTTACTTTATGCTCTGAAATTGTCTGTTACAAGGAGAACTGGGGGGAATTTAATGTCCTACGATACAAGAGCCCAGACGTATACATCTCAGTCACTTCTAGCCTAGACAAATCTGAGACTCATTTCAAAGAGGAGTAAACTAAGCTTTGGAAAACACAATTTCAACTTGCATTATCAATCCTGTAGATTGGGATATCTGATATTGTGAAGATCAGTTCCATTGCTCAAGGCTTTGGCATTGCAAGAACGTGGCTGAAAACAAAGCAATTTTATGAGTTTATATCACTTTCCATTTCTTGACTCCCCAAGATATAATCAACCAAGATGTCATTTATTGATTTTTTTAAACTATTTGTGGTGATAATGTGATATAACTAGAATACCCTCTCATGCTTTTAGACATAAAAGTACATTAAAAATTAGATGGTAACATTTGCAAGGTATAAATAAAAGGCACTACTGATTTTCACAAAAAAAAAAAAAATCAGTGAGATGTGATACACTTCTTCTGAATGACTATTGTTTGGCCACTTACATGGTGACAGGAGCAACTGTTTAATAAACATTGAAAAAAAATATAAAACACTCAGTTCATGAAAAAAATAAGAACAGCATATCCAGCTGAAAAAGAAGTGGGAATACAGTTAGAGAGAATGCAGACACAAATTGGAGCACTCTGTTATTAAGAGATAAGTTGAGAATTTTTAGGCTTATTTTTTTTCCACAGAATAACAGTGATGAAGAAGAATCTAAATTATTTAGACTTCCTCCAGGCTATGTAGAGGGAGCACTATTATAAAAAGCTTGGGTTTGTGCTCTGGGATTTTATTGAAAGGACAAAATAAAACCCAGTTCCCTGTCTGGTAGCTCATTAGCTGCAGACCAGGATCTGGGGCATTACCTGTGACCTGATGATTTACTAGGGACCACTATGAAAATGCTGAAGACCTGCCATGGGTTTGCTATACAGCATGGAGCTATCTGCTGCATCCATGTCACTCCCACTGGGTTCCATCTACCCAAAACCTAATATTGATCTTTATGGTAAAAAAATGTTGGGGTTGCCATGGAAGTGACATGGAGGAGGGCAGCATTCCAGAGGGCTAAATTAATTTCCCTAGGGATCCCCTGCTTGTAAAATCCCATAAACAAAATGTCACTTTTCATTCGCTAAGCTACTTTGATTGCTAACAGCAAACACATGCCTTACTTTGGCATAAAGCACTGCACCATCAAATTAAATAATGTTAGGTTGTTGGGGATTTTTTTCCTAACAATCTGTCTCACACATTCCTTGGCTGCCTTTAAAAGTCACTTGTAAAGTTTCACACTTGCATGCTGCGAACAGCGAAGCTGGAAAGCTCGGTGTCTCTGAGGATCAATAAGCTTTGAGTTGTTTTGGTTCAAATGGGGTGATGCAAGTCCGGCAAATGACAACTGCCATCTCATGGTGATTGCAGGAAATGAAATGGAATGTCTCCAGATGATTCTTGGTGATTGAGAGGGGAGCATCACGTGAAGGCCTGGTAAAATTACACATCGCTTACACTTGAAGATATTAGGGATTCAGTAAGAGAAATTAAAGGTGAGATACTGGAAGGTATACACTACTGGTACAATAACAAAACTGGATCCCAATAGGCTGTAATATCAGAGTGTTCCTCAGTGTCAATACCCAGCTATCTTCAAAAGTATATGCTAATGCCAGCTGAAAGATTATGTCAGAGGATCAGGCCAACAAAGTCCAAATCTGTACTGAAAACCTGGTTTAAAGAGAAAAAAGCACAATACAGGCACCCTGCCAGGGTGAGATCCTACAACAGATAACTGTTTGGGCAAAATAATTCTCAAAAAAATGAAGAAGTGTTAGTGTTTGAGGCTCTGTTGGAAATCAGAAGTTTCTGGGAAAAGAGAACAGGATTTGAAGAATTTCCTCAAAGTAAAAGAAATAGTTTTTAAATCATAATAATTTTAGAAGAATACTCCGAATAAAATGTTTATACTTAGGGCAACATTAATCCCCATATCCTTCTGTGGATGTTATGGGAGCGATATTTCTGGGACCTCCAGGTCCTAATTATTTCAGAATGTTTTGCTCCAAGAAAGGGTAAAATATCCTGGTCTCCACTGGGCTTATGGGAAGAAAACCAGCTTAGAAACACAGCAGTTTCTTTTGGAGCAGAAATTAAGAGTTTTAAAGAGTTCTGGGAGTAATTCTTCTCTGATCAGAACTAAAATACACCTTCAAACTGACATGGGAAAATCCACAGGTCTCCATCAGCCTGAACCGTGTCTCTTCCTCCATTTCCCTTGCAGAGTAGCAAGTGGGTCAGCCTGTTCTGCACAGCCTCTACCTGAACAGCTGTGTGCCACCACTGATTTCAGTTCAAACAAAGCACACATCCACTCTGCTGCATTAACTACACAGTGATCCAATTACCAGTGCTGTCTGCCACACAAATCCATTCATATTATAGAAGTCATTGGCTGATACATATCTGCAGTGTCCAAAAAGACACATGCACAGTTAACGTCCTGTATTTTTGGTAGGTTTTTTTTCCCCTTTTCAATTACAAAAAAAAGTTATAATAAAAGTTGAACAGAGGTAGATGTCGGTATTATTATGTGGGCAGAAATTACATTGAGTGCTGATTCCAATATCTAGCACTAATTAGTCCCACCACCTTATCCAGAAATAATTAGGAAACATCCTCCTGAGGATAGTAGCCCCTGATTCTTCTCTTTCCTACAGTAAAATTACTCAGACTTTACACCAGTGTAAGTAAGCAAAGGATTGCCGTCATTGCCTACAGTTTTTAAACTCATCTAGCCTGCTGAGTGAGCATAGTTTTTCAATGCAAGATTTCAGGAACTGATTTCCTTGGGAATTACAGAACATAAAACCTGAAGACAGATACACACTTAGCAGTAAGCCCAAGATTACACGTTTGTACTGATAACAGAGAAGTAATAAAAAGAAGGAAACACTTAGCTTAAACTTTGAGCATATGGAACCAGCATGCATGCGGAGGGGGGAACTCAATTATTTAGTGAAATAGCATTTTCAAAATAGCAACCATCTCGTTTTCATGCCCTAATGCTTTTTCCCTACTACTTGTTTCTTCAGTTCATTTTCAGCTCCCACCTGCCACTGGAGCAGCTGATAGACCTAGTGAATAAAGTCTTCAGGATGAGCCTGGGAAGCCAGGAAACCTGGGTCCTATCTCTGCTGTAGCTGTCTGCTTCTGCAGACAATTGGTCTTCTCCAATACTGAACACAAGGATGTGATTTTGCCAGCCTTATTCAACTTTATCTTCGAAAAGTGCATTTATGAAGAAAATAGACTTAGATACCTGAAACATCAGCAAAACATCCCAATCTGGAAGGGACATCTGTCAATTCTCTGCCACTGCTGACCCTTGAGACACTTATCTTTGTACATGTCAAGTACTCCTGATGCTTTTTTTGCCCATTTGTAGCATTGCCAGGAATTGACCAAGTATTTAATATGAGGAGCCACACAGTTAACCCTATATCTAAAACATAACCTGCCATCTTTTCTTCTCACTCAGCTAACTGGTCTTTAGGAACCATCACAGTCTCAGTTCTCAGATTACAATTAGCTATTTGAATCTAGTGTGGAAGAGAGAGGGATCAGCGGTGGTGCCTCTCCAGCTATTTGCTTGGTGGCTATTGCTGCAACGAAAACAGGGGAGTCCCCGACCCTAACTCGTCCTTCACCTGTGTCACTTTGAACCTATGATCTTCGCATGCATGTTCTAGCTACTAGCCTAAAGCATATTTCAGTTGAGAGTTTTCTTGCTCATGCTTATCAAAGTAATGTTGACTTGCTTGGAACTTCGAAGATGTTAATGAGAAGAAAGAGAGGGGATTTTTGCATTAAGCTGAAGATAAAACAATATCTCAGCACTGAATTCCACTTGACTGTTTTGGAAAGGTTAGCACCAGCAATTTACCAATCTCAACAGTGAGCCCTGAAAACTGGGTAAACTATTTCTAGTTTTCCATTCATGCTGTGTGACAACCTTCTCTCAGTTATACTCATGCACATTTGCATATGCACATGCAAAACATATTCTATAACCTTCCATACCACATATCACAAATCTACCAATTTTCTTCTTTTTCTAGCAAGTCATATACCTACCTGTCTCAGAGCACCCTTCGCTAAGGCATATCAAGATCTGAACCCTCTCATTTTCAGTAAGAGGCGGTTTGAAGACACCAATGAGGTCAATTTGCTGTGCCTGAGTTCAAACCCCCAAAATTATTAACCGTTCTTAGGTAACCTTAACGCTAAACTCCATCTCATGTTTCATCACAGCAAGGACAGAAATTTGACAAAAGTGAAGTTTATGGGGTCCTCTGAAATCTAGATAGCCTGAGTCTTAGCAAAGGAAAGGTAGCAGATCTGGTTAGGCCATGAAAGCATGCCTGGCTTCTTACTTTCCGGATTTTCCACTCCCCTCCAAACTGCTAAGCACAATGTCATGTCACCCTCGAAGGACATGGTAGCAAGAGAGGTCCAACAACTTCTCTCAGTTAGAAGGTAAAAAACTAAGTGAGACAAAAAGGTACATGGAATGAGCTCTTTTTGGTTGCCCTTCTGCAGGTGGATAAATATCAGGGGACAAAACAGAACTCTCCTGTTGTTGAGGAGGAAGGTAGCAAACATAGGCACTCTGCCGTTTCTGGGATATATACGTTTCACCAAGAGGTTTTTTTGAAGTATGAGGGAGCAAGCTACAGTTTGTTCAACATTGTCAGTAAATCTAAGTCTAAAATGCTTCATGGAAATAGAGCCGGCTGGGAGCTTTTTGAAGACACATGTTGCATTTTCACTCCTATTTGTAGAAATGGGTTATTCAGGCAGATTTCCGAATCCAAAATTTGTGTTTTCCTTCCCCCACTCATTATTCATACAACATTTCTTGACATTTCAAAATGAAGAGAGGAAAACTTTTGTCTCAACTTTGTTTTCAGAAAGTAGAGCCAAATGGCAAACATAAAAGAGTAGAAACCAGGATGTTTTAGACACAGAAGAAGAGTTTTGGGTGTTTGTTTCAAACTGAACATTACAAAAAAAAAATCTTAAGTCATGAAAGAAAAATTGTTTGAAGACTCAAAGATTTTGAGATGTGAAAGCAATTTCTCCTCCTAGTTCCAGTGAGTCAACTGTTCAGAATACAGCAGCTATTTTGTACTTTTCCATTGCATTCCCTCTACACTCAAACTCAAATAAATAGAACTAGCTTCAAATCTTTCCTAAACATTCATTTTTACTACAAATCAGTGCAAAAAGTATCTGAGAAGAGCGTATATTGACTTTATTTATCAAGTCAAATGAAGAACGTCAGAAATGCCTTTTGCTGAGGTCCTCTGGTTGGCATCATACACCCAGCTTTCAATCAAATTTCACTTTACAGCTACACAGACTCTAGAGGCATGGTACCACTGACAGAGTAGATCTTTTCCTCTTCCCAGTGCCATCATGTTTCTGATTTTAATTCCCCGCCTTCTATCAGCTCCCCAAACATTTAAATCACAAAGTGAAAATTCAGCACCTCTCCAACCAGCACCTCAGCCCCAGCAGACACCAGAACATGAGACTTACTGCCAAACTGGCAGGAGTTTTCAGTCCTAAAAAGCTCCAGTTAAACTCAAGAGAGTGAAAATTTTAACTGGCTTTTCCCCTGGCTAGCTTTAATTTCTCAGCAAGCTTCACCTGCACTTTGAGGACTAAACCAGAGCAATTAGCTTTTAGCCCTCTCTTTTATAGCTAATTACCCTTAAGGTAACTGCAAGGATTCCTGTGTGTCAGCTTTCTGAGGTGTTTATGCAACTCCCAGAAGAAAGCAAGCAAAGGGCTAAAATAGAAAAGTTTTTCAGCACACATATAAGTAAAATGGAAGCGTAAAAAGCTAACAGGGCAAGATAATAATTAATTTTCTATGTATATCACGTTCACTCACTGAATTATACAATGTGATAACATTACAAGTAGAAAAAGCTTCTTAAATGTAAAGATTAAAAAAAAAATCTCCAATTTCTTCAACCTCACAATGACCCCTAATTGGCACTTGAAATCCTTTAGCCACCAATTACATTATATTTTTAAAGCTCTTGAGAGTGGTTTTTCTTTTCTTTTTCTCTCTTGACATTCATCTAAGAAGCCTATGTCTTCTTTCGTCTGAAACAGAGGTCACCATGCTTTGCAAGAAACAATTTTCTGCTGCTTGGAGGGGGAAGGTTTGCTCTCAAATCACTGTAGGTGAATTCACCTATTTACTGCAGGAGGAAAAATGGCCACAGATCTGGTTCTTAACTGGTATTTCAATCTGGTGGTTTAGTTTTTAGGTCCCTCCAGTGATGCTCCAGTGGAGGGTGACGCTGGGGACTCCATATCTCCCTGAAGAAGGAATTGCTGAACCATCTGAACCCACACTGTGCTGCTGCTGTCATTTGATAACCCCCAGTGTATGCAAGGACACACCCCTGTCAAGCTTCCACCAAGAACAAAGATCGTATTTCCCTATTTGAGGCCCTTTAAAATTCTGTGGAGCTAACAGATGTTGATGAAAACAGCATTTGGTTTTAGAAGTTAAATTACTTCGGGTAATTCCAGTATTTCTATGAGACATTGCTTGGAAACCCCTGTTATTTTAGACACCAGTCAAAGGTGTCAGACTTGTAAACACTCCAAAATGTAGGGCTTCCCACCATTATCCCATCACTTGCCTGGGAGTTTTCCTCACTGATTCTGATCACCAGAGCAGACCTCTCTTATTTTGCTATCAGCTTGAGAACAAAACTTTGCAGCTCAATTAAACTATTCAGTCAAAGTCAAGATGGTATCTGACCTACAGCAAGATGTCTTCGTAGAGGCAATCATTATGTTTGTTAATAGAGATGTCCACACAGCACTTCTATGCATTAAGTGAAAACTTATTTTTCCATGGAGAAAAACTTAAGGAAGGGAAAAGCTACAAAAAAGGAGGTTTGCAGCATCTGTGACACTGTTCAGAGTAGGTGCTTGTGCATGCTCAGTAACTCACAAATCTACTGGTTTCAGACTAATTAGCAATCTTCAAGCAGTCCTGCTAAGCAGGTGGCAAACTGGAATGCATTGTTTTGCTTTGGTACCCATATTTCACAGTGCATTGTTAATGGCTTTTTATTTGTATTTATTTTTTTTGCTCCCCTGTTTTGTTTTATAAGTGTTCAGAGTACTGCAGAGCATTATGGTACACTATCATTTTTCAAGCCATTAAATGTTAACTTCATTTTCTTGTGTGAATTATGCTTTGCTCTTTTAGTTTTGTAATGAAAAATAAGTACAGGTTATGCAAGCAATAACCCCTGTGTAAGCAGCAGCTATCTTTTTAAACGGTTTATTATGCCACAGTCTGGTACTCCATTAAATATAGATTACAGACTGTTGAATAAATGAATATCAACTAAGCAGACCCATCCTTCTGTACATATCAATGCAAATAATGAATCGTGGCACCTCATGAAAATGTATAACCCAGAAGAGTGGGTCAAGAAGTAATTACACATTTGTCTTATCTCACGTTCTTGCTCTCAAAACAGCGAAATACATTTGTGATGGTTAGGGGACACTGAGAAAGCATTTATGACCTGTTTTTGCTGGAAGGTGAAAAAGTATTCTTTCTCATAGTTGTATGTAGATGTGTTTAGATATACTTCTTACAACACCCTTTGAAAAAGATGCTTTAATACTTAAGGGTCTAACCAAAAAACATGGGTTCATATCTCAGCTCTTCCACAGACTGCCCATGTTACAAATAAAAGAATAACTGTATAGCTCAGTTTTGGAAATGTAGGAAATTATAAAATTAAATGGGACAATATGTGATTTTGATGTTTACTATCCTCCATTGTGTACAAAATCTAAGTGTACTCGTTTACATACTTACAGAAAATGTACCTCCTAGTCCTGGACATCAAATCTGGATAGACTATGACATTCTTTAGAAACAGGTAAGATTAAAAGTGATATTGATTAGAGATAACAAACTAAAATTTGGAGACTGAAATTTAAATTATGCTTTGTTAAAGCCGAAGTAGACTAACCTGTTGAGTATGGAACAGATTAAGAACTGGAATGAATTCATCATTAGGGTATTAAAATAATACCACTAACGTGCACTATATAACAGGAAAAGTTATCTTTAGCTGCTCAGGAGGAATTATCTGTTGATCCCAGTTTGAATAGATGGACTCAGAGAAGAGGCTATGTCAGTGAAGGGAAAAAAGAAGCCAAACAATTAGCTTGCTTAAGTATCTTGCACCCGTAACTTCCAAGGCAAGTTTTCAGCTGGTGACAACTGTCACAGTTCCCTCGATTTCACTGTTGACATGCCAATTCACCCTGCTTGTGAATAATAATTAGATCTGCTTGATATATAGATTTCATATTAATGTCAAAAATATATCAGTAGTCATATTCTTCCAGGAATTTCTAATGTTTCTGCCAGAAACTTGGGAAAAAAAAGTTCAGCATTCTAGTAGGGGAAGTGAAAGAAATTTAATTTTTTGCCTTGCAAGCCCTTTGTTAATATATTGTTAAAGGAAAAGGTACCAAATTATCTTTTGGTTGAAAAAGACATTATTCATGTGAATAAGTTAGATAATTACTGCATATATATTTCCTACCCTCCTCCTCCCAGCCAGCTATGGCAGTTAATGCCTGGAGCCGTGTAAGCCTTTAAGAGGTAACATCTGTGCAGTACAGGTCATATTTTGACCCAGTTAAACCAGGACTGAGCACTTCTCAGAAGCTGACTTCCTCTGGAGTACCACCATGTAGGTAAGGAGAAGGGGAGAACAATGTTTGTTGCTGAATGAGATCAATATTTCTGTTTCTTTGCAGCACCTGGACTCCTATCTTGGTGACTAGTGGAAAAAAAGTCTTTTTTTTTTTAATGCCTGTGTCAAATTGGTCCCACAAATTGCTCAAAATTGAACACAAAAGCAAAGAATAAAAGAGCAATTGGGGAGAAAATCAAGCATAGGAGCAATTCTATAGTCTGCCTATCAACTATTCCTTGTTACACATAGTGGATATATTCCCTTCTAGCCCCTATAGGTTCATTGTTATCCTGTATTGCTCTTAAATACAGTATTTTATCAAGTCACCGAAACATAGTGAGAAACCATGAAGTTTATCACAATTTATGGCTCCAAAACTGAACCAGTGTTTTTATTCATTAAAAGAATGCAGAGGAATCTGACTTTAAATGTCCTCAAAATTAGCTCCAAGGTATAATTTTTTTTTGTTTGCTTGTTTTTGTGAGACTGTGTCTTTCTTCTAGGATCTCAAAATTCACTTAAATTTTCAGGGAAATCCCTGTACTTCTTTTTGAAAGGCAGAGAAATTAAGGCATAGAGAAGAAAAGATGAAGATCACGCAGGACTCCAACTCAATCATCTGTTGTTTCACTCTACATCCTTACCATGCAGGAGCATAAACTATCATTCAAAACACTGAGCACGTTTTGTTTTGAACAAAACACGTTCATAGTCATGCATAATCAAGGAGCACAAATCAACAACCACAAACCCCATAAACACTCCTAGTTATGTTGTTTTCAGGAGATTTGCTGCTGACTACATGTATCTCAAGCACCATACAAAGACAAATATTAGTATTCCAAATTTATGGGTACAAAAATGGGGTCAGAGTGAAGACAAAACATTTAGGCAGGATAATAGAGTGAATCTGTAGATCAGAATGAAAAAGTATCTATCTAATGTTTACTCTTTCTCCATCTTCATAGTAAGTACTCAGATACTGCATGTATGTGGAGAGGCCTATACATAGTTATATTTGCACATGTGAAAATATACATATATACTTATTTCCTAAAGAAGCGAGGAACCACTTCATGTACTGTTTATACTAAGTGCTTGTAGTTACGCTTTCTTGGACACTTAGTGGTATGGTGCATGCTACTGCAGACACGATGTGTTCACTAGTAAAGAGGCAACAGTGAAATTCAAGGTGTGTGGGAATATGGCAAGAGACAGGTGGCAATTGCGTGTGTCACAGCTGATGCTACCCTATTTCTATACAGCTTCTCAGGTCCGTCTTGTAAAACATACTGATCAAGCTAGGCTCTTCCTCCACATAGACATATGGTCAGTGAGATTGTATTTATGTATTATGATTCACTTTGTTATCTATCCAGATATGATAAAATAACATAAATCTGAGATTAAAACAAAACCCCTACCTAATACACTAGTCTTTCTTGTTTTATTACCTGAAATGCAGGGGTGATTCTGGGAGTATTTAAGAGTGCAATAATTATAAAATTCAGTGGGCAGCAAATCTTCTAATGGTAAAGAAGAAATGTGAAAACTAATGGCTAAATCAACACCACCTCAGTCCTGGAGTATATTTAGTGTGTCTTATGTGAAATATCAATAATTATTTATAGCATGCAAAGACTTTTTTAGTGTTCAAAAGATATGCTCCACGTAATGAATTATATACTTAGGTATACACTGGCAGTTCAGTTCCATTTTTAACTAGACTATTGAAAATATCTCCAACAATCTCCATAAAGAACTGCTGCTGCCTGCTTTCCAGATGTCACAGAATCACAGAATGGTATGAGCTGGAGGGACCTCTGGAGATCATCTAGTCCAACCCCGCTGCTAAAGCAGGTGTCCCTAGAGGAGGTTGCACAGCAACACGTCCAGACGGGTTTTGAATATCTCCAGAGAAGGAAACTCCACAACCTCTCTGGGCAG
>VZSC01011481.1:25141-59707 GCA_013398225.1 Steatornis caripensis
GTTGCTCTCTGACATAAAGAGCAACTCCACCACCACGCCTTGCTGGCCTGTCCTTCCTAAAAAGTACATGGCCATCCATGACTGCATTCCAGTCACGCGAGCTGTCCCACCACGTCTCTGTGATCACAATGAGATTGTGGCCCTGTGACCACGCACAGATCTCCAGCTCCTCCTGTTTATTCCCCATACTGCGTGCATTGGTGTACAAGCACTTCAGGGAGGTAGTCGAGCACGCAGGTTTCCCTGGAGGGGTGCAAGATGATCCACTGCAGCCATATACATCCTTGAGGTAGTTGGCCTTCTGCTTCTCATCTTGGGAGGTAGCTAAGGAACCTTTTTTGCTGCCCTGTCTGGGCTGGCTTATTCCCCAGCTGGTTGCAATGGCATGAGTCCCTGTACTTGGGGTGGTTGCATCTAACCCAGCTGCCTCCCTAGCTGCTAGGTTCAGACCCATCATTCCCACCCCAACCTTACCCCTCATACCCATAGTACTGTTCCATCCACATGAGAAAAATTTTCCTTATATTAAGATCTAAATCTTAAGATTTGGGTTGAGTTGGGAAGAACGTCAATAGTTTCTCAACCTTCGAGTCTTCTACCAGTGTCCAGGTATAGATTTCAGTTTGTCAAAAATCGGTTTGGCCTCTGGTCATGATAAGAAATATCTCTGTTTCCCCAGGCTCATTGTCGCAGTATGGATCACATGTCTAAGACTGATCACCATTTGAGCAGGTAGATACTATGTGACCTACCTGTTCCAAAGCAGCCCCTAGACAAAAGAGTAAGTGGTGATGGTCACTACAGCCTTGTCAGTCTGTCTCCAGTGTCTTTGGAAATCAATGGGAGGGAAGTGTCTGAATAACATTGTAAATCTGAGCCAAAGCTATTGTGAGTTTGGCCAGAAACTTCCTAATGTCTTTCTGAAGACAAATCGCTTCACTACTTACAAATTAGACTGATTATAACATATACAATACAACAAGTATTTCCCATCTAATTTTCAGTTCCATATTCCAGAATATATATCAGATCTTCCATACTTACATGACTGTAGTGCCCAAAGGCACAAATCATCATTTAGGCTCTACTGTGCTACGAGTTATTAAAACACTCAGAGGGCCTTTTCCCACACAGCTTATGAGCCTAAAATACAAGCACTGTGCACAGGCTGGAAAAATATGGTTACAGTCACATATATAAAGGGTGATACAGTGATATTTCATGTTTTATATAAATGATAGAAAAATAAATGTAACTACCAATAAACTTCATCTGCTATTCATCAAGTTCTCATTTGTTTCCTGATTTTATAGCAGAGGGGACACTTGAGAAGAGATTTGCATTTAAAAAAAGCTCATAGTAGCCTTCTGCATCAGCTGAGGAAGCTCTCTGATGTAATATGGCAGACAGTACATCACATGTCAAAAAGATAAGGGAATGTAATACAAAGTATTACACATGCTCTGTTCAGCTAAGACTGCTAACCAGGTCCCAGTCTATAGCTCTCTTCTACAGCAAAGGAACATTCTTAAGAAATTATTTCTGTACATGTAGTTCCACTATTAAAACATACCTTGCTCCATTTGCACTCTTTCATTCATATAATGTGTGAATGGTCACAAAGTATTTGATAACTATACTCTCATATTGCAAAAGATGAAAAGACTGTTGTCTTTTAACAAAGATCTGTGATGCCAGAATTGCAATGAAGTTACACAACATGATTTGATAACTCAGGACTAACTAAGCTGTGGTAGCTACCATGTGCATATGCTTAGTCTAGAAATAATTTCATTCACCTTAATTTATCCTCACTGAAATCTGAAAGAAGATTGCTTAAATTTTATTTGCCACATGTAACAGCTCTTCCAGGAATGGCTATTGCAGATCAGTTGCTGGGCTGGCTACCCACAATAACTTGATGTGGCTTCCTCAGCTGCCATCTAGACCCTGAAAATCATCCACTGCTTTTAGAAACAAATAGACAACATACTATGCTAATTAAGGCAGAAGGAAAAACAATGCCGTGACCAGACAGACAGCAGCAGAGGAGTAAGGCTGGAACACTACTCCTTCAGCTCTGACAATGGGACCATTTCTGTCTGCTTTTTACAGCTGCAAGTCCAGAAGCAGGCAGGACTCTTACTGACTGTGTTTGTCTACTTGGACACACATGGATTTCAAAATTGTTTTCATATAGGTGTCTATCAACAGTTCCAAACTTCCTTTTAAATCAAATATGCAGAGTTGGGTGACTATGAGCCTGAAACATGAAATTGTGATTAGTGCAACAATTCTACTACACAGTTGATAAGAACATAAACAAATGCTTCCAGGAAAGTTCCCATAAAGATAGGCCAAAGCTGTTGAAAAAATTTGATGTGGGGGGATGGGAGGAGAAAAATCCATTTATGAAGTGAATGGTATTTGAACCGGTCAATCCAGAAAGTATTTTGTTTTGCATGACAGGGAAAGCTGGGAACTTTGAAGAAATTTGGTCTTTGTTCTAACTGTTACATGATCAATTAGAGACAAGACATATTTCAAAATGCGTCTTCGTTTATTTGTAATTCCCACGGGTTTATAATTTCAAGTTGATTCTATGAGCAAATTTTAGTCTGTTAAAAAACCCCTAACCTGCTTATATACATAATTTTCTTTCTACTGGTGTCTCTTTTTGCGCGGTTTGCTCTGGAGCGTTTTTTGATTGGGAAGAAAGAGCATATTTAACAATGAAAGCTTTTTTTCTGCTTTATCTATGATCCATAAATGACATATTGACGTTCTTGATTAAAATGTACAAACAAGATGATAATTTTTTATCTATAATATGTATTTCTATGTTGAATTTTCTTATTATTACACTGGAGTGTTTCTATAATCTTCCTAGCTTCCCAAGATTCTATTTAGATACCACACCAGAAGCAAAATTCTGCTGCTATTGTGGGAACTGCAGTCAATAGGAATTTTGGTACTTGAGGCATCAGTGGCTTAATAAATATGTTTGTTTACAATTCATGACTTGTGAGTATTCCTGTAACCAATCTTTTTAAATATTAGATCATTTTAAAATATTCTAATGAATGTTTACTAAGAACTCTGCTTCATTGTGTGTCTAGTCTTGTTATTTTCTTATAGTGCATGAAAGCTCAGTGCTTTAATATTCCATACAAAATTAATGAATTTAAAAGAAAAATCTAATTACACATGAACTGCTTACATAACTTTAAACTAATTACACCATAGCTACTATTAAATGATTCCTACATTATCATAAAATAAAAAAAATGTAATTTTACTGTTCAGCTGGTATTTTATTACCATAAAATACATTTTTCAGTAGATACAAATTAAATCCTTCTATAAGATAGTAAGGATGAATACCACTGATTTGTAATTAAAAGGGAAGGTTAAGTAAGTTATTTAGGCCTATATTTAATGCTGAGCATGTACTGATTGGAAAGACAACGTTCCTAGCTGCCTAGAGACTCTTGGACTGAGGTTTAAAGATCTTAATAGTAGAAATAAGGAACTGTGAGCACTGCAGTTCAATCTGCACATGTACTCTATGCTAACATTAGGATACCATACGCTAACCATTGAGGTTTTCTAGGGCTTGGTGTGACCCTTCATTAGGAAGCTTTAAATGAGGACAGTATTACTGAACAACAAATCACTCTAGAATGTCTTATGCTGGATGTCTCATGTTTGGCTCCTTAAAATTGAACACAAATAATTAATTTCATTTAAAAAAACTAGTTTTGGAAAGATAGAAAACACCAAGGCTGCTAAAAATATATCAGAAAAAACTTTCACAACCATAGCAAACTGAAAAATTGTTAAAGTTTGTGTTCTGGATTGCTAAAATTCCCACCTAGTCAAGCAAGCAGCTGCGACTGTGGTTAGGAAGGTATTTTATGACAGGTATCTGCAATTGTCCAGAGATCTACAATTGCCAGCACCTTTTTTCTTTTTCTGTTTCTTAGGCCTTCCAGCCCTTTTCACCCTAACATCTCTCCCATTCCCTAGTTTTCAGTGGAAAATATACAAAAACACGTGAAAGAAAGTATAAGAGGTCTTTAATCAGTCCATAATTTATCATTTATCCCTTTGGTCAGTTGGGGTCAGCTGTGTCCCCTCCCAACTTCTTGTGCACCCCCCAGCCTCCTCACTGGTGGGGTGGAGTGAGAGGCAGAAAAGGCCTTGACTCTGTGCAAGCACTGCTCAGTAACAAAAGCATACCTGTATTATCAACACTTTTTTCAGCACAAATCCAAAACATAGCCCCCTTCTAGCTACTATGAAGAAAATGAACTCTACCCCAGCCAAAACCAGTACATAATTCCCATGACTTTTTATTTGGGATCGTATGGCCACCTACTACTTCCTCCATCCTTTGCAGGTTCAAAAGCTCCAGCTTCCTTCTCTCTCCATCCTGCCATCTGAATCATTTTGCACCCAGGCTAGCAGAACATTTCCTCACAAGTACGATACTCTCAATCCCACAAGTACATGGCAAGTGTTGGAGTTTTCTCCCTGAATAATCATCACAGGAGGAAAGTGGATGAACAGTTTTGAGGTGACTTCACAATGGACTAATAGCATTAAGCAACATAATTCATAGATAAATTACATGCCGCCTTCCCCCATGCTCATCCTTCTCACTCACTGCAGAGAGAAAGTCTGCGGGTGACATTTGCTGCACTCCACTATGAGTTGCAGATGGGGCTTCCTTCAGCTACCTCCGTCATGCCTGTATCCATATTCAGACACCGTTTACATATAACAGCTCAAAGACATTTTATTGCACTGAGAACAACAGGAAACTGGTAGGTGTCTGTCTTCATTGGTTTTGGTTTTTTGTTTCATCCACCACCACCCCCAAAAAAAACCCTGCATACCTGTCACACCCATCCAGCTGTCTCACTTACAAGTCACAAACCCACCAGACAGTTCCAGTTGGCAGAGGGAGGAAAACTGACTCAAACTATAGCTCCACTCTAATACCCACCCTAGTATGGCCCTTTGTTCCCTTCTACCGGCTGAGAGAGGACTGGGATCTGCTATGGATGCCTGGAGATCAACCTGCACAAGAGGAAGACCTTCGAGATAGAAATTGCCACAGCCCTGTCACTTCCTTTATCTGCTCCAGAACCTCGGAAGAGCACATCCACCTCAGGGGTGGCAGAGGTGTTGGGGGTGAAGAGCAAAAAAACCTCCTAATGAGAACAGAGATTTTTTACTTAGGAGCCACTGTTGTCTCTTCCCTAGTACTCCTCCCCACCAGAGGCTGCAGCAGACAACCTAACGGCTGCGTTCAAATCAGGTCTTTTACCTTTTGCTTAGTTTTTGGCAAAAGATAAAGAAGTAATAGAAAATTTAGCAGTGCTTTTGTGAACCCAGACAGAAAATACATCCATATCCTACACAGTCTGTGGCTTAAATTCATTTTAATTCTTAAAGCTCTCGCTGTCTCCTTACATAAGTGTCTTTTCTTGTGCAAAGGCAGAGACCAATATTAAGATCCTCAGCTGAAATAGTCCTTATAGCTCTACAGCTTAAGATAAAACTGACAGCTTCTCTCAGGTTTTATTCTTCAGGACAAAAACTTTGGGTCAAGAAGGCATTTCTTCCCATAACATTGCAAATTCGGTTCCCATTGGGATTTTTTCTTTTCCCTAATCAATCCTTGAATTATAGGGCTAGATTTGAAACAACAGATTTGTACAAAAGTATTTCTGGGGTTGATTCAATTAAAGCAAACAGTTGACCTGCTCCCCTACATTAGCATACACTCATCCTCCATCCTGGACACTGTTCTTAATAAACAGATGAATGAGGGCAAAATCCTCCCCTTACTCAAGTGCTTTGCACAAAGAGCATCACGTCATCTGATGAAGTCCCACAGGGTGCAGAAGGGTAAGGGACAAACAGCAGCTATACTGCATCTAACTTTGTTTTCAAGATGAAATGCAACTATGTGCAAAACGCCATAATAAGATATGCTAATTTCTTCTTCTTTTAACATTTGACTTAGAGTGAAGAAATTCTGTTTCTTCTCTGTGAGTTGAAAGCATACAATCTCTCCCTGTATAAATATGTTATATATAGACAGGAGTCTTTGAACAGAATTAGACAGTGCTAATTGTAGGGAGATGTTTTAGACAAAAACTAAATAATTCTGATGTTTTTAGTAAAACATTTCATTACCTATGTAAACAAATGTGGTTTAAATTTTCTTTCTGCTTTAATTTTTTTTTATTTTAAAACATTTGAAATAAAAATAGACTGAAGAAACATTCTCTCTGCAGTGTTTTGAGAAACACTCAAAAGACAAAATTATAACAAATGTTTTGGAGATTGTCAAAGCAAAAAATCAGTGGGTCATACAACCCTTGTCATACCTGACCTGGGAATGGAAGGACAGATTCCCCTGCAGGCATGTATCAGCAGGGTTCAAATGGTTTCAGCAGAGTTGCTTTTATTTATATCAATTAAAAATGGATCTGAACATTCTTAAAGGGGTAATAATCTCTGCAAAGATATTTTTGTAAATCTAATTTTTATGAGAGAACCTAATTATTATTCTCTGCCAGATGTTACAAGGCAGGCAGATGTGACCCCAAATTTCAGGTGCATTAAAGCTGGATTCAATTGTTAAATATGATTTATGCTCCTCTTATCAGTAGCTCCATCGAGGTTTCTATTTATGCACAAATTTTAAAAGTGGAAGGACTTGGGCTGTAAGTGAGCTTTTAATACCAAAATGTATTTTCTTTATGGGTTCACGTTTGTTTTGTTTCATGTATAACCTTCTGAACTTTCCCTTTAATTTTCAATTTGAAAAACAAGAAATGGGGTTTCATTCCTCCATAACTGAGATATATCTCTTATTGCAAGACAAATGTCTTAATTTGAACTCGAGTTTAAAAATTAATTAGATACAATAAAGAAAATAATTTGGTTATGCATAAAAGTAATGGATGAACATTTGTCACAGTTGTCAACAGGGAGATCTTTTTCTTTTCTTAAATATCCACAACTATGTATATGCGAGGTTGCGAAAATGAGGAAAAACAGGGTGAGTGGGACATTAGTGATAGGAAGGATTGAATAACATTTCTTGGCTTTGAAAGAGAGGATGGTACTTAAAAAAAATTAAGTTTACGGTGGCCAAAACTGAAGAGGAGGAATAGAAAGACTATCTATAACAGAATGAGATTTTCCTATCTATATACAACACTACCAGACTCTTGTTTAAAAAAAAAAAAAAAGCAGCTTCTTCTGCTCTGCAGACAGCCATACAAATTTCAATGAATAGACTATGCCTGAAATGACGTTAGAACACAGATGGCTTGTAGCTACATGATACATTGTGAATAAAGGCAACTCCAACAGCAGAGTAAATGTCAGATGCCAAAACAATAGTATCAGAATGCCAAAACTATATACTCAGAAAAATATGGGAGCTTTGAAGGCTTTTTACCAGAACGTTCCCAGTAAATTTTAAGTCTGGAGTCTTTACTAGAGTAGGAAAAATATAGAAGTGATACTTTCTATCAATCTTCCTCAGTTGTGCCTTTAATACTTCCAAACCTCTTAGTTTTTTCCACACTGTGGGGAGAAGATAGTGAATTTCCCAGAAAGACAATTCAGACAAAGAGAAACTAAACTTACCTAGAGGGTAAAATTATTTAAAAGTATTAAAGAATAAGCACTTATTTATTCAAATGAGGCGTTGGCATCCAAGTGCTTTTAAAAATCTAGCCTAAGTGACTCGCCTTGGGTCATACAGAGGCTGTAGCAGGACAGAAACTTAAGGCAGAGTTCAGTCACCTATTTTGTCTTCAGAGCATTTCCCACCTGCCTTGTCCCTGTGTGCTTTCAGTCTCCCAGGGTTCCAATATCAAAAAAAGACTACAACAATTATTTTTTCAGAAAGGATTAGTAATAAAAAATTTTCATGTAAATAGCAAGATCCAGAATTCTCCTTCACTGAAGCTGTCATTTATCAAGGGTTTCTTCTTTTTGCCTTTTTTTTTTAAACAGTGGTGTTTTTATTTTATAGACAAAAAGAGGTGAATTTAGGTCTGAAATGACTAAGAAGTGTTAAGAGGGCTGGTATGACCCACTCCCATATTTTAAGCTGTCACGTTGTGCTACTAAGCGTGGGATCATGTCAGCTCATGTCAGTCAAACTGTGTTGCGGTGTGTAATGCAATGTGATAGATTGCCAGCCAGCTGTCCTTAATGCGTGACCGGCTGAAAGCCGACAAACCGAAACAACATTATGGGAAGCTTTAAAGGACAAACACAGTGATTAGTGTGAAGACTTGAGGCAGTTAATAGCTGTTTACTAACGAAGGATGGAGCACCATAAACTCTTACCCTGGTTGCCTGGCAGAATCAGGGAAAATAGATAGCTCCCAGGCTGCGTTAGCAAGGGGCATCCAAACCTCAGCTCCGGGGCTGAGGAGAGTGCAATAGATGGTCTTCCAGCAAGACCCACAACCAGAATGAGTAACAATGGAGTGGGTAGAAAAGGCAATACTTTGCGGGTTGTTCGTTCCGTTAATAGCAAAATTACAGGGTGCCTAGATTGGGAACAAAATATCTACTTGTTAAACATAAATTTAATTAGACAACTCAGAAGGTAAGAGCACACGAGAGAAGACAGCATTTAAAAAAAATCCCCTGAAGACAGCTTGTAAACCTACCCTTTAGGTAGTTTGAAAACAATAAATTATGCTCGGTTTACTTGTTTAATCAGCTAGCATTACCAAATCCAGGTTTTTCATTATGACTTTTTCGAAATACATTTTCCTTAAAACTTCACCTCCTGGAATGCTGTGACAAGACTGTAAACTTCTGGTCTTTCATTTGAAAGAGTCAGTTGTAGAGGAATATACGTGGATGTTTGAAAACCTGTGGTGCTTTTATATTTTAAGATAGTTTATATACTTCTAATGCATGTAGTCTTGTCAGCTTCAAACGTCTTTGTGAGAGTCTAGGCATTATGGTGTTAAAGAAAAGCTAGAAATTTTAACCAAAGAGGAAAATTTTCAGAATGAAAAGACAACTTAAACATTGATCTCTCTTTTGAAATGTGGGTCCAATTCACAGTTTTCAGAACCTCATGATGAATATGTTTATTATGTAACTGTTGTATGGTTTAAAAACTGCCAAACATGGAAAAAAATAGGGAAAGATAAAGCTGCATCACATGGAAAAGCTTTTTCTGGAATATTTCCACATATTTTAATTGGAAATACTTACAGAATACAGTGATGACTGATGTGTGGTAGGGTAAAGCAGCTGTCCCCACATGGACTATCATGAGTTGTTTAGCATTATTTTAAAATAAAGAACCATATGTATGCAGAGCTTTATATCAACACCTACAGACTGCTTCGATGGGACAGACAAATCTTAACACTCTATACATTCTCCTGCTGCTCAGATGTGATCCAGCTCTAGTGTAGAGATTCTGGATGTAGTGTGAGGTGCTCCTGAGAAGACTTCTGGTTTGCTACCTCCAAGGGAGGACAAAAGGCTCGAAGTTATTCAATATCTGTCAGTAAGAACATGCTCAGACAAGACGTCTGAGCTGCTTGTAATCCAAACAGACCAATAGCTCAGTTAAAGATGTGAGAAGAAAAATATGGCACAGAGAAGCATCTAGATCTACACAAAAATTTTGTGGGGAAAAATTGCAAAATAGAGCTTTGGTATGCTTGTTTTCATTGTTGCTTTCTAAATCTATTAGCATCCCTGAAAAATGCATTTGCTTTATGGAAGTACACACAAGAAGTCATGAACTCATGCATGATCCCGGTAAAATAAATTCAAGCCACGGCAGAAACTTCTCTGACTTTGTCAGAAACTCTATATAAAGCCCACTAATTTGAAACTGAATTAGGTCACAGTTTTTAGAAAAGCTTGTGATAACTTACATCCATTGATACTCCCCTGAGACCTACCTCTGCTCTACTGGTAACTTCACTTGAATTGTCACGAGAAAAAAAAAGTCATCCATTTTATTTGATCTTACTTTTTTTCTTTTTAATCTCCAGCTTTCAGTCACTTCATCATTATCTGCTAGATGAAAGGATCTTCCAGTCTCAGAACAGATTTCCCTCAGATGGGAATAAAGCTCGTGGAAGACAGACACCTATCATACTCTTCCATACCTGTCAGTTCTACTGCTTCATAGTTTAATTTTCTCGGGTTAATTGTTAAATCATTATTTGCCCCATTAAAAAAGCCCTACCTTCCCCTCCTAATAGGAGACTGGCGAGAAGCTAAGACAATTTAAGTAGCTAATAAATAACAGTCCTTCACCACCTGCACAGTTCTTTTACTTGAGTTATTTATTTCATCTCCTCTCAGGAGTAGCCCTCAGATAGAGTTCCAATTCACCCTCCTCTGAACCTAACCTGACTCTGACTGGAACAGGTTTCCTGCCTGAATTCATGATACATGGCCTACTTTTCTAATTGAAATAATGAAGGCTTTTTCCTGTCTTCTACTTTGTCTAAAACCTTCCAGTACTAACAGTGCAACTGCCAGGCCCTCAGTCACATGTATCTCAGGCACCTTTACTGGAAGGCAATGGAGACCCTGATTCATCCACCACAATTTCCGGTCAAAAGCTTTGACTCCTATTAGTGTCAGGGTAGGCACAGAGATGGAGTTCAGGAGACTTGCATTTCGTGTTGTAGCCATTTTCCTCCTGCATGACCTTGGACAAGAACCTTTCCCTTTTTGTGTTTCAGTTTTCCATAGAGATGGAAATATCTCCATCCACAGAAATAATGACAGTACCCTGCTTTCCAAAGTGACTTGAAACCTATTCATCATTATGTTCTCAAAGACAGAGATTTCTCTGAATATTACCAATTTTAGTCACTGGTTTTACCTAACTTCTTCAGATGTCTGACTGGCTTCCAGCTCTTCGGGTCTAACGTGTACTCTTCCTTCTTCATGTCTTCCACATTCCTCTCTACAATGTAGGAGTCCTTGACTACCTTTATAGAGAAGCTGCTACCCCTTTCCCATCTTGCTCCTCTGCACAATCTTTCTCTATAACCTCTCAGAGATGGGGTGACAAATGCTATGTCTACACTCACCGGTGCTGCAGTCTTATAGTAGCAGAAGTCTAGAGCAAATGAGGAACCAGAACGTATATTATACATACATGGGAAGACGTGGGAGTTACTGCAGGCTAGGTCTGTTCTTGTCCTGTATCCTAACACCCATTAGCAGCTAGATAGCACTAAATAGGCAGTAACTTTCTGCGCTGAGAATGCGCTGCAGGATAAATCAAAGTACAGTAAGTTGGTATGATCAGGAGGATCAGAAGTGCACTGCTGATAAGAACTAAAATGTTTATGTAGATGCAGACTCAGTTTTCAAATAACAGTCACAAGGTGGAGTTATACAATATTGTAACTATATTTTCTGCTTTCATTTCCCAACTTAACAAGCTGATGTTTTTAGAATAATAGCCATAACAATTTCAAGACCTCCTTTCTAAATTGTAAAAGGACGTTTATAGCACATTAATGTATGTGTAGCTAGAGTAATTCACTTCATGGTTGTAGGCATTTGCATTTATCTGCACTAAATTCCATCAGTACTTTTTGTTGCCCAGTCACTAAGTGAGATATATCTGCAAACTTCCTTGTCACTTCTTAATTAAAATGGATTGTCATGAATAAATTCGTGCAATTTTTACTCTATCTTTATTCATCTCTTTACTATATAATCTAAGAAAATGACAAACTCAGGTTTTAGTATGAATCATTGTGGCAACCCATGAGACCACCCAGCCAGTGTGAAAACCTTTGTGACCCAATCCTTCCTTATATTTTAATCAGTTAAGGTATGACAACATTTTTTATTCCTTTTTATTCCTTCTTCATTCCTTTTATTTCACAACAGAATAGTTTCATTAAAATCCGTTACACTCCTTACATGCATTACTCATTCTTTTGTTTGCTCTCTTTCAAAAAACTTCAGTAAGTTTGCATTTTTCAAGGAAGAAGCTTCCTCCACAAAAATTGCTTTGACTCCTTCCCAGTATATCATGTTAATCCACATTTCTAATAATTTCGTTATTTGCTAGAGTTTCTACCACTTAACACAGAATAAGTGTCACATCTATTGGTTGGTATTTTTCTGGAACCATTTTTAAAATTTAGACACCACTTTCTATCCCCTCTTACTATTAGGCCATTTTAGAGAGAGCTTACAAACCGTAGTTAAGTTCAGAAAAGAACCTTATCTTTGCAATTATTAGTGTTCAACTGGTGCAAGACCTCTTCAGATGACAAATCAGTTTTTAAAAAAGTCCTCCAACCTCTTTTTCCTTTAAATAGTGACTCCTTTTACCAACTATTTTGCATTGCGAACAGCAACGCAACAAGTTCGTTCAGCTGTAGCTTCATGCTTTTTGAAACTTCATTTAATCTTTGAAAAATTACTGGATTTCCCTGGACTCCAGTAAATATTTCTGCTTCTTATGTGTTTGGGAAGGTTTTTACATCATTTCTATGATTTTAGAATTACACAGTTCTGGAAGTTCTTAAACTTTTTTTGTCAATATTTTGCTAGTTTTATCTTTAACTCGATAGAATTGATCCTCTTTTCAGGCTGAATGTCTGCAGGAAGAAATAAATGAACATTCTCTGGCCAGTTTGTGGAATCAAAATTAATGTTTATCACTTGGAAAGCAATTGAGTCACACTTATGCAGCCTCCTCTACTCTAATGCCACTAAAGTTAATTTATAAATGTATGAGAAAACATTCAAAATATCTTAGTTAGAACATATTCCCTGTCATAGCATAGAATAATTTCCTGAATGTGCTGCACCTACAACTGAAGATAAATATCTGATGGTCAGTTGAATACTATTTTGTCAACCTGAAGTGTGCCTGAAAATGCTGTAGAGATAATACACTAAAAAACAGAAAATTGCTCCTGTTGAAGTAGTCACAAATCTTTACACTGTGAGTCTGTTATTAAACAAAATAACTATAAAACTGCACATAAAAGCAAAAAAGGTAATGTTGGATCCACGGCTCCTTGAGGCTTGCTTATGTAAAAAAATATGAAAGGGATGAGAGACTAAAAAAAAACCACGTAAAAGCTGAGATGATTAGTTAGCTCAATTTTAGCGGTCTTTGTGCTACCACTCCTCTTATACTTCCTGATATGAATAATTTGCACCTTCCATTCAAATGTATTGGAGCCATAGTAAGGCTTAGGTAACAACTACAAAACCTGGGACACTGCAAATGATCTGAGAACACTAACAGCATACAGTGGCATACGTAAAGACCACCATTCTTCCAGTGAACAAATTCTTTTTGATGAAGATGTAACAAAGTATTTCATCTAGCCTCTGGAATTTCTGGAATCCATTCATTGACGTTAGTCTTCAGAACAATAAGCTCAAGTAATATTTGTTTACAGTTAAAGTACCCTCATTCAGCACCAAAGTAGGATGAATCATAATGGTGGTCTTCATGCAGAAGGAAGAGAATATCTGTGAAAATATGCATCCTAACAAAGATGAAAAATGTTGTATCCCATCAGCACTAATTCATAAAAGTCAATGGAACTACACTGCTGGTAAAACCAGCCGTAAATAAAGAAAGACTGAACACTGTTATCTAGAAATTATTTTGAAGAACTTTTAAAGACACTGTCATACTTGTCTTTATTCCCAATAACATTTAAGAAAAAAAAAGAATACTATTACAGACTTTCTGCATTCTGCATGTGATTGGAATTATATCACTGAGTTAATTTCCAGCTTTTAAGCACAAAGACATTTACGTTATTTGCTTTTTTATTAGTTAAACTTCACTTCTGTCATAAGCAGATTTGCTGGTTAAGTTCCCTTCAGCATAACGTACCTTATCACGTTACAGCAAAAGTAATGCTGAAGCTGAATCTGTTAGATCCTGATGTCAGCACTAAGCCCTATAAATACTCCTCCCGCATTATCCACAGAAGGGAATTTAAAAGCAACACAGAAACTCTCTTACCTTCCTGCTACCATATTGTCCCGTGAACATCACATGACCTTCATGTACCTTTGTGGGAAATCAGGTTTAGTGCTCAATTAGGCCCAACAAGGAGGAAGAATGAGCAAGAAGTGAATAAACTAAGGCTACTCTAAGGAGACATTTCTCAATGAAGAGAGTTATCAAGCTATAGAAAGTTGTCCAAGGGACAAAAATCATGTTGAATATGAGAAGAGGTACATGGACTTCTAAGTAAAATATGGAATCTGAATTCAAAACCTGTTGGTTTGACTTTTAGCTTTGACCCCGTCTTCATATATAGCCCACATGGGCTTGATATCCAGTAATAAGGCTCCCACTGATTTCAATAGTGTCAGCCCCATTAGCTTGTGTGTGTATGAACAAGCCATAATACTCTGTTGGGGAAAAAATAGGAAATAGACTCTCTGGAAATAATACAATGCATTTCATCATCTAACTCAATTTACTTGGTCAGTTTAAAACTTCAAAATACATTTGAATGTTCCTAATGTTTTTTTCCCCCAACATATTTGAATGTCCTTTCAGGTTTTTTCCCCCAACATATTTGAATGTCCTTTCAGTTAGACATTGTCTGAAAATGTAATACTAAACAAACCTACATACAGGGCTTACCCCTGCAGATACCATATTGCCATTGAGAGTTAACTACGGATACCTACTCTTTATATATAGTATTCTAACCGTATATCATTCACTCATCCAAGAGTAATTTTATTTAATCTATGTTTCTTTGGTTTGGATATTACAATATCAGGCAAGACACTAAGAAGTCTTACTTCAATGAAAATGTGACATTTACCACTTTCCTCTATCCACTAAGTCTCTCACAGAATGCAGTTACGTTTATCTAACACGATTTGTTCCCACTACTTCCATGCTGATGGCTACTCATCTCCTTGTTAAATTTTACACTGTTAAAAATGGTTTCTTTGAATGTATGTTTCAGTTTGGAGGATGTTGCTGCAGTTGTGGTTGTTTTGACCATTTTTTTTCGTGAGGATTGAGTTTAACCGGGAGGTCTATAAAATTCTGTCTCCATTTTTTTTCCTCCTTGCTTTTAAAGGTAAGTACAATATATACCTCATTCCAATCTGATATTGCTCACCTGTCTTCCCTAAGCTATCTGAAGAAACCCGTAGTTAAATAGCACATTTCTCCTAAACTACTCTATATTAAAGCTCAAGAAGCCAGAATGTTCAAAAACATCCAACCTATGTCATTAGTCTGTAACATTATCAGAGTAACCTGTACAATTTGTCACTGGTGCCACCTGCCTCAGCTTTCAGGTCACAGCCAACTTTTTTTAAAAAAAAAAAAAAGACACACATTAATATATTTGCTTTCTTGGTTTAACTGGTCAAAAGTTTATGTACTGTTTGCCTTTCCAAGGTCTGTTTTTCTACTGCACTACAATATTAACTATTCTCAGCTCTGAGGACCACTGATTCCCTAGAAAGTCCAGTGATTCTCAGTGCACAATTGGAAATCCAAGGGATAGTTGCTCTGTTGAGCACTGTTGGTTTTCTAGATATTATTTTGATTCTTTTTTCTAATGGTGTGACACATTCAGCCTTGTCCTGACACACAGCTCTGTGCATTGCTGGATTTGCCATCCCTGTTTCTTCTTTCAGGACTGCACGGTGAATAAGAAACCCAACATTATTAGGAAGTGATCACACAGGGCTAACAAAAGTCACAGCTGTCCATCAGTATAAAAACAAATGATATAAGATCAGCTTTTCTTTTTATTTCTAGAGTAACTTCCTTGTGCAAAGTGCAATCCATGGTTGGTTATCATGTTCTACCCTGACTCTTATTCTGTGCTTTCAGATTACTGTATCTGTACACTGACCATGCATGCAAGTCCCAATCATTTTCTGCATTTAGTGTTCAGGTTGCTTGTAATTTTTCAAATGTTGCCATTTTCTCATCTGTATGTTCACCACTTGAAAGGCTAAAAACCCCTTGCATATAGTCCTTTAATTGCCTACCAACATCACACTTGTTAATTTATTATTTTGCCACATCAAGAGAATGGCACAGTCAACAGCTTTGCATTATTCCAGCTGCATGGCTACCATAATTAGATTTCCTATTTTCCAGGCCTTCTTGGGATTGCTAACACACTGTTATGCAGAGTATCTAGCAAATTCATTCTTTGGTGGTCTTACTAGTCCTAATGTTTTCATAGAATATTTATGTTGTAGTGCTGAGCGACGCGGGGGGGGGAGAGTGAGAAGTGCGGTCCCGGAGTAATGATGAGTCTCAATNAATCATTTTCTGCATTTAGTGTTCAGGTTGCTTGTAATTTTTCAAATGTTGCCATTTTCTCATCTGTATGTTCACCACTTGAAAGGCTAAAAACCCCTTGCATATAGTCCTTTAATTGCCTACCAACATCACACTTGTTAATTTATTATTTTGCCACATCAAGAGAATGGCACAGTCAACAGCTTTGCATTATTCCAGCTGCATGGCTACCATAATTAGATTTCCTATTTTCCAGGCCTTCTTGGGATTGCTAACACACTGTTATGCAGAGTATCTAGCAAATTCATTCTTTGGTGGTCTTACTAGTCCTAATGTTTTCATAGAATATTTACTTATTCCTGGCTCATTGTCTGTTCTATTTAAACTGTAAGCTCTTAAATCGTAGGCTCACTAATCTGTAGAAACGTTGTCCAGGACATTAAGGCTATTAACATCACTGGCTATAACATACATTATTAAGCATAATACATACATAAGTCTATATGACATTTAAAGCAAGCCCTGGAGTATGTATATTATGAAAATTTCCCTCTAATGACTGTCCAATAGAAGAATATAAGGTCCATTAAAACCCCATATTTATTTGCTTCTTTTGACACACCATCAGATTACCATTGGTCTACCCCAAATAAAGCTGATGGGAATCTTCCTACCCAGTTCATTTGGTTAATGATGGTCGCTAATTTGACCATAGGCATAGACAAAGGTCCATCACTTTCACACCTGGTATTCTGGGCTGTAAAATTTCACAGGGCCAGACTTACATTACTGAGAGACATATATATACACACACACAAACCTATATGCACACATACACTAACACGGACAAAGCCATTCCTTGCTTACAATCTATGCTCTATTAGCACTCAAACCAAAGTCACAGAAAAGTAACAAAACCATTCTCAGAGGCAGAAGTGTTCAAACTTTGATGTTCCTACTCTAGTTAGGGACTAGACTAAGACTCTCAGAAGTCTTCAACAACTAGAAGATGTAGCTTCTGCTATGGAGCTGAAAAGAAAGATGGGGAGAAATTCTCCTGTTTCAGTGGAATCATGACCACTCCAGATAATTTGGAACACTTCCTGTGATCTCTATGGTCCATGTTAACTGACTTTTTGGCTGAACTATCAGTCGTCTCCATAAATCTGCTCACCAACTGAATGACAGGGCTCTCCAGATGAGATTTCATTAGCCTTTCATTCAAGAGACTGCAGACATGTGAAAGCATGTGCAACATGAACTGAAGAGTTGGGTATTTCTTTGTTATCACTGGTTTGTCCATATTTTCTAATCTTTGCTTTGCCCCTTTGTGTTGGGTCTGTGCGATGGGGCTTTGGTAGCAGTGTCTACATGGGTGGGTGGTCCCTGTCAGAAGCTGCTCGAAGCTCCCCCTGCTCCAAGTCATCCCCACCTCAGGCCGAGGCGGGACTATTTAGAAACAACGGATGTGCCTCTGCGATAACGTATTTATGGACGGAACAATGTCATCGAGACCTGCAGCAGAGGGATGTGAGGGAAAAACATATGCAGATATGAGGAGTCAGTGGGGAAGNTCATCCCCACCTCAGGCTGAGGCGGGACTATTTAGAAACAACGGATGTGCCTCTGCGATAACGTATTTATGGACGGAACAATGTCATCGAGACCTGCAGCAGAGGGATGTGAGGGAAAAACATATGCAGATATGAGGAGTCAGTGGGGAAGGAGCAGGGAGGAGGCGGACAGAGCAGAAATTCCCCTGCAGCCAGCGGGGAGAGGGCACACTGTGCCCCCGCAGCCTACGGAGGATCACATTGGAGCAGCCCGTGAAGGACCACAGCAAGGCAGAGATGGACCTGCAAGCACAGGAAGGACCACAGAGCAGCAGAGGGACCTGCAGCCCATGGAGGACCCCACACTGGGAGAGGTGCCTGCTCCCCAAGCAGACCATGACTCTGTGGGCAGCCTGTGTTGGGTTGGTGCCTTCCTGAGGGGCTGCACTGCGTGGGAAGGACTCCTGTCGGAGGGGTTTGTGAGGGACTGTCTGCTGTGGGGGGGGATTCCGTGCTGAAGCAGAGGAAGCTGGGAGGAGCCCTCACCACCTAGAGTGGGAAGAAGGAGCGGCAGGGAAAACCTTTGTTGAACTGACTGCACCCCTCATTCTCTGTCCCCCTGCGCTGCTGAGGGGGGAGGAAGGAGAGACATCGGGAGCAAGCGGACTAGAGCCTGGGAAGAAGGGAGGGATGGGGGAATGGTATTTATTTGTGTTGCAAGATCTGTCTTTTCAAGTCTCCTTATCCTACTCTGCTTTGATTGATAACCGATTAAATTGAATATTTTTTCCCCAAGTTAAGTCTGTTTTTGCCCGTGACCACAGTTGGTGAGTGACGCCTCCCTGTCCGCGTCTCGACCCATGAGGGTTCATTACATTTTCTCCTCATCCCGGTGTGGGGGGGATGAGTGAGCAAGTGGCTGGGTTGTTCTTTGTTGCCAGATGGGCTCAAACCACGACACTCTTAAAACTACTTATAGAACAGTGAATTCTAACCTGTTGCCATTGCTCCCCTCTCTCCTTTTCTGCCTGTGCAGTACTTTGGAGAGAGTTATGTAAGTCACACCAAACATCTCAAGAATTTTACAGCATCCCAGATCCTTATGTCTTAAAGATATCTTGGAAATATTAATCTTTCCATCAATAGGATTCTAAGGACTTACTGAAACTCAAACTCTTCTCAGATTGTTTAACTGAAAAATACTCCAAATCTCCTGCCATTTCCAAGAACCTTGTCTAGAAAGCCTTTGAAAGCTTGAATTTTCCTAGGGCTGCTTACAGAGCAATATCTCCTTATTATAAGCTCCACATGGTAGGTAATGGAGTACCAAACAGAGAGTAAGTCATCCCTTCTTAATCAGTCCTGATTAAAGGGTCAGTGAAGTTCTAGTTCCTCATGACCCTTTAGGCCAAAAATCATAGCCTCAATCACAGTTGGAGGCCAGCCAAAGTCTCTCATCTGATATATTTCAAGACACAGAGTTTTAATCACAAAATTACAGTGCTGCCTCATTTTAAAAAAGAAAGACTAAGTGACAGAGAAAGGAAAAAAAGCCCTTATAACACTGCTAATTGACCTTAATCTAATGTGATGTGCAATACTCTCAGCATGCATCTGTGGCAGGGACACAACGTAAGTGTAAAAAAAGCTCTTCTTACAGTAAATTAAATTTGAAATAGTAGATTAGATTATTCCCAATGTCCTCAAACAAACCTTTGCATGTTGAAATTTATCTTGAGATTTCCAAGTACATTAGAGGCTTGCTACATGACAACTGTACTGTACCTTGAATACACCTCAGAAAAGCTATTTAGACTCAAGCTCACATCTTCATTATTAGTAGAAAAACTCTCCTGGTTACAAAAGATGAGCATATGCTATCAGATTGGCAAAAAAAAAATGTGCTTTTGGCAGGTCTTATATCTCCTGTTACTTATTGAAGTACATTAATTTAAACTACCACCTCTCATTCTATAAAAAGCCCAAACATTTTGACTTCATGTACTCTGAAAAACGCTGTGTCTGTTATACCGGACACAGAAGTGAAATAACAGAAAGTTCAAGACCTGACTCTTGTGCAATTATACTAATGCAATTTAATGCACAGTACTCTGGAGGGAGCAGTCAGGAATTCTGGATTCCTTTCTTGTCTCATTAAGTCATTTATGTCCCTGTCTCTCTAAATTCCCTCTCACCTTTTATCTTCTGTGCCTATTTCAGTTGTAGTTTCTTCTGGCATAGTTCTTGGTTTTGCAACCATGTTCAAAGGATATTTCACCTGGTCAATCCCTGATTAAGACTTCAAATCCGTTATGTAAAAAAACCAAGTAGATTGGTAATAAATTATTATCCTGCCTGTAAGTTTATGAATCTGATAAATAAATACTGTGGTTTTTATTCCATAAATAATGCTATGTTTTAATGGCATTGATAGGAATGGATAAGTACTCTTTTCATAAATTTTGTAGTAAGTATCATGGAAACAACAAGGATTTGCATGTGAAGAGGAAGGTTAGGAACAGAGAACTGTGCTGATTACTGCCTACTGGGCAACATATTTTTGCATATTTAGTATTCCAACAGAAAGCTTTCCACTTAAAAGAGTCTATAAGCACATGAACCAGTATTTCACCTAAAATGTTGTTAATGGTACCAAGGGATGCATAAACAGCCCAGTACATTCTTTCTAAACAAATTGATTTTCAGTATTATTATGGCCAAGTCCAGTAGCTTTTACGTAATATTATAAATATATGTATTTATATGTTTTTTCCTTTCTGATCACTTTGATGCCTCTGCTTGCTGTTGTCCTGTTTTTCAAGATCAGATATAGCTAACCAACCAAATAGTTCTGTATTTCTGAACTAAATGTTAAGAGCATTACTAAGATCTTTATTGCTATTTAGCTTCAGACATTACAACTGAACTTAGTGACTCTGCAAAGCCTTTTTAATACTCTTACAATGATCAATAAAGGTTTTATTCTTACTACAATGTTGTTATTCATAGCAAGATACTTGACTTTTATTTGTATAGATATAAAAAGTGGATAAAAGCCACTGGGCTGATTTTCTGAACTGCTGAGCACCTAGAATTGCCACTGGAACCAGTCTAAGCTGCAGTCACTGTGAAATAAACAGGTCATTTAAAAAAAAATAAAATCAGAAGAGCTTTTCTTGTATAAGAATGTTGCATCACTCTGTGCTGGTGACCCCGAAAAACAAAAACCTAAGATTCAGAGAGTTATAAAAATACTGGGGGTGAAACACAAGACCAACTGAAATAAATTATAAAACCATTATAGATTATGATGAGGACAGGATTCCTCCTCCTCAGGATTTCCGTTCAGGAAAATAATGCAACCTTCAGTCATATGCTCAGTTTACCTGGGATATATATAATATGAAGCAATATTTGGCTGCTCTTTGTAGGAGCTATGTAGGTTTAGACCTAGATCCAAACAAAGGTAACAGAAAGATGCCCTTGTGCCTTCAGTGAAAGTTGGCCTGAGCCCATAACCACCATGTTAAAGAATTGGCTATATTTGTCCTGTCCTGTACATTTTCATCATTTACACTCTCTTTAAAGCTCAGAGAAGATTATCTAAAAAGCTGTTATACTAGTTTCATAGAGTCACCTCTTTGCATCACTCATCTCTGTCACCTTGCTCTGAATGTTTTGTTCCATATAACCTAACAAGAGATGGACCTTCCAACAACTTACAGCAGTGCACATACATATATTAAGAAGTTTTTTACATTTTGCATTACTCCTACTTTTGGTCCAGACTGCGCCTGTACTAAGTGCTATGAAAACGCAGAATAAAAAGGTGAGCTTTACCCCACAAAGGTTACAGTAAAAATATAAGAAAGATGAAGATGATGAAGCAGCAAAGAAACAGTAAAAGAGTACAAGGCACTGTAGTAGAAAATATTTTTAGCCCACCTATGACCTTAATTATTATATTTTTGCAAGCATTGCAGCAGAGAAGGGCTATGAAGATCCATCTGGAGAAGAAGAACAATGTAGCTCTCTCCTTCTCAGTGCATAAGGCAGCACAGCTGAAAGCTCAAGGTTTTGTTATTTTTGTTTTTCAGGAAGTTAACAGCACACAACTGAGATCAGTTTGATGCAGTAATCAAAAGAAAAAACTGACATTTCAGTAATGAACAAAGTATGATATGTTAGGGATAGATTGCAGAAAAGCTTTATAATATTCTTGATACTTCACAATCTTCCTTGCAATTTACTCACGGATTTGTTTCAGTGGTAGGTAAGAGAAGGACAGGTCTTGGTTTAGCAATACTGTTCGTGCTCTGTTTGTGGCTGTCGTACCTACCGTGGGTACTAGTTAACTGTTAAGTTTAATTTCTGCTATAACAACATAGATTAATAGTCATTAAACTTTTTGAGAAGGAGAAGAAATTTTTAGCAGAAAGTACATGTTCCTGTCTTCATTGACTTCAACTGATTGGGACTAAGTTCGTTAGATTCATCTTACACCTCCTTTTCCTCTAATTCACAGGTGGATTTTTCCAAACAATGTCTACACTGCCTCTCCTGCAGGCTTGCATTAGACCTAGACTTACTCTTTTTTTACTTCTCCCTGATGGAGTGACAATTCCTACCCTCAAACCAATTATCTTTCAATTAGCAAGTAAAATTAATTTTCACACTTCATATGCTAACATGAGAATGACAGAAATGCTTAACATTTGTTAAATCTGTCAGTTGAAAAAGACAAATTTGACACTAGACTTTCAGAAGAGTTTAGTGTCTTGAAACTCTGTTTTCAGTGAAACGGTAACTTGACAAAATGCTCAGTATCCTATCATGTTTGGAAAAAAGATGTAGTTCATATAGAAAGCACTTGCTCGTTTGCTTTTGAAAGAAATCTTGTCAAAGATTCAAGAAGGGACTTTTGTCTGGCATCTGATTCTTTGCATGTTTGCTTTCTTACAGGTAATAAAGTCTAGGTTACCATGTATGCTCAGGACGCAATAAATACAGATTGAAAAACCCCAAGATTTTGCAGTTCCACAGAGACTGAAATCTAAAGACTTTCTAGTAGAACTCAAAGCCAATTTTTTGGTTCCTTTTTATATGGATTTACACATGTAGATTCCTTGGTACCACTAATAAAGTTGAGGTCATACCTCAGTGTTTTCCTTGCTAGCAGCACTAATAAATATTATCCTTTATTTCCCCTCTCTTATTCCCTTAAAATAAGAAGGAACTTAATATCTTTGAGGCCAAATGTATCAATACAAACTGGTTAACACTTTTCAAAACATTTTGTGATGGTAAACGTTAACTAGGAAAAATGGAAGACTGGAACTGACAATTACCTAAATGCTGTATTCTTAGGAAACAAAGAGCAAATTTATCCCTTGTTTCTGATGCAGCATTAAATTTATGCTATTTCAAACCATAGACATTAATATTATGGTTTGCTGAAAATTACTTTTATAACTAGGAGAAAACAAAATAGTTATTCTTTCCAATTTTTTTTTTTTTTTGAGATTTAACTGGAGCCACAGAAAGCCGTTGAATATTTGGCATAAACTTGTCAGAAACTGATGAAAATCTCAAAAATAATGCTGGGAAATGGAGCACAGTAACACAGTTCGAGGCCGCATAATGTAGAACTGTCAAGAATCCAAGCCAGTAAGCACAAAAGGTGCAGCTCAATACTATCCTGATTTACTGGCTCACGTGTGAGTGCAGGGCAGCCATGCTATCCCAAGGCTGTCTCAAATCTGCTGCTAGGATTTATTAAAGGTAGCTCCATGCTTCACAGCAAGAGACTGCTTGTGCTCCGTGCATTCAGCTTTCTCCTTCTTTGCTGCCTTCTGGTTGTAAGGCCAGCAGGAAAAGAGTAACAGAAACTTTGCTAAGAGAACCTTACTGGGGGAAAAAAAAAAGGAAGAACAATAGGAAGAAAGAATCCCCATTTCAGAAGTAAAACATTAGTCACGCCTGGAAATCCTAGAAAAGTGCTGACATGAATGCTTACTTACAGGTGCGTAAGTGAACCAAGTACAAAAAAGTATCTCCTTTCATATTTCAGAAGCATTCCTAGCAGAATTTTTTTATTACATTCAATATAACAGAAATCAGGTTTCAAATCACCTCTGACATCTTTGGCTGCCACTGTTTATACATGAAATTACAAGATTTCTATGGTCAGTGCAACATTTTAGAAATTCATTCTTAATTTCTCTGTGAGGTGAAAACTCAACCCTGCTGTTACTGAAGAGTCCACCTTAGTAGGAAATCATGTCATGCTTACATTGTGTAACAGAAAATGAATATTCTGTTTTTAGTCTGATGTTAATTGCCTTATTCTCCCTAACTAGATGGCAAGTGACTTTACATATTGTTACTGTTAAGTGGAAAGAAAAAATTATGTTATTTTAATTGATTTGTGAATTATTGAACAGAGTTACAAATACTGACCCCTTTCTGACTGGAAGAATTGATTACATACTCTGTTTACTATTTAGTACTTTGTATTTTTCAGTCTCGTGCTCCTGTTTGCACAGTCACTCGAAAGATACCTAGAAACAGAAATGTAACTTTGCCATTTAGATTAATTAATGTGAAATATGAATGTGTGAAAATGTTCTCCAGTACAAACCCCCAAATTTAAAGCACCTAATAACAGACTATTGTATGCCCCAGAAAAATCAGGTGAATCATAAATCTGCAGGCTTGGAAAACACCTCAAGTTCTCATTCTCTCCCTTCTGTTAAACCACAGCAAGATTCTCCTTACTCAAATAATTTCTGCCACGTTTGTCTATGCAACTCTTACGGACTTCTAACAATAAACAACACTCCATGTCTTCTCTGTAAGCTCTTACAGTGCTTCACAATCCTTACTGCCACGTGTTTTCCCAGACTGCAATTTCAGACTCCTTTCCTGCAATTTAATTCCTACTCTTCTAAGAGAACAGCAGAGTATTCAATAGCTATTCAAAGAGAGAGTAAGGGTTTTTTTCAATCACCTTTGCATCCACCTTGTAGAACTTTCATCAGAAAAACATTCCTTACCTTGCTTTTGAGAAAGCGATGTGAGAAAATATCTGAAAGCTTCCTATGCTCAAAATAAATGACAACATGTACTTTTTTCAGGTACCAGCTACCAGGGAAGCATTGCCGACTGAGAAAGTGAGTTTAATGAAACTAGGCCTTGCTATTCCGCTTACGTATTCCCAGCATGGTGAGCCCTGTGTATTCTCTGTGGTTCCTCTCATTCAAATTATCTTTTCCCCTGACATCTTCAATGAGTTATTATCACTTGATTAGAACGAAACCTACAGAATCTTCCTCTAATAGTTTCATCTACCTTCTACATAAAAACTATGAGTGTTGATGTACTCTATTCCAGCAGATGTCTAGGTAGTCAAAAAACCTTGCCAACACCAAATCCTGGACTCCGATTTGTTTTTCAGTGGTTCACAAAGATGTCTCTTACCTGATCTCCTCATTTTGATGGTTCAAAGTAAAAGCCCACTTTAACAGCACTCATGAGGTTTCTCTGGTTCCTCACCACCCAGAGTTTTTCATCACGGGGAAAAAACACTCTGAGTTTTGCAGTAGAAAGGTGACTGTACAGTAAGTATATTCAGATGGTTGCTTGACACACAGAGGTGCACACCCCCCCCAATTCTACTTCCTGAATAAGATTTACCTATTTATTTTAACTATGCTAGTAACTTCAATTATCCCAAGTCTCAGCTTTTAAATTTAATTAATTAAATTAAAATCATCCTTTTGGTTCTGTATAAGAATTTCCAGGTCCTTTATTAATTTATGGACAGTTTTAGCATTCAATAGACCAGCTCACTACTCTCTTCATCCCTTCTTAATAAGTAGGAAGTGATTCCTATTCCAATAATTACAGGCAAGCTGTTTTCCCTCTCTTTTCCTCTGTACTTCTGCCTTTATTATCCATTTAAATACTAGGGTTTTTCAGAGGAGAAATTAACTTTTGATGTGGCTGCCTAACACCAAGTATATCAGCATCCTAACTTCACTTAGGGCTATGGCAATGTTTCTTCATAAGAAAGTATCTGTTGCTCTCCCCAAAATATGCCTGAAATGGGAAGTTCATTGTGACAAAATAGTAGAGTAGTCTGTTTATCTTTTTGTCTCTTCATACTCACAATCTCATTGCAGTTCAGTGTGAAAGTTTAGGTAACTAAACGCTTTTAAATAACTATGTGCATGTGTGCTGTCATTTCCTTAGATGTCTGTAACTGAATTTTAGCATTCAGTAGAAGTAGCACATCTGTTTTTCAAGACAATTAAGTTATTGGATACAGATTAATTCAATAAGCCTGACAGATGATACGAGAATTTTGAAGTATAATCAATAAACCTGGAATGTGAGAAATGGAAATTGGATTTGGAAGATTAACAAAGCTTGCCATTGAAAGATTGATTTTTGCATAAGTGGTTGGCTTAATCGGAAGTCCCAAGGGGCCTCATGCAATAGCTAATGAATAATATTGGTTAGAAAGAAATATGAAGAAGAAAGGTAAATATTGGGGAGCACAAAGTTCTCATCTTTTCTTCCAAGTGTGACAAAAATTGTTGTCTTACCCCACAGGTTTCAGGAAAATAAAAGCAACTCTTTCCTTGCATCTATGCTGGGGGATACTGTGAATTCCGCAAATTTCTTTTAGCCAGAGTTCAGAGTAAGAGCTGAAAAGACAGATTTGAAGGAAAACAAAACAGTGCTACTCTACTAAATGCTTAGTATCACAAAGCAAAACAAGACTTGGAAGATTTCTGTGGGAGGGAGCAAGGGAAATCACCATTTTCCCAGCCTATCTTCATATCTTGCAATCGTACAGTCTTTTTACAGGGATTCTTTCCAGTACCAGAACAGAACCTGACCATAGATGATTTATGATTGGGGTCTCCAGCCCGAAGTTGATTATCGTCCAAATTGTAGCCCTTTTAGAATTATTTATGGTGTTAATTCAGAAAGCTTAATGAGTCTTATTGTTAACTGTAGCAAGCTTCTGTTACTATACCTTCCTCTGTTAAAGCACAAGGTGCTTCTATATTAAACAGTAAATGCAAGCATGATCTGGAAAGCTCCTGGCTACAGGAATATGATTGCTATGCTGCTAAGGAGTGAGAATACGCCTGTGCATTTGGGTTGCTGTAATCAACACATGCTGCAAACAATTCCCCAGCAGAGTCTGGCAGCTCAGGTTTTTTGGGATCCGTAACAGGCAGTGTGTCTGAAGATCAGAGTTTTGGAGATCAACGTGCTCTGCAACTAGAGGACTTCAGTGCCCAAATGAACCAGTTTATTTAGCAGTAGAGATGCAGCTGACAGAGGGCCAAATTACTCAAAGTTGTACAGTAGAACTGTTTCATGATCTGATTTACGCCATGGAGGAATCACTCTAAATGACAAGTAGATTCTCAGGTTGTTTCTTGCTCTGTTTTGAAAGATATTTTTTTTTCCAGTTTTCCCATGCTGAATAGCTATTTAAGGAAGGAGTCCCCTCAACAGCCAAGAACTCAATCTTTAGCAAAAAAAATTTAAATGTATAGGTCATATTCTTTTTGTGCTAGACTGATGAATATGAAGGACCTTTCCACTAGGCACATAAATACTTTAACAACTTTATTATCATCTTCAAGCAAGACTTTGGAGAAAGACAGAAAAGACTGTGGTGCAAGTGTAATAGTTCAAGTAGATAAACTGACTTAAAATCATTGGGGTTTTTTTTGAAATCTAAGGAAAAAAGAAGGGGAGTTTTATCCACTAACTCTATAAACATGGGCTCTGGGAATGTCTTCTAAAAGTAATCAAATTTTATTTATTTAGCTACCTTTAGTGTCAACAAATGCTGAATTATGTATGGAGGCTATGATATTGTGCTATTCACTTTTAGTGACCTTATTAAAAACCCAGAGAAATCAATATGGATTGTAGTACTGAAAAATGCTGGAGAGGTTGGTTATCTAAGAAAGAAGCAGAAGTCATCTTAAAAAAGTCAGTGTCAGGTTTGATTTTGAAGATTAATTGAGCTCATGCTTCAGAAACTTTTTTTTTTTTAAACTGTTGGTATGCATTAAAAATGTAATAAAAATACCTTTGAAAATCCTTTCCTACTTTTGTCTCCTGTTATCACTGCAGTCTCATTAACTTTGCCATTGACCTTAGTTGAGTTCCACATTTGCCTTTGGTTTGTCCCAACAGTGAGGGCTGGGAATAAAAATTCAAAATACTGCAGGAAGTATTTCCCTATGAGAGACAGAGCACCTTTGGAAGTCACCCTTATCCTGTGAAAATACATTCTCAAGAGTTTTGTTCCATAAGCTACTTTCGTCTCCTTTCAAATCCTTTTCTACCTTTGTCCTCCAAACATGCTGTGCCAATGAATTCCACAACTGAATTAGTCTCTTTGGTGGAAAGGTAATCTTTGTTTGCTTAACCTAGTTACCTTATGATTGCATTGGTTCCTAGTTATTGTGTTGCAAGAAAGTGATACTCATTCTATGTATATATTTTCCATTATATTTCACGATTTTCTACTATATCCTCTGTAAATCTTTTCTGCTTATTCTACTCAAGGTTTGTTTGGTCTGCCTACATGTGTAAGTCATTCCATCATTTTGATCTGTCTTTTTGCCCTTCTGTAGTTTTTCTCATGCTGTTAAATCCTTTGAGATAAGATGGCCGGAACTGTGTTCAGTATTCAAGACACACCATAGACGTAGACAATGGCACAACGATGTTCTGTGTTTTGTTATCTAATCCTTTGCTAATAACTTGCAATATTTAGTTTGACAATTCATTAGCTTTTGAGATCTGAGCTGAGGTTTCCAGTGAATTATGCACAACAAATGCACTATATCTAAAAAAGGCTTTGTCCATATTATAATAAAATAATACTGAGATTGCTGTAGATTACAGCTGAAATTTCACAACCGCCTACTCAGAATTGCTAATATATCTCCATAGAGCTCAATATCCTTATCCATGGAATAATTTTCAAAACTCCAGCACTTTAAGAGAAAGAATAAATCTCAGTAGATCCAGAGAAGAGAGGTGAACTAGAGATAGAACAGTGAAAAATGGAAAAACATAATACTATACACCAAGACAGTGGTAAATACAGGGTAAACGGGATGAGTTAGTAAAGACAACGGGACATAGGAGATGTTAGAGTAAATGGTCAATTAAAATGCAAAATATGAGTCTGAATTAAAGACATGAGGAGTAGTTTGAGATTGTTATCATACTTGGCCAATTGAAACCTTTGTGAGTTATTTAAATAAATCTCTAGTTTCCAAAGTACAGCTGTCATTGATACACATCATCACTGATCTCAAATTGCCACCCTTAGACTTCTTTTCCTCCAAATGGCTCTCTTGCCAGGCATTTTAAAAACAGATGTTGCTATCATACTCTTTTATAACCCTTCATGTAAAATTCTGGCATCAGATCATTAGAGAAATTACAGTGGTGTCCGGTACCACAATGTGTTAAATGTATAAAAAAGGTACTGTTTTGCACAGTAACAGTGCTTTCAGCATTATACCATAGTCATAATATTGACCTTGTGTGCGTTGATCCCCGTCAAAATCAATATAGTAGCTTGTGTTGGAAATTTCCTTTGGGTTGGCTTTGTTTTACCAGTTTATGGTGTATTTTCCCAACGTGAAATAATGAACTGTGAGACTAAGTAAGCTCTCTTGTCTTAACTAAGAAATATTGCATTCAGATCGAGCCTTTGACAGATGAGAGTCTCAGTCAATGAACATTTAAAGAATTTATCTGAGAATTTTCATGAAAATTTTAGTTCTAACCACAATAAAAATCTGAGCTAAAGCCCAGATAAAGCAATGGATTTTGTGGAATTTAGTAGCTTTTGGGTAAGGCCTCAAACATCAACTATAATTTAATTAAAAGTAGTTCCCTTGAGGTTATTTCTTTTTTCTCTCATCTCACTTTCTAGCATGGTCTTTAGAAAAAAATGGGAATAGGTCAGTGCTTAGGAAGTGTACACCTATTGAACTTAGATTTATCAATCACCTCTTTTCCCCACCAGAAACAAGCCAATAATCACATGATGAGTCAGAGATCTAATTCCATCACTCACTTTTACCAGAGTAACTACTTTGACTTTGGCAAACCATAGCTGTTCTAAGAGGATATTGCATGTGAAGAGACATCTTTTCTAGGATTAGCATCTCTCTGGATTTTCCCCTGCCCCTTGAACACTGTATCTGTGCATCACAGAAGCATCATGGTGCTTTGATTGCACTCTTGGAGATGCATAAACTGAAGGATTCTCTTGTGGATAAATCAGCTGTTGGAAGCAAGACAGAGGGAAAAGTTCCAATTCCAGCAGGCAAAGGTTACGTATCTGGCCACAGGCAAAACTATAGCTCTGTATCTCAACTTCCGCAACTGCATTAAAAAGCCTCTACCTCAAGGCTATTGTGAAGATTAATTCATTAACATTGATTGGTAGGTATTACAGAAGCAAAGAACTTTGTCAGAATAGTTGTGATAATTCTTCTGGTAATGGTGACATACAGTGAGATATAAGTATATGTACCATAGGTGGCTCCGTTGACTACTAGGAGAATGATGCAAAAATCTCAATTAATTGCATACAAACAGTTTACTTCAATAAAGATTTTTGTGGAAGTGTTCAAAACATGGTACCAGCATTATTAATCAGGACTGCTAAGCATACCAAGTCTTCATGAACTGCAACCGATACCAAAAGCTTCACACAAGTCAATAAATTATTTGGGGGGCTTGAGACTGATTTTTTTCTCTAGCCAAACTGAAAGAAGTGACTTTCACACAAACTTTGTAATTTGGGAGGAAGACAACAAAACAGTGATTTATCCTGTAAAGCACCTGGTCTTCACTCAGCTAGTAAAAGGAAAAGAAAATAATGAACAGGATCTGTCAGAGCTATCAAGGGCTAAGTGAAACAGGTTGAAAAGAGATTAAATAATTGAGTAACTGGTATTTCTCATTGCAATTATTTCTTTCATAAGGGTTTGTCTCATGAGCAACCACTGGGTGCTCAGGTCTTCTAATGAATATTTATAGCGTATGGTAAGAGATACGTTTCTGTTATCACCAGATCTCTTTGAAGGTGTAGGCAAGTTAATTTGTCAGTCAAAATAGAAAATAATGAAGACTGTTTTCTCCTCGCATATCATGAAAGCATAGATCCACAAAATGTTTTAGTGAACAAGAATAGCACTTACCTTGACATTTGCAAGCATATTAAAGTTTGCATGAGTAAACAGCAAGAAATAAACATATCTTTAAGCACTACAACCGAACTGAAGCATGACATTTTAATTACCTTAATTTTAAAATTTTTTAATCTCCTTAATTATTTAAATTCCTGAATTTCCTTGGATTGTCTAGCATTTGTATCGATGACACATCAGACCCTCTAGGATTCTGTTCTTAAGTTTGACTTGTCATTGTTTTGTTTCTGTGAACTGCACTCTATGGTGTTTTTTAGAAGTCATTCACAAAATTGATCCCATTTAAGATTTTTCCTTCTCTTGCCAAACAGCAGTATGCTATAACACTGCTGCAGAGAGCACTGATTTCTGCAGCCAGCAGGTTGGGAAAGCATATTGATGAAGTACAAAAGCCTCAGGATTGGGTGCATTCAAAATTCATGTAGATGGATGTATTTATATAGTATATTATACTTCTACATCTTTTTCATGAGATGAAATATGAGAAGAGATATTTCTTCACCTTTTTTCAGGCTTACAGAGTTTACGAAGAGAGAAAAGCCCTCTTCCTTGCTTGTGGGAAATGTTTGGTTCTCCAGTCAACATGACCCTTCTAGCTGCTAAACTGGGCCCTGTGCTTTCCCTCAGCATCTTTCTCTGTTATGCTTTATTTTGAATCCTTTGTCACTTCGTGATAAAGAACATCATTTTATCTTAGAATGGTTGTGTTTTATGGTTTCTTTCGGCTGATGAAAGCATAGTGAGGCAATAGACGGGTTCCATGTATTTATTATCTTCTTAACATAGCACAGAGCTGTAAGTCTTTGGTAATAAGTAACAGCAATTAATAGTCTGGGTAGTCATTAAGCAGGCATGTACTGAACCGAAAGTTATATACTGCTTTGGGTAATTGAGGAAGACATATATTAAGAGAGTCCATCTCCAAATCACTGATCAAATGCCTTCATTGCAAATCTTGGGGAAATTACATAGATGCTAACATATTGGCATCATCTTCAATGTCTAATAACAAGATTTAATGGGATCTTATTTTCTTAGCTACTGAGAGCACTGATCAGCATATTTGTGGTCTGTGATATTTATGGAAAATGTGCCACAATTTCCAACATGATCCTGATAGCTAGGAATTAATTTGTTACCTTGAAGGCTTTTTCTGAACATGTTTCAAGTTCGGGATCATTCCTCCTCCTCGAGGCACACAGAGGCCTCAAACTGAAATTGGTTTCTAGGAGGTACTCCCCATTCTACTCGGACCCTGGCTGACTTCACTTCTTATTCAGCCCCAAGACTAATTCTAGAAATGAGATGCATGTCCTTTGTATTCCCCAGGGGTTTTCACAGTTGGTATAAATGGTGCTCTGTAGGCTTGATGAGGTTATATGCAACAGAGTCTGAGAAACTGGCTTGAATGTTGGTGTAACTTTACCTTTCTGGCTAACATGCTTCTCATTTTTGCTGCTGAAAACCAAATTTTTTGATCAGCTACCATTTTTCTTTTGAAGGACAACTGTATTTCATGCTCTCATAGTTATAAAATACTTCAAAACGAACATCACTTTAAACTACACAGAATTATTGTTATTAAAATACAGCAGTCCTCACTGAATTTACAGATTGTGACTTTTCTTCAGTGCTGATTCAGGTGTGCAAATAATGTCATTCTTTGCTTCAAACATTGTTTTCAAGGCTACATTCAAAGTGCTCTCTTAGTTGTCCATGTTCTTAAGGCTCTTTGAGGGGTTCTGAACTCCTGAGAAGCAAATGAATTTCCTTTCAGTGATGGAAACTAGAAAAAAAACTGTTTCTTTGCAAACAAAAGCAACAAACACTTCCTATCCTTTCTAACACTGAAGCTTTATTTCACAAAGAACACATTAAATCTATTCAGTTTAACATTCCACTCAACATTAAAGACAAAAAATCCCTACCCCCAATAACTTTCTCATGGCCACGGAAGTTTTGTCTGCAATATGTTGGGGTTCAGGGGGGTGTGTTCTTTTCCTCTCCTTTTAAAAGAACATTTTGCAGGGACTCAGGGTGAAATGTGGACTTTCTTTGGTGCTAGCAATCTTCTAGTAGCTATTGAAATTTTCTCAACTTAAGGACAAGGTTAAGGACATAAGTAATAGGACCCTAACTAGTAACACACACACAAATCAAGATGCCCTTCAGAACAACCTCACTTTACACCACTCTAATTGTTTTTCCTTCGTTGTGCTTAATTTGGTTAATTGTTTTTCTTTGTTGGTTTTAAATCATCTCCAGGAGTGCACAACTCCTTTACGATCCTCAAGTGATCCTAGACAGCTGCAGCAATTAGCAGCTATCAGCCACGTTCCCTATATAGCAACTTGGATTGATATGCAACTGGGCTAGGGCTGCTAGTAGATATGCAGTGAAACTTGGAACTTTACCATTTTCATGAGGCAACCACAACAAAATAATGATCAATCAGGATAGTCCTAAATCTATTGAGACTTTCAGTAACCATCACTAATGTTGTTCTTCATAACGTTGTCTGAGCACTATTATTTGAAAACTTTGTCAATGTACTCCTTGCCATGCTTTCATTCAGTATTTTATTTGAACTAACCGCACCAGGATTCCTCTCCTTCCTGCTCTGCTTGCATGTATAGTGCCCAGAACAGTAGAGTCCCAACAGTTTGGGATACATGAAAGCTGCTGTAATACTTGAAGTCAAGCAGTAAGAACAGGGATAGCCTAGAGAAAAGCCTGGAGCTAGCAGGCAGGCTCCAACTGGAAAACACCGTTCTCAGCACACTGGAAAGGAGGGAGTGGAGTTACAAACTATGTTTTCAGGCTAGAAAAGAAACAATAGATGAGCCTATCTATCATTGAAAGGAAGAAAGAGCAGAAACAAAAGAGAGGAATACGAAGATGTTATCAAATCAAGCAATATTTCTCTGATACAGGTCCAGCTCACAAGTGACAACACAGTTTGAATACATTCAAACTTAAATATTGATGATTCCCAGAACTCCTCCTGGACAGACACTTGTTAATCATACCTTAATACTCCATTGCAACAGATTCACTTATCATTTTTGCCTTCAACATTTGCTTGTTCCTCACAGCCCTTTTTCAATTGCATCAAGCTATCTGCATAGCTAGTGCTCAAAATTAATTTTCGAAAGAGTGAAATACTGAAAAAGAACAACAAAATATGCCAGAAAGCTAGTACTTATGCAGGGAAGGTATAACAACTTTCTGGAAAACAGTTCAGCTATTACATCACATTTCAGACCCTCTTCCATGAAAAATGCCAGAGCTTAACATATTTGAGGTTAACACAAAAATCATAGAATCATAGAATCACAGAATGGTAGGGGTTGGAAGGGACCTCTAGAGATCATCTAGTCCAACTCCCCTGCTAAAGCAGGTTAGCCTA